>VDFB02270651.1:568255505-568413716 GCA_007258455.2 Sequoia sempervirens | reverse complement strand
AATCTTTTGACCTCTAGTTGATCTTCGTCTTTTAGAAATACTACATGTCTCGCTTTCCTCTTCTCTTCCTCAATTTCCCTCGCTCGAGGAAGACAGATCTAACAAATACCTATTTGGTGGTACCTGCACTCATAAGGATGTTGGATGAAATTCTTTCAAGGTGATGTGATCCCAAGGTGACATTATGATTAATCTATCATTTCATCACTAAAATTTCACAGGTTATAAGGTAATCAAGTCTTGATAGATTGAAAGTTATTGTTACTACCGTCCAAATGTTTCCATCACAAATCAAATCTACTTAATGTATTAACTCCCAAACTTTGTAACAAGTGTTAAATGTGACTATGGTCCACCAGCTACACAACCAAGGCCTCAAATGTATTCTCTAATTGTAATCAAAGGATTTTTTCTCTTCATTAAAGTAAATAAACTTGAAGGGAAACACCACCAAGTGGTTTATTGGACACCTACATGACTAAAAATAGCAGAAAATTTACATTTAATTTTCATATGTCTAAGTGGTTAATGGGGAGGGAGTGAGTACTAGGCCTGGTTAAGTCATCATAATTTTATGCTTTGGCAATAAAATTTTTTTAAGTCATCTTAAATATTCCTATGTCTAATTGCTAAGAGACTTTTGGTATGTTTTAAGGTAGGATGATTGATGAAAGAGCCCAAAGAGCCTTTCTCCATGGTATCTACGTACACATAGAAGTGGTCTTCTCTTATACAGTTGGACATGATTTAAAGAACTTAGCTAGGAATTATTCATTTAACCTAAGGTTTTCTCATAATGCCATCATTGGACAAGTATGATCAAATTTTTCTATTATGAAGAATTGGTCTATGTGCCTCTAGTAATCACTATAATTGTTTGTAAGGATAAAATGACTAAAAGCATCAGGTAGGAGAGAATCAACTTTGAGTTCTTCAAAGATTATATTCCTCTATTCATAATTTTTAAGGGTTGTGTGTGGAGGAGGTTATCACTACCAAGAAGGGAGGAGACCTTTCCTTGTGATGGAACTTCAAAATTTTGCTCTTTTTGTTCCATTTTTATCTTACCTTATGTCTCTGGTCATCTATGGTGTTTGGGAAAAGCCTAAGGTTGTGGTTTTACCTTTGTCTTCATGTAAAACCCTAGTGTTTATCTTACGCCTTGGGTGGGATCTTTTGGGCCGTTACTTTTTGGGGAGGGTTTTAAAACAACTTAAGCCCCATCGCTTTGTCTAGGCTGGGCCCCTTTTGATTTATCATTTTATTTCATTCGCCTGGCTTTATTATTTCCTAAGTGTTGGATGGTCCCGTGCTCCCTCGTTTAAAAAACAACTTATGTCATTGTTTATCATCAGCCTAGTGATGTCCCCTCGTTCTTTTAATAAATGTTTTATATTTTGCAGAGGGACAAACTTGTATGACCGTAGATAAATTATCATTTGATCTCATTTGTTCCCTGCCATCCCGTGATGACCCCACCACACTGTTTTGGTTGATCGCGATATCACAGGCGAGCGCCACGTGTCTCATTTAATGAAGCCGAAGAGATGATAGAAATTCTTTGATACATTTATTTGGTTTTAATACATTATGTAGCGGGTTACTAAAGCATTTATGAGATGCACGTGTTTCAAATCAATAGAGATGTTATAATCTCTGTAGGAAAGGTGCTTGATGGTTAATGACAAATTTGGCGACTGTGTTAAACGAACAGGATTACCAATGGTTGAGATCCACAATTTCCCACCATCGCGTGATTAAAAGTTGTGAGGTCTTTATTGATCACAATATCGCGGGCAAGTGCCACGTGGATTTTCTTGGCAACACATAGTATGGTGGGCCCTTATTGCCATGATGGAGATCATGTTAGTTTGTTTTAAAGGCAGTTGTTTGATCATCTAACCAAAGTGAAGGATTGACGGCTAGTATTTGAATTTGCATCAAATGTGATTACAAGGTTCTATTCTGTAATTTCATATTTCTGTTTAGCCCTCCTAGAGAACTAAAAACTCAAGATTACAACTGCCCTCCTAGAGAACTAAGTGTTGAAGAGAGCCAAGATACAGACACCAGATAGATGGCATATAGGTCATTTGTAGCAGACAATGAATTTTGATATGCAGAGACTCAGATGCATGTATTTTGATATAGTAAATGATGATATCTAAGTTGCAGATTAAGATTTTGGTATAAGTTGTTTGTTAAATTTATGCAATTATTTGATTGTCTCCATTCTGATGCTTCTCTATTGTTTAAATTGATATAACAAGTTTATACTTAGTTTATCATTGTAAATTTTCTATTTATGTGTGATTTGGTTATTCGGTTCTCTAAAGTAGGGATTAAAATCTTTTAATCAATCACAGCAATTGGGAAGTGTTACTTGGATTAATAAGAAGAATCACATAACTAGAATTTCCATTCTATCTCAAGAATTTTTTTTCAATTATTCATTTGCACGTTTACACAAGTTGTAAAAAATTTACGTGCTTGATAGTTTGAATTATTGTCATTATTGAAATCCACATTTGCATATATTCATTAGACTCCATATACCCAATAAGGCACTGGTCTCCCCTTGTATTCTTTTATAATTTTCATTATTCTTATTTATTTTACACTTACATTTACAAATACACATATATATGCATTTACTATTTTTTTCATGGTGTTTTCTGCACAACAACTCCGACAGAATATAATATCCTATCTCTCTTGAAAGGTAAATCTCTATTAGCAAGCCTCAAGAGATAACCCCAAGGTCTCTAATGTTAGGTCTTGACAATACATAAACAACTCAAATAATATGTGACAATGCTGGTAGTCACAAGGGGCCTTACAAATGAACAATGTTAGAAGCGTACTTTCATCAGATGCAACAATATGGTGATGCTTTTAATCCTAAAACTAACCCAGATTCAAAATAAACAGCAAAAGAGATAAGGGTTAAGAGAAATTCAACTCTAAACTAGCTTCTAAGATCAATCACAATTATGATGAATGTTGCAAATGGACAGATCTCCAATAAAACCAATCTCTGCTTGATCAAGGACAAGCCCACAACTGTACAAAATTGGTGCAATCTTCTAAGGAAACTAAAAATTTTCAAACTATGAATATTCATCCACATACCCAATAACTGGCGCAATGTAAACAAGCATCCACAATTGAACTTAGCACAAAATAAGGCCCAGACTAACTTTACACAACAAATTACAATCAATGAATTACTAAAAGTATGGACTGGAGATCGATCAACATCATTAACATTTTACTATTATTGCAAAAGAACTGAAATCTAACATCTAACATTGAGAATTGAGAACCAGAAACAATAAACTATCAAAGTGGAACACAAAGCTTACCAAATCAACAATCCAATTGCATTAACTTCTCCAGCATTATATAACAATTTCCAATCTATTTCCTCTCCTACAACTACTATCTTGCATAATCCAACTTCTAACTTAGCCAATTATGGCTTCTAATCAGCTCTTCTAACTTAGTCTCACCACTTACAAATGAGAAGACACTGGCCTTTTATAGAAAATTACATTTTGAATCAATGGCCAAGATTTAATTCATCCAATGGCTGCAATTGCACTTCTAGAAGCATCCAACAGTTACATTTAATTTGGGAGCTCATGGTACATCATCATCCAATTGCACAAAAGTAGTTACATCATGGAACAATGAGAAAACAATATTATCCCAGCTTGTCATTAATGAAAATTATGATTGGATGATGAAATCAACTTCACATGTCTTCCAAAAACTCCTTCTAGTTGTAGACAATTTGGGCACAGATTCATATGCAGGCCCCACTTTTAAAATTTGAATTGAACTCTTCCATATTTCCCTTTTGGCACAAATCCATATGCAAGTTCCCCTTTTAATATTTATTTAATCCTAAAAAACATATTTCATTTTCGGGAACATTTTAAAATTTCAAGGAAAAAATTTCCATTTTTGGAAAAAATTGCATTTTAGGAAAAATCCATTTTGGAAAAAAATTGAATTTTTGTTTTCCATTTTTGGAAATTTTTGTTTTCCATTTTTGGAAATTTTTGAGTTTTTGAGGGGTCTCGGGATTTTGAGGGGGTCAACGAATTTCGAGAAAATCCTTCAAGGATGGAATTTCCCGGATTCCCTATAGGGTCGAAATCCCCTAAACCTCATAACTTTTTTTCTAGAAGGAATTTTCAAAAAATACAAAGAGCAACCGTGCCTAATTTTTCATCCTCTATCGACAAGTACAAAAACAATTTACATATAACATTGAAAATT
Organism: Sequoia sempervirens; assembly: GCA_007258455.2. Classification (NCBI taxonomy): domain Eukaryota; kingdom Viridiplantae; phylum Streptophyta; class Pinopsida; order Cupressales; family Cupressaceae; genus Sequoia; species Sequoia sempervirens. The sequence continues at coordinate 568,409,429 of VDFB02270651.1, read as the reverse complement.
CACTTCAAAATCCCCATTTTCGAATTCCAAGACAGACAAATTTCCCCTAGAGCCTCAAAATATTGTCCTCATCAACCCCGTCTAGACTTAATCCCAAAATAACCTCCCAAGAAGAGCAAAACCAAAATTCGACCAAGCCAAGGGGCACAGATGCAAAAAAAAAAAAGAGAGAGAGGGTCCCTGCCTCTGGTGGGGCGTGTGTGTAAAAATTGGACAACATGTTTTCATTTATTTCTCATGTAGTTTAATAGTTTGATTGATTTCATATTATATGTGTTGAAGACTTTAGAATTTCAATTACATTAATTTATTGATATGTTGTATCTATAACACTACAAAAGCATATGCTCTTTGCATTTACACTTGCATTTAGAAATACACATTTATATACATAGATATAGATTTCTTTAATGATATGTTTCATTTATTGTTCTAGGAAAGCATCCAGTAATTGCATTTACATTTACATTTAAAAATACACATACATACATACATACATACATACATATATGTGTGTGTGTGTATTTATATCATTTATAGTCAATGTTCAAAAATAGCCCATTATGTCTGCACATGGATAAAAATTCATAAAATCAGATCTCCCATACATATTTTGTTAAAACCTAGGCTTGAACCTCTCATTTCGCATGCTTTTCTTCACAAAACTCTTGAGGACAATAGCTATACCTTCTTTATTTCTCATCCTACACCCTATTTGTGCATCATATAATTACAACAGTATCCATGGGGCCTCTTACACAAGCTACAGTAATCACAAAAAGTGTAAGAGCCCCTTTATATCATGTTTGGACTACAAAACCCTCAAAAATAGGGTAACTGGGCTGTATGCAAAGAAATGAAGATTCTAACTCAAATCAATGCCTTAAGCCCTCAAATTAGATTCAAATCAAAGTTAACACATATCTTCATGACCTGGAATTGATTTCACATCAAAATATGGCTGCATGTGACCGTATAGTGTTGCATAACAGGAAAAATACATAAATTTTCAAGAAAAACACAGATTTTTGAATGTCAAGAGCTTGTATTTTAAATCCTCAACCATCAACAACCATTACAATTATATCTTTATACCTTTTAAAGGCCTTTACATGTCAACCACTGAACAACCACCTCTACAACTGACTTTTTAATATTTTATGATCACATGAAACATAAAACACACTAATTTCAAGGTTGTTAACATCACTATTGAAATGTTTTAATTTTTTGACCTTTCAAACATTAAAAAGTACATCATTAAATTAATTATGTAATGGCATAAAAATTTAAAACATCATGAATTAATTATGTAACCACATAAGTCAAATATAATTCTATCAAGAAATTAATATCAAATAGATAATATAATCACATAACTCATACATTTCAATGTCATTGATCTTCTTCTTCATCCAACTCTTTGTCTGTATCATCCAATCCAGATTCGACATTATAAGGATTGGTCATATCATCATCATCATCATCATCATCGATATCAGTTTTGATAATTTCATCATCCAAATAGATATCATCTTCATGAACATTAACTCCTACATCATCATGATCTAGTTCCTCCTCTTCGACATCTTCGTCAGGGACATCATCAACTAACTGTTGATCCTGATCATCATCTACATTATCTTCTAGTTCTTCGGTATCTTCTTCTTCCACCACATTTCCAGCTCGCTCTATCGACCTTGTATTAACCATGGTAAATCCATTATCATGCTTAATAATAGTTCTCTCAGGATCATTTTCATTCAATCATAGCCTGTACCATAGGAAGACAAACAAAATTAATATGAAGGATTTAAAGTCACACTCAAGTATATCATCCAAAATCCCATAGTATCAATTTTATGAGACTTCTGGATGTATGTCACTTCTAGATGAAACATTAGTCACCTGAAAGATTGCAGTTATACCATAATCACAAGTTTTCTTCATGTCATGCAACATTTTGATTCAAAATTTATGACAATTGCACCATATAGCCTTGTGGTGTTTCACCTGCAATATGTCAAACATGTAAAAATTATTGCAATATCGTCAGTTGATAAACATATTTATTCTTGGCCAAATGTATGCAAAAAAAACAATCTCAACATATATCTACATCAATATAATTGAAAATAATTAAATAATATGGGTGATTAATATATTTATACGTACCTGTTTATCTCTTAAACCATATGCTAAATCAATTTCCCTTTATGTAACATTGGAATCTCGATTACGATGAGCTTCTTTAACCAATGAAGTCGCACCTTCCCATGTTAATGCGCGACCAAATTGTTGACATCGTTCAATCCATACCATCATCCAATCAAGATTGTTTGCGACGTACAAATGTAGTGCATCCCACTCTCGACCAACTGTATAAAAAAAAAAATTCACAAACAACGTATAATTAGTTAAATACCACAGTATACGACCTAAATTTATAATTGATGTATATTGAAGATTAAAAATTAAATAAGTATAATATACATAAAAACCATATGTAAAATGTATTCCAATTAATCTTCATGACCATCTTATAATTACCTCTCACTTTCCTCAATCTACCTTTCCCCATCAGGTACTCCCCTTTGAATTTTTTAATGGAGTTGAGATCCCAAATAAGATCTACATGGATATTTGTTGCAAACTTAGGAAGATATTCACTAATGTACACCATGGTCTGGTATACCATATATCCCTCCACCATAGAACCTTCAGGATGTGCTCTTTGTCTAGCCAAAGCCTTCAAAAATTTCAAGTGCCTCTCAACCATCTACATTGACCTTATCTGTACAGGTCCACACAATTCAATCTCCTCAAATTAGTGTATGAGGTAGTGTTCTTGTGCATTGAAAAATGTTGAAGGTAGACACTTTTGCATTTTACACATTAGAAGAGGAATTTTTCTCTTCCAATAATTTATATTTTTTTTATGGATTTCTTTAGATGACAGTCATTTACAAGTGATTAAAGGCACAAATATATTAACGAGATTTAACAAAAATATACAGTATATTACATAACAAGTAAAAAAAATGGAAATTATAAGATGTATACAAAAAATTGAACAAATATCGCTACTTACCTCATATATTATACAAGTGTATATAATATACCAGAATAATTACCTTAATGAAGGTATGCCAATCATGTGTTTTCATCCCTGACCCAAATTCACCTTTCTTTGTTATTACATTGTTTATGTTCGCAGAAAATCCTGTGGGAAATCAAATTTTTCATATGACTTCTTTTATAGCATTGTTGCGCTACTTCGTTAATAACCAAGGAAGGACACTTATATTAATTTGGTCTTCATCACTATTTAATTGAATGAAATCTTTTTATTGCATGATTGGCTTCTTGAATGTCACTACAAATTTTAACAATTTTTTCTTTGTCATGCCTTCCATCCAATATTTTCCATAACATTTATATTATATTCTTTCTGATATGCATTGTATCAAACAAATGCATAATTTGTAGCTGCTCATAGTAGGGCAACCTACTAAATTGTTTGGGATAACTTTTCATTCCCTATGGAAGCTGGCCATTAATACCTTGACAACCTTCATGAAGCATATAAGTTAAATAAATTAACAAAAGAAATCATTGTCAATTATAGCATGAGTAAACACAACACAATATAAAAATATAAATTCAAAACATATCATATATGATAGATAAAAAATTTGATCTGATGTATAACCTTAATGATTAATTCTATTATATTCCAACTTTCATAGGTGAGGTGTCATTCTTCGTAGTTTTGATGTAGTCTCTTCTTTCCCATTGAACAGATGTTTTTCATTAGTTTGATACTTATGATTTCTATGGAGGAAGTGTCTATACTCATCAAACACATGCTTTCCTAAACTTGTTGAACGACGAGATTTCATCTTTGGACCACAAATTAGACATGCGAATTTTCCCTTTGTTTGAAGACCTGCAAGATCATATATAATTGGATTAAATATGTCAGCTTTTATAATTATATATAATGAGTAGATTATTTTAAAAACATGCATGATATCTACTTCATAAAATTAAATATTGTTAAAGTGCAGTCAAACGTTATAACATACCACAAAAATGTGTTAGCCCTGGGGCATCATGAATTGTCCATACAAGCATTGCATGGAATTGAAATTGTCTTTGTCCTATTGGTATAGAGACATCATACATAGTGGTGCCATTCCATAACTTTATTAAATTTTCAATAAGAGGCTCGATATATACATTCATATCTTTAACTTGGTACTTACCTAGTTGAATGAACATAAACATTACATAATTATTATAACTATTTTACTGCAATATATATAAATTAATGTATATGACTATTGAATGAAAAAAATATGTCATTATGCAACAAATAAGACAAATGAGATGCTACTACGTTAAAGAAAATTGATTTAAAAAAATACCTGGAATAATCATTGACAACATTATGTGCTCCCTTTCTATTGACATCCATAGAGGAATGTTATTGTTGATAACAAAAATAGGCTACACCAAGTAAATAGATCTCAACTCTCCAAATGGATTGACACCGTCCGCTCCCAATGAAAACCTGAGATTACGAGGTTCTTCTTTAAAGTGGTCATTTTTCCTCCATGTCCCTAAATGCAGAACCATCCACAAGCATTCGAAGAATGTCATCTCCACTTATATTATGTGCATGGTAATCCATAAATTGCGCTAAGATTTCGCACCTAAATAATCATTGCATACGTGGAATAATGGGAATATAACGAAGAACTTTGCGAGACACATTTATTGTTAGTTGATCTGTTTGATATCTACTGATATGACATTTTGGGCATTCTATTGCAAATTCATGTTGTTTATGACATATAATATGATCATTGGGACATGCATCTATTGCTTGTTACTCCATTCCAATATCTTTCATAATGTCAGATAAATCTCGGTATGAGCGAGGTAAAATATTTGATGGTGGTAACAAAAATTCACCAATCAATCTACAACAAAAAATAATTTGTTAATATAAAGAATATTAATGGTACATATTTCATCCTTTATTTACTAGTGATGAACTAACAACAATTAAAATAGATGAAAAGATGGCATATATGACATACCTTAACATCTGTGAGATTGCTATGTTTGATAAACCATTCATAACCTTCAAGTTCAACAACAACAATACAACAGAGAGAAGAGTTGTTTGGGAGCCTTCATAAAGGGGCTCGTATGCTTTCTCAAGTACAGGTAAATCATGAACATCATCAAATTCATCTAAATCATCATGATCAGCTCTGCCACTAAATGTGTCATGGATCAATGTATCTATACCATCATCTTCAACTGTGTTTTCTGGCACATGATCATCTTCTTCCATAGGATCATTAACTTTATCTTCGATATTCATAGCTCCATGTTCGTCCGCTTGCAAAACCACATTATTTGGGCCGTGATAATCCATATCATGTGCCCTAGAGTGCCCCACCTTTATAATAATGATAGACACAAATAAACCATGATCATGATCAATTGATTATATATATATATATAATGTTAAAATGATATAAACATTTATAAATTCAATCAATATAAACACATATAATGAACAAATTACCAATGGACGATAATCATTCCCCCCTTCAATGTAACCATGTTTCCTACAATGTTTCTTAACTGTTGTGATTAAGATTCATCTCGTCTTTAAGCCCTTGCAATTATTGCAAGGACAATAACATTTCCCATCACCCTTTCTTTTCAATCTAGCCCACAATCTATCAAGTGTCTCTTCATTTTGTTCTGGACTAATATTATCTGACATGACTTTTTTTTACTAAGCTTCACTATTTAGATCTTCAAAAAATATCAAACTCACACTCCAATCATTTTTATTCAGACAGGTAACAAAATCTAATAATTTTGATATTTTACACCCAAAAAAATTGGTATGCAACCACCCCTGCAAAAGAGAAAATAGTCTGAAGTTAATGACCGCAAAAAATACTTTAAAATGCTAATTCCAAAACTTATTAAATTTTGATTTTACTATAATTTCCAACCGTTAGACTCCTAAAATCAAAATATTGAATTTGATCACAAACTTCCTACAACGATGGAGGTAGTGAGCTAGTAAGAGCAAGTGACCCATTCCTAAGGAGCAACAAGTCAGAATCATCATTGTTAATGCCAATATGAATTTATCCTTTTAGTTAAAGATTCAATATGTCACTTCTTATGACGAGCCTATTCCTAGGGCCCTCAACATTGAGAGAGCCCTAATCGCACAAGGAAGCACACACTAGTAGAATTTGAAAAATAAATGACTAGGTGACTAAAAATTTTAGTCACAACAACTAAAAATGACTAAATTCTGCTCATTTTTTGCAAGTCAACTATAAATGAGTAAATAAATTACTAGTTTGGTCATTGATTAAAAATTATTTAGTCATACAAATAAAAATGACTAAATAGTTAGTCATTTATTTAGTCACAATCTATTTGAATAAATCATTTAAGGAATCAAGAATATAGCTCACCAAAATACTCTAAAAATTTAATAAACATACCCTAAAACTTTTGTCAAAATCTTATTTTCAAGCGTAGCCCACCAGAATGGAGTTTTCATTTTTAATAAACATACTCTAAAACCTTCGGAAAAACATTATTTTCAAGCATAGACCGCCAAAATAGAGAAGTATTTCAGTAAAGAATGACAGAGAATGGTGAGGAGATGTGTGTGAAAGGAGGCATAGGATTCATTGCTTCTTATCTCATTCCTGCTCTGCTCAACAAATCTTACATTGTTCCCGGTACTATTTGTAATCTAGGTATTTACTTGACATATATTTGCATAATCTCAAATTCCTTCACAGGATTTTGAAGTATCAATGTATCCTATATAGGGTTTAGAATGATTTCTTTTAATTAAAAAAATAAATAAATGATGTATATCCCTATAATTAGATGATGTGGAGATCTCCTAAATCTTCCTCAGCACACTATCCTCTTTGGCACTGTATTCATTACTCCAGCTACTAGGAATTTTCATGTGACATCTTTAATACCTTCATGACTGTGGCTTTTAAATAGATCTTAGTCTTTACTTTAATCATTTTCATGGTAACCCTTGAGTTCCATAATCCACCTTCAATCTCTTCTAAGAACATTGTCTTAAGCTAGACTGCATAGTATGCATATAAAGCAAGTCCTTCACACCTACCATTATTCCAAACCACCACTCACTGCCTTGCTTAAAATGTTGCCTCCACAAGCACAATAGCATGTTTTAAAATCATGGTTGTCAGTGATTGACCATTAAGGTCACCACTTTCATTAAGATACAATGAGATTTTTGTCTTCAAACTCAAGGCATTATGCAAGATAACATTGTGAATTGTTTGTTGTGTACGATTTAATTTTCTTGCACATTTACTGTTTTGCTAACTTTCTTTAAGACTGGGTATTGCACCCTCAGCTGCAATGTCAAACAACTCACTCACTATCACTTGAAGAGTCCTTTCATGAGCATCCTTCTATAAAATCAAACTATGCCCTATAGACTACCTACTTACTATAGGGGACTCATTGTTTCATAGTATTGTAGATCTTAAGATCCTTCAACCTTATTGACACTACTTCACAGTCCACAAGGTATTATTCACTATTCTCCCATCTTTGATGAGTCTCAAAACACTGCTCAAACATGCAATCCACTACCTCCATTATACAATGGCTAAGAAGAAACATTGAACCTATGATTACCACTGTTACTTCATTTGGACAGTCATTCCCTGATTGCATTTGCCTTGTCTAACACTACCAAAAGCATTTTAAAAACCCTTAAGGTCAGCAAGGGGGTAAGGAAACTCACTGTTAAAATCTCCACTTTACTATGCAAGGTTTGAGCTTTATTATCTTGTCATTATTCAGCCTTTTTTTGACTGTCACATCTCAAATGACTGTCATTCTTCTTACCGTAGATTGCATTTACAAATGTCACTAAGCTACATAGTGTGTTTGTTATTGGCTACAATCTTTAGATTGCAAGATTTTGTTCTTAGCTACAATGTCTTAATCTTTCTAGTATTGCAACCTCACTAATCCACTAGAGTTATTGTTTATGTTTCTACGGAGGCCTAGGGTTTGTACCCTAATTATGCTCTTACCAATGCTTCTGTTGGTATTAAAAAACAACCTTAAATCTTGGGTCAGAAAACTAGTTGTCTTGACAGGGTTGTGGTATGATCTTGGATTGTATCCTAGAGTGTGGGAAGCTTGTGTTTGATAATTAAGGTATGTAAACCTGACCAAGAAAATGTATCCTATATAGCATGGGTCTTGCTTTAATACTTTCCATAATGGTTATTAGCAGATCACATTATTATAGTTTGTGGTAACTCAAGATTGCATTCAAGTATGTAACAAAATTGGTTTGTAGTTTAAGCTATACACTTTTAAGTAACATTCATAAGGTTTAGAAAATATTGATCACTCTCTAGAATAGCCCATTAAACATGGGTTGTGCTTGAATGCACTAAATAATTGATATAACAAAACCACTCTGCATATCAACCAGTGTTATAGGCTCTTTAGTGCAACAAGAGGTAATCACTCTTGGATCATGCTATAATTACATCATAATCTATTAAACTTGAGACAACCTGAATGCACCCAATGATGATTAACACCTACATTATACAACCTGAATTAACTATATTATATGAGTGCCTCCATTTCTATCACAACATAGCCACATTAAACTTGGGTCACACATAAATGCATCTTGTATTTGTTATAGCACAACTGTGCCACATGACCAATAGAGTTATGGATCACATAATTACAGTCACAAGAATATGTTCCTTGGTTGTGATCTTATGGTGATTCTACACAACAAAATGTGGACATGAAATTCTCAAAACCCTAAACCTCTAAAAAAGAAATATGATGAGATGTTGCTTTAAAATATGATTTTCAAACCTGGAACTACAAATCTGACTTCACAACTGAATTCTACAAAAAGACAATGACAACCCTCAACCTAGCGATATCTTCTTGAATTTTTTTTATTTTTCCCAAGAAAATCGTCCTTAGTTCTCCACAAACTGTCTCAAGTAGAGCAAATTCGCAAGTATAGCAAAACATTGTCGCAATAAATCAGTGAACTCACTTTTCTTTATGTTGGCCACAATTTGATTTTTTTCTTATTTTTCATGTTTGTCAAAATTTCGACGAAACCCAGGTTCGTTGAAATTTTGACGAACATCGGGGATAAACTTTTTAAAATTTGAAAATTACACATCAAATTTTACAAGCACCCGACAATACATCAAATTATACATATTTCGTCAGATTTTGCAATCAAATGAGTTAGTGTCTGTTATTAATTTCTCTTTATTCCCTCTAGACGATTCGCACGCAACAACCCAATACTTTGCATTATGATTTGCAAAGTTGGCGATGGTGCTGACATAAGAAAATTCATTGGTGTTGATACGAAGATCTCATTACTACTCAAAATTATTGTGGGAGTAATTTAAATGTCACATCCTTATCTCTCCACCATATTTTACAATAATTAATACATACTTATTACAATATTAATAACTATTGGGCGGAGATTTCTATACTTAAAACATTTACTTAATTTCACATCATAATAACTAAGAAAATAATATTTCAAAAATAATAATTACAATAAATGCATACCTTTTTTATTTAATGCAAAGGTCAATCAGAGCACACAAACTAACTCAGTTGGGGAAGATTCTAATGAGTCAATCAGAGAGGGATCGAAATTAACAAGAAAACTTATTACAAAGAACTTTGGGAACATAAGGAGTCATCAGGAGTCATCAGGAGAAAATTGAAGTTGATCTAGGAAGACCGCCATTTCTGGTTTTCATCCATTCCTCTTTTTTTATTTTTTTATTTTTATTTTTATTTTTCTAGGAGATAAACCACCATTTTTGGTTTTCAATCTGTCTCCTTTATTTAGAAGGTAAACCACCATTTCTGGTTTTCAATCTATCCTCTTTATTCTTGCCTCTTTTTTTCAAAAGATTATTTAGGAGCACATTTTCCTATGGAAGAAATATCTTCCATCAGAAAATGTTCAATTCTATGTTGTAAATCTAATAGAAACTCCTCACTTGATGTAGGTTTGTTATACATCTTCAGACGGTGACCATTAACCAACATAATCCTTCTTTCTCCATCTATTGGTATTAGTTGAACAACTCCATTTTGAAAAGCTTGATCAATTTCAAAGGGTCACAACCATCTTGTATGAAATTTCCCTATGAACTCTTGGAATTTGGAGTCAAACAATATTGCCCAATCTCCTTTCTTGAATTGTCTAATCACAATGTGCTTATCATGCCATTCTTTTCTCTACTTCTGGATTATTTATGTGTGTTGAAGAGCTTCCATTCTCATTTCATCCAATCGGTTCAGCTGTAGAATCCTATTCTTGTCTGCTTCAGGCAAGTCAATACCAACTTCCAATGCTATTTTTAATGTCTGCAACTCAAACTCAATAGGTATGACTGGATTTTTCCCATATACTAACTCATATAGAAAGAATCCAGTAGTTATCTTCTAGGTTGTATTGTAAGCCCAGATTGCTTCATCTAACCTTTTTTCCAGTCTATTTTCCTTAATGAAATAGTCTTTGTCAAAATATTTTCTAATTCCTGGTTAGTAACTTCTATTTTTCCATTTTCATGAGGATCATATGGTGTTGACTTTATATGTGTCATCTGATATCGTTGCATAAAATCTTCCATCATAGTAGACACAAATTGAGGTCCTTGGTCTAATACTATCTCCCTTGGTGCACTGAATCTTTGAAGAATATGTTTGTACAAAAAATCAACTACTTTATCTTCCCTTGTTGTTGGCAAAGCTTTCACTTCGGCCCACTTTGTGACATAGTCTTTGCGAACTAGAATATAGTGTTTTCCTCTAGAAGGTGGATCAACAAGTCCCACAAAATCAATTCCCCATTTCTCGAATGGTTCCAGAGCTATCTAAGGTTGTAAAGGTATTTCCATTGTTGATGTAGGTCTTCCCATGCGCTAACATTCATCATAATGCTTAACAAAGAATGAAACATCATTTGTCTTAGATGGTGAAAAATAACCAATTCCTAAGATTTTATGAACCGTTCTGATCATTGAATAATTTCCTCTTTTTGGCTCATCATGGAAAGCATGTATGACATCATAAACATCTAGTTTTGCAATACACCTACAAAGAACATGATCAGGACACATTTTAAATAAAAGTCCATTTATCCATTGAAATCTAGAACTTTCATGAATTAATCTCCTTTTCTACTTAGGATTAAAATGATTTGGACACTTCCCTGTTACAAGATAATTTGCAAGGTCAGCAAACCATGGAGGATGAATTTATATTGCAAACAATTGCTCATCTGGAAATGTATCATCTACTGGCTCTTGATCACCCTACAAAACAATTCTTGAAAGGAAATAAACAACAGCATTATCCTTACCAAGCATATCTAAAATTGTCACATCAAATTCTTACAATAATAATAGCCATCATATAATTCATCCACCTACTACAACTTTATTCATCAGATATTTAATAGTAGCATGGTCTGTGTGAATGAATATCTTGTAACTAGTAATATAGTGCCTGAATTTATTAATTGTATATATTGCCGCTAGAAATTATTTTTTAGTTGTGTAATTTCTTTCAGTAGGATTCAGATTTTTACTAATATAGTAGATAGAATGCATTGCTTCATTCTCATCTTTATGTCCCAAAATTGCACCAATATAAAAATTGGATGCATTAGCATGCATATAAAATGGAAGTCCCCAAACAAGTCCTTTGATAATTGGAGAAGTAGTTAAAGCATGTTTAATTGTTTCAAATAATTTTTGACAATCACTTGTCCATAAGAACTCCACATCCTTCTTGAGCAATGTAAACAAAGGTTCAACAATTTTACTAACCCTTTAATGAATCTTGTGTAGTAAACAACATGCCCAAGAAAACTGCGAACTTCAATTTGACTTTTAGGGGTCTCAATCTTTTGAATGAATTCTACTCTCTTGGGGTCAACTTTTATCTGCTCTTTTGAAATGTGATGTCCCAGAACAATACCTTTTGTCATCACGGGGGAACTCTTTTCATGATTCAAAGATAACCTAAGATCCTTACATCTTTGCAAAAATTTATTCAAACTTTCAAGTGCTTCTTCAAATGTTTGTGCATGTATTGTAAAATCATCCATATAAACTTCTACACATGAGGTAGTCAAATCTGCAAAAATTGTCAAGACAACTCTTTGAAAAGTGGTTGGTGCATTACACAGTCCAAATGTTAGAAAAACATAAGCATACGTTCCCCAAGGACATGTAAAGGTGTCTTATCCTAGTCTTCAGGAGCCACTTGGATCTGATTATAACCACTAAATCCATCTAGGAAAGAGCAATAACTACTACCAGCTAGGTTATCAAGTACTTGATCAATAAATGGAAAAGGAAAATGATCTTTTTTAGTGGCTTTTTTTAATTCTCTATAGTCCACACATACACGCCATTTACCATTTTTCTTGGGAACAATAACCAATGAGGAAACACATTGACTATCAGATATTGGATAAATAAACCCTACTTTCAATAGTTTTTCTATCTCTTATTTTACAATATCTCGAAGAGCAAGATTGATCCTTCTTTGACCTTGTCTTACTAGTTTAACATCTTCAGTATAAATATGATGAGTACAAATAGAAGGGTGAATTCCTCTCATGTCTTTATATTCCCAAGAAAATGCTTTAGTATGGTTTTCCAAGATTTCCTTCAATTCCTTTTCTTGTGAAGAAGATAAGGACAAATTAATGAACAAAGGCTTATCCCCTACTAATGTTATTTCTTTAGTCCTATTCTTAGAATCAAGTGGATCTCCAACAAGTGTGTTTAAGGGACATGTGTGTGAATTTTTCTGATGTAATATTCCTTGACAATTTTTTTTTCTTGACCGATCTTTTGCAGAATTAAGATCTTGTTCTTCATATTCCTCAGCATGCTCAACCAAAGCAACCATAGCTAATTCTACAACACCATCTCCTTCTGAATCGATATCCTCATTAACCCAAAGTTGAGTATTAGGTTGAAATGATGGTTGGGATAGAGGAAAAGTAGCAATTCTTTCTATTTCTGACCATTAGAAATGATCATACTTCATGATCTACAATCTATCAATGTTGTTGTAGTAGCCAACCATGGTATGCCTAAGAAAATTGGATAAGCATAATTTTTCTTTCTAGCTTTAAGAACTAGAAAATCGACTGGATAATCCCATGTATCAATAGTAGCCATGATGTATTCAATAACACCTTTAGGTTTAGCAATAGATTAATCTGCCAACTGTAAAACAGTTTTTGTGGGCTAAGAACTTGTCATACCCAACATTTCAACACTATCTAATGTGATAACATTGATAGCTGTTCCTAAATCAACTAGTACATTGGTTATCTCAATTCCTCCAATACTCAAAGTTATCACAGGACTACCAGGATCATTATATTTTTGAGGTAGTAATCTTCTTGATAAAACATCAGTGAGATAAGTCCCTATCTATATTGGAGGAGGTAATTTCTTCTTCGTACTTGGAGTTTTCATACAAAGAGACTTAACCAACTGATTTATTTCTGGTATGTCTTTAATGGCCTATAATAATGGTATCTCAATATTGATCTTTTTCAATTCACTAAGAAGTTGATAATCTACCACATTCATATAATTTAGTTGGGAGTTGTCAAAAGCTACTTGTTCTATTTTCAAACACTTGGAATAAGGTGCTTGCTTAACCTTTTGTACATCATCAGAGTTTTGGTTTTCCTTCAAATACTCTTTTTCCTCTTTTTCACCCTCCTGGTCTTTAGCATTTGGCATGGATGGGAAATTATAGTTCCTTAATTGAATATTGTTGGCATCTATCACATTCAACGGAGGAGGATTTGAATCAATACAATTGTTTTTTAAATTTGCAACAAGTTGTGCTGGAAACTGAGGTTGGTTTACTTATTCATTAGCAAGATTAAGATCGGTGACTAATGGAGGTGACTGTACCCACAAATGACTTGGCCCATGATTTTTCCATGGTTGAAATTTTGTTTGATTTTTCTGCCACTATGGTTGATTCCACTAAAGATTCATCCATTTTGGTTGACCCCAGAATGTAGGTGGTGGTTGTGCTTGGTAAGGAGGAGTCCATTGACTTGCATTTGGCCAAGGATTCTGATTCCAATTAGCTCTAGGACCATATTTCCCTTGATTATCATTATATCTTGTATTCTAGGATCTCATCCCAACATAATTAAGTTCTTCCTCTACTTTATGTTGTTTCTTCAAATGAATCTTAATTCTAGGTAGGAGGCTACAAGAACTTGTTGCATGATGTTTCTCACAGATTTCACAGAGATCAATTTGATTTAATGGACACTCTCTCAAAATATGTTTACCTCTACATTTGGAACAATAAATGGAAAAAGGCTTAGTAGTCTTCTTATCGCCTTGCATGTTAAGATGAAGGAGTAGATCAGTTTTCAAATTTACAGTTTCCTCCATTACATGAGATACATTAGGAGTGAAAAATTTATTTTCTAGTCCCTACTCTAGTCCTAGAGTAGTTTATACATATCTCAATAATTTCTTCTAAATAAAGCTTATTAATGTCTCCTTTCCCCATAATATTCAAAGATTCATCATCAATTTCTTTTAGAAAAATTGTCTTACTAATCTCATCATCCAACCCATTACCACACCTTTTATGCAAAAAATGAAATCTATTAGCATAATCTTCCAGACTTTAATCTTCCAATTGTCTCATTTGAAACAAATCCTCTTTCCTATCTCTTACTCCACAATAATCTTGATATTTATCCAAAAACTTAGTTTCTATTTCCTGCCAAGTTGAGATCGTTCCTGCACCCAAACCCATGAACCAACATAAGGCTGACTCTTTCAATGTAGAAGGATATAATTTTAACTTTTTGTTATCAACTATATAGTCATAGGTCTGACATTAAACCTTAAACTCAAAGAGAAATTGGTTAGGATCCTCAAAATTTTTTCCCCTAAAGGTAGGTAAAACAAAAGGTGAAATGTTCTTCATAGGAGGCTCATCATCCTATCTATTAAGATTAATAGGATAAGAAAAGGATTTATTATTTGGTGGGGGATCATTTCCTAGTTGGTCACCCATTTCTTCTTGATAATGTTCCTGATTCACTTGTTGATTTTCAATCTGATGTTGTTGAACTTGTTGTTCTTGATCAAAACCAATATTTCATGGAAGAAATCTTAATAGAGGGTCTCTAGCTTGACTCATCCACATTCTAAACTATCTTTCTTATCAACACTAAGGCTTCAAACTTAAATAGCCAAATCTTTTATTTCCCCAGCAACAATGCCAAAAATGATGAGCAAGGTCATTGATGTCATTTCTTGCATCATTTAATCTTTCAATTATCAAACTGGGTGTTTCTTAGAGCTATATGCAATAAGGATGTCACTTCTTAGAGCTATATGTAATGTTAATGACAAAGGTCATTGATGTACTTCTTACAAAAGAGAATCTATTTACGTTTGCAAGAAAATAAATATTAATCTATAAAATAGTAACACTATATTCCATGAATGAATTCCAAACAAGCTTCAATTTTATCTTCCCATCAGTCATCGATTTCTCCCATTAAGACCACATGCATTTGAAAATAGTTATTAAGTCTAATTCCTATGAAAAACAATTAAATCTATAGTAAAAAAGTGAATGTTAATCTTCAGTAAAGAATAATGAACTACCTTGAGAACACATGAACTTAATCTAAGAGTATAAGTAATTGCAATTACTAACAATGATTAAACAAAGATCAACATTCTTAATTAACTTTCAAATTGACACAAATTGAACAAAAATTAATTGAATCAAAAGAACATAACACAAGGTCACCTCCTTTGGTTGAGTGGGCCCTGCTCTTCCTCTGGTGGGACCTTTAACATTGAGATGCAAATTAACTCCTTATTTGCATTCAAATTGGGCGAAATAGGTGAGTAGAACAAAAGTGCATATTACAAACATTACAATGTTCAGCGAAGAATTATCTAACTCCAGACTAAAGCTAAGGATGGATATTTATAGGAATATCCATTATTTGAATTCAAAGTCATGGCATTGCTCGCCAAGATACAAAGCGAAAAACTAAAACATAACTGAAAGTATCATAGAGAATTTTGCTTCATAATAGCTGGAACAAGGAGTTTCCAAACCGACTAAGGAAGTGATTTCAAAATCATGATGAATTAGTATCTAGCTAGAGCATTCAAGAGCGCAATTGATTCCACGTTGTTAAAAAAATTTTTTAACAAATCCACCACATGAAGTATGTATTTAATCATCTGAATGGAATCCTCAAAGATAGGATGCTATTATGACAACAAATATTTCAAATTACATAATCATTCCATCATTAACATCATTAGAAGCAACACATTCAATGCAAAATATTATTTCTATTATATCCTCAAATTAGTTAAATATAAGATAAAAAAAAAATCAAACATATAAGTATATAATCTACTGCTAGCATAGTTAATTAACAACATAATAAAGTCTTTGTAAACATAAAACAGTCAATTAAATTGTCATTTTGAGCACTCATCATGATTATGCAATAATCACTTTAGTTAGTAGAGATTAGTTATTAGTTAGTTAGATGGTTTTGGTTGAATGGCCTTATGATTCCAATGATTTGTAATAGATGTAGTGTGATGTGAATGAGAAAAAATTGATTCGAGAGTAATCTCATTTTTCCTCTTATTTCAATATGGTATTAGAGCAGGTTTCTTCTTGAACCTCTCTTTGATCTCCTTGCATTCATTTGTTTTCATCCAAAGTGGTGTTTATAATGGTACTACAATGAGGACCATGTGCAACTTCTATTGTTTTCTTCTATTCTTGCATTCGTCAACAGGTGAACAAGGTAGACCATGTGCAAAACCATTTTGAATCCATCATTCATCTGCATTTCTTCTCTTTCTCTCCACCGTGTTCATTCTTGCCATTGTTTGACACTCCATTATGTTCATTGTTATCATCCCAAAGAAATTAAAATTTAAAATTTATATTTCCCCCAATCAGTTGCAGAAGTTTGTTTATATTGGGGTGTTGTAAATTTGGAGGATTCATTTTTTTATTTTTTATTTTTGGGCCTGCGGATTGAGGATTCCAAAATTATTCATTTTGCTAGCATCATGGGAAGATTTTTCAAATCTTTTGAATTATTGAGATTGTCTAATGTGACATATCAAAGTTGTGGCCAAGCAATGATTGTGTCTCCAATTGTTGTTGTGTCAATATTGATAAACTTTGTTGCATTTTTGTTTAGCACTAGCAAATTGAATTACTCCCCTGTTTCGAATCGGTTTTTTATCTATGTAAAGATTTGTGTATCAATGGACATTTTTAGATTAAGTTTTAGTGAGTTACATGATGCCTCCAGAATTCGAGTATACAATAGTAGTTATTTGCATCATCAAATTTAAAGAATCGAATTGAGCATATTCATGAATGCAGTTCCTATATTGGGAAAGCCACTCATTTATCACAGAGGAGTCTGACAATGAGATAAATTAATTTCTCCTCGCATGTGCAAAGGAACTTGTTGATGGTGTTTTCTGCAACGCAACAACTCAGATAGAATATGGAATTCATATATCTTTTGAAAGGTAAATCTCTATCAGCAAGCCTCAAGAGATAACCCCAATGTCTCTAATGTCAGGTCTTGACAATGCATAAATGACTCAGTGATAATGTAAAAATGTTGGTAATCACAAAGGGACCTTATAAAACAAATGCTAGAAGTCTTAAGCTTATCAGATTTTGCAATATGATGATACTTGAATTCTTAAATCTTACCCAAATTTCAAAGAAATAGCAAAAGATAAGGGTTCAGAGAAATCCTAAGATTAACAATGCAAATGATAAAATATTTAAAATGGACCAATCCCTCAAAACTAATTCCTACTTAACCCAGATTTAATCTGCAATCTTATAGAATAGTGCAATCTTCTAAGGAACTAAAGATTTTCAGATCATGAAACATTCATTCAAACCAACCCTATTTTGCAATTGAAATGAATAAATAGTCACAATTGAACTAAGCACATAAATATAAGGTCTAGGCTAACTTTACACAACTTACAATCAACAAGCTACTAAAAGTATGGACTAGGGATTTCTACAAACACTTCAAACATCAAACAATAAACACCATTGAATCATATCTAATTATAAATCTAACATATATCAAATGTTTTCAAAGAAATCTTGAAAGATAGAATAACAAGAACCGTGCAAGTTAATTCAACACAAGAAAGAACACCAAAGCACAATGTCTTTACTTATAATGAATCACCCAAAAGTTGCAACAATTCCAATGTTTAGTACTACAACACTTGCTCTTAGAAAAATACTAACTCCTAACTCTAGCTCCTGCAACTATCTTTTAGCTTTTTTATTTTCTAATCCCCACAAATGAGGCAAAATTCCCAATTTATAGCCACTTTCAAACTAGGTCGGCCCAATTAGGGTTACAAAAGGTTGGCCAAAATAGGTCGGCCTAGAAGTCCCCTTGAATAAATAACCATTTTTTCATTTAATGTGTGGGCTCATTCTAGGTCGGCATGGACTCTCCAATGTAAATCAATCCAATGCATGTAGAGGTTGGGAGAAGAAACATGTAGGAGGCCCTAGATAAATGGGAAGCACCAATCTTGAAGCAATCATGTATTAACTCCCTATCCTTATCTAGACCCAATTTATCTTGCACCCTAAGAAAAATCATCTCCAAGTCAGCTAGTGGTGGAGTAATCAATACTTTAAATCTTCTTTCAATTGATGTAATCTCTTCCCTTTATTCTTTGACGACCTTGTCCCATTCTACCTTGAGATCATGAAATTTCTACATAACCGCAATATAGGTAGCAACATTATCCAAATGGTGGGCAGTGATTGGACCATCATCAATTGGAGCATAAACTGCATGCCACAATTTTCTTAATTGTTCCAGGCTCATATGTATTGGTGCAAACTTCTTTCTTCTAGTCATCACTTCAAAAAATGAGATGCATCTATTGTAAATGTTATTCAATGTGTTCCCCACCTATTGACCTTGTTTATGAATTTTCTTCAGCACTCTCTACCTGATCTGTAGGGCCTCATACCACTCCCAAGGTTTTGAAACCTTTGAGGAAGGCAAGATTCCATCACTTATTAACCTTTCCTAAGTATAGACCATGATTGTCTTTGTTTTCTACAGGAGAAGATCACCATCCTCTTTATCTTGTGCCAATAAAGTCTACAACCACTCAAATGATTTGTGTGCCTCTCCACAAGTTGATAAAATTTCCTTAATCAGGTTGTCTCCTCTAAGCCCTACTCCTTGTAACAATTCATGTATAGCCTGAGTAGAATTTTTCATCTTTTCAAGCTCACTAATTGTCTCCATAGGTAATAAACTGCCTGTTGATGAAGAAGAACAAACCTGGCCGATTGACTGCAAGGGTTTCATTAGATTTTGTAGATGTTTCCTTAACTCTGCATTTTATTTCTTCAATCTCTCCTTAGCCTACACTCCTTTATCCAATCTTTGCAAAATTGTAGCAGCAGACCCCTTGAAATCTTCTACTTCTTGTCTTCTAGAGGTAGGCCCCAAATTTATTGTTTGAATGCTATAATCTTGAGGAGTTACCTCATCCTTACTCTTATCTGCTGCAGGAGTGGCAATATGAATCACCCTATTGTTTGATTCATCCCTGTCAACTTTGGAAATAGTTATGGCCTTCTTTGTTTCACCTTTTCCAATATTAGCTAGTAAATCATCCCAACTCAGAGGAGTATCATCTACAACTACTTGTCTACTTTGTAATTCCTCATTGAGCCAACTAGGAGTGGAAATACCTGATTGGTGCTCACCTTGTTCAACCCTTTCTTGTTGACCAATGGAGGAGTCAACATTTGAATCATGCACTACAAAAACTTCTTCACCTTTATCTTCTTCTTCCTTATCTTTCTCCCTATCTTCCTCTGGATTCTCATTCTTTTCATGCATTTCTATGACTTCATGAATTGGAGAGAGAGTTCTTTCATGCATCTCTTCCTTCTTCAAGGATTTCTCTCCTTTATCCTTGATAGTTGCATCCTCATGTGATACCGAGGAAGTCTGCAAAATGCTATCAATATCTACCTCCATATTGTGAAGATCCCCATCCTTAAACTCTTTTGTATCTTCACCTTGAGGGATGTCCTCAATAGCTACATCTATTGGCTCTTTTTCTTCATCATGCAATTCCTAGGTAGAAGGAGAGGCATAAGTATCCTTTTTTTGTGTGTAATAGGGGGAATCATGGAGGAAAACTCTTTCACTAGAATTTCTTTAGGTGATGGAGTTCTTGATCTTCGGGTATAAACTTGTGTTTTCTCTCCAGAACTCTCAACATCTACCAATTGTGGTCATGTCTTATCCTCTCCCCTTGGAGGCTCATTCTTCTTTTTTGATGCTCTCATTAGTCTTCTACTTTTAAGCACATGGGAATCACTCTTCTTTCCCTCTTTCTTAGGTTCCTCTTCCTGGTTAGATTTCTACCCTTTGGAGATAGTCTTTCTCTTCTTTGCAATGGGCTTTCTTTTCTTTTCTTCTTCAGTATTTGCTTGAACACCTTTCATCTTAATTTTGAAAGGGGAACTCAGCTTTTCCTTTGCTTTTGGGTCCCGATCCTCCTTAGAAGAAGACTAAGATTCCAAGCTCCCGATCAAGTCATAAGTATACTGCTTCCCTTCATTATCTAGCTCCCAAATCTTATGCTTAATCCACAATTTAGTGTATTTGATCACAGGAGCATTTCTGTGACTTCATGAATTGGAGAGAGAGTTATTTCATGCATCTCTTCCTTCTCCGAGAATTTCTCTCCTTTATCCTTGATAGGTGCATCCTCATGTGATATCGAGGAAGTATACAAAATGCTATCAATATTTGCCTCCATACTATGAAGATCCCCATCCTTAAACTCTTATGTATCTTCACCTTGAGGGATGTCCTCAACAGTTGCATTTGTTGGCTCTTTTTCTTCATCATGCAATTATTGAGCAAAAGGAGAGATAGAAGTATCCTTTTGTTGTTGTGTAATAGGGGGAATCATGGGGGAAACCTCTTTCACTAGAATTTCTTTAGGTGATGGAGTTCTTGATCTCCAAGTATAAACTTTTGTTTTCTCTCTAGAACTCTCAATATCTACCAACTGTGGACTTATCTTAGCCTCTCCCCTTGGAGGTTCATTCTACTTTCTTGATGCTCTCATTAGTCTTCTCCTATTAAGCACAAGGGAATCACTCTTCTTTCCCTCTTCCTCAGGTTACTCTTCCTACTTAGATTTCTTCCCTTTGGAGATAGTCTTTATCTTCTTTGCAATGGGCTTTCTTTTCTTTTCTTCTTCAGTCTTTGCTTGAACACCTTTGATCTTGATTTTGAAAGGGGAACTCACCTTTTCCTTTCCTTTTGGGTCCTGATCCTCCTCAGAAGAAGACTAAGATTCCAAGCTCCCCATCAAGTCATAAGTATACTGCTTCCCTTCATTATCTAGCTCCCAAATCTTATGCTTATTCCAAAACTTAGTGTATTTGATCACAGGAGCATTGATTCATTCAAATTTTTTTATTTCTTCCTCCATCCAATCAATTTCACTTATAGGCTATCTTTAACTGATTCATAATCATGGAGTTGTATCACTTCTCCATCATCATCAATTTGATCTGGGATGGCCTTGATACTGTATAGTCTGATCAAGCTGGCAGGGAACCTAGAGAACTTCTTCCTCAAAACCTCAAATTCATCTTTACAATTGGCCCAGTAATCCTCAAGGTCATCCCTATGTCTGAATTCCCTGCTAGCTTTTTTTTGAGCCCCACCTGTTCTGTCAAATCTAGGCCTCTTAGTATGTAAAGACAAATTAAAAGTGCCCATCTCTTCTTCAGAAAATTGTGTTGTAGCCAAGGAAGGGAAATCCTCGTTACCTCCAATCCTTAATGGGAATTCATTACCAAAACCAAGTTTGTGCATATCCTTCTTCACAATTGCATCATAGGAATAAACTTTCCTTGTAACCTCTAAAAGGATGATATGATATGTAGGATACCTGGGAAATTTGTATGGAGCTCCTGGAAAACAATCAATCCTTATGTAGGAAAATGTGGAAAAATCTATGAACCATGCTCCAAACTTCTGAATCAATTCCTTGGCAACATCAAAAATCCTAACATGCTCTGCACCCTAGAGCAACCTTGTAATGTACATAGTGAATGCATCATTCACTCTTCTATAGCTAAGACTATCCAAATGTAGTTGAGGGTAGACTTCATAAATTACATCATGGCCAAAGACTCCTCGAGTGCTTAATCCCTTGTATGGATGGAACCTTGCCAAGGCATAGACCAAATAATATGTCATAGTGAAAGTCTTGGTCTACAACATATTGGACAATTTCTCATGAATTATCGTGCTAATTATTCCTGCCCAATGGTAGTCTATGCCCTTTTCCATTCTGAATATTAGATAAAACATCCAATTCTCAAACATTCTTGCATTCGTCAGGCCCATCACTCTGCTTAGAAGAGTGATTGCATCATAGTAATCTGGCTTAAACTTGGCCCTGAACAATTGTTTTGGCAATTTAGAAACATATGCCTTGGGTTTCTCTAACCAGGTATTAATAATCTCTAAAGCCTTATTTGTATCCTGCTCATAGTATTTCTTGGCTATATCAATATCAAATTGCACCACATGAGATCTATCTAGCATGTCAAATGTTTGGGCAGCTGAGACAAGAGAGAAGTTTGCAAACACTCTACCCTGTGGACTAATTACTCTTTGTGTACCTTGATGATAGTGTTGAGCACATTCCAAGAGAAGCTCATAACATTTGCACTGTGGAATGAAAACCAACCATATGATCCAACCCAAAATCTCTTAATCTCCTTACCAAAACAAACGAGTCACCTGCTGCCATTCTTGCCTTAAACTCTTCATAATCCCATTTTCCCACATTGGTGTCAGTCACCTCTGACCAAATGGAAACAAGCTTTCCCTCGGGAATCTTTCTCTTCATATCCAGCTTAATCCTCTTAGCCTCTGAAATGGGAGCTCCCTCAACATCAGGATCCATTTCTTTCTTCTTACACTTGCCATCAACAACCTTGCTTGACTCAGCCTGCATTCAATAAAGTCACAATCAATATCCCTTACAACACAAGAGTTAAGGTTAGCCCATCATAAACAACATATTCATCATCTAAGTAAGCCCAAACAATTATCAAAATCCCATAAAATCTTACAAACATGATTCCTTAAAAATATCAGGATTTTCACCCCTTCATGGAAATCCAGCGAAGGAGGAAATTAGGGGATTTCATGGCCAGGAAAAAATCAGCGATGAAAGCACAACTATCACCCTAAACATCATTTAATCATCATTATATCTCAAGAAATGGAAATATCTAACCTTTAATCATTCAAACCAATCATAAAATAACGAAATCATACAATTTCAATTCATCCATTTCTACTATTTCTTCATTTTCAGAAAGTTTGGGGATTTCCATCTGGGAAGGAAATTCGCGAAGTTAACATAACTTTCGCATTTATATGCATTCTCAGGTAAACGATAGAGCGACGGCAATTCAGAGATTTTCGAGTGTGAAGGAGTTCCACAAGGTACCTAAAATCTCTTAAAGTCTCAATTTTTCACAGTATCACCCAAATTGATCGAATGATCACAAATTTGGGATTTGGGCTCAAATTTTTATTCATTTCAAATCGTTTATCCATGATCTAAACCTATAACTCATTCAATCATAGTTTGATTGATATTAGCAAGGAATTCAAAATCGTAACCCCAGGGTTCCGCCATGGATAAATAGTCCAAGCTTCTATACACTCATTCATTCAAACACATCATAATAAACTCTTTCCAGAACCTTCAAAGGCAATCCATGATCGGATTTGAATGGAAAATATCAATTCAACTCACATCCAGATCATTAATCTGCCATACATACATAATCCTAGATCAACCAAATCAAATCATCATCACACACAACACCAAATTCAAAGGCCACACCCAACAAGGATTTAAATTATCATTTCAATGGAAGGTTACGACATCAACACTCAGGGGAGGCATCGAAATGAAAAGGGGATAACCCTAGTTTAATCACATACCCCCAAATATGCAAAAACCCAAGCATGTAATACGCATAACACCAAAAAACCATACATACTCGGTAATTAAAAGCAAAGGCATCATGCACATACCATTAATGATGAAAAACTTAGGAGGGTAGCTAGTGACAATAAGTTTTAAATTCCAAACAAATGCGAACGATGCTAAGGAGACATCACCAAAACTAGCAATTCATCGTTCCAACAATCAAGTTCACACACAACTCCTTATGATCAAGCTCTTCAATTTTGTTGTGATACAAACAACATTAATTTGCTAACATAAAATCTCTCACAATTCCATTAAATGCAAACTACAGAATTCGTACGACAGGCATAAATGAGACGAAATGACGACTCAAGACGTACTTCGGGGATCTGAAGACCCAAGGAAGTTCAGAGAATTCCGCCTGATCTAGAATTCTACGAAATGCCAAGATCTTTGAAATACAACAATACAAGCAACCTTTGGGCATCCAAGAAGCTAACAGAAATCAAAAATTTCTGCCTAGGGAGGAAATACCCGAAACTCACCCTTAACATAGGATTTTCAATGAACCACCTCAAGGAATCACTTGCATGGGCCAGATAAGCTTTCAAGCACATTTAAAAGTGGAAAAACCTTCACAACTAGGGGATCACAAGCACCCAAAACCAAAAAGAGAGGGTCCCTGCTTTCAGCGAGGCGTGTGTATGAAAAATGCACAACAAATGGCGACTCTTGCTAGGGAAATGCTCTAGATCATTTCGATGACAAGATGGGATCAAGAACCCAGATACTCTAGTTTTGATCCTCACATTGGGTCACCCACAAAAAGAGTTTCAAATTCTATGAAAAAGCAAGCCTTTTTTGTACCAAAGTCAAAGTGTGTGAAAATGTATTAATTTCCCTCCCTCAGTTGCTGCAATAACCAAACTTATTCCATTCAAGCTACATAAAGATTCTGACTCCAAAATCATCTTGGATAGAGCCTCACTGTGAATTAGGCATCCATAGCCCTGATGAGGTTATCGTTGTGGTCTTCCCAAGCATTGCTCTACTGCCAACCAAGCGTCTATAGCCCCAATAGAGATACTTGGATTCTCCTAATAAGGTGAATATTTCCTTGGAAATGTATTAATTTCCCTCCCTCAGTTGCTACAAGAACCGAACTTATTCCAATCAAGCTACGTAAAGATTTTGACTCCAAAAGCATCCTGGATAGAGCCTCGCTACCAGTTGGGTGTCCATAGCCCTGATGAGGTTATTGTTATGGTCTTCCCAAGCATTGCTCTACTACCAGCTAGGCATCCATAGCCCTGATAGAGATACTTGGATTCTCCTGATAAGGTTCAAATATTTCCTTCTGATTTTCTTTTCTTTTCTTTCTTCTTTCTCTTTTTTTTTTGATATTCTTGTAAGATCTTTTAAACTTTCCCTTTCACCTTGTAAGCAATGAAGCTCACACTCAAGGTTGAGAACCATAGTGGCGCTGAAGTAGAAATAAGATTTTTCACTTGACTAGGCTTCATAAGGAACCATTAACAACCTTGGAATCTTAAGATGTGTGCAGAGCTATGAGACCCAAGCACATTCCAGACTCAACTCAACTCAAAGACTTATCAACCTCAAGCATTAACACATGTGACAGCAAATAAAGGATTCCACCAACTGACCTGGAAGGATGATTAGAGCTTGTAAAAGAAATACCTCAGAACAACCCAGAATAATATAATTGATAATTGTGCAGGTGCAACATACTTGTATGAAAACAAGAAGACCCAGAACCAAAAGTAAAATAGAAAGAAAACCTACCCTAAACAAAGAAAACCTAAACTAATGAGAAGCAGAAAACCAACAAAACAAAGCAAAGAAAAAGGAAAACCTACCCTAACCAAAGCAAAATCAAAACAAAAGAAAGGAAACCTAATCTAACTATTTACAAGGAAAGAGTTGTAAATAGCTCAGGATTGGAAGTAATGCTTTAGATACTGCCCATTGACAGGTAGTGGGATATCCTCTCCAATGATATTTTTCAAGCGAAAAGCATTATAGTCCAGAATCTCTGAGATCTGGTAAGGGTTGAGCCAAAGTTTGTCATATTTTCCATGCTCCCCTTTCCTATCATGTGCTTTATCCCAATAGAGAACCAAGTTATAGATTCTAAAGGATTTCACCTTGGCTCTTCTATCAAACCATCTCTTAACTACACCCTGATGTTTAGCAAAGTTTTCTAAAGCTCCATCTCTTTTCTCCTCAAGGTGCAAGAGTTCAGACAAATGAGCTTCACGGTTATCCCCTTCATCATAATATTCATTAATAAATTGCAAAGTGGGGATCTTTAAATGGATTGGGAATACTGGCTCCAAACCATACACAAGGTGATAGAGAAGTTCCTAGAGAAGCCTTAAGTCTAGTGCAGTCTACCCAAAGAGAAAATTTGAGTTGAGTGTGCCAATCCTTGGGATTCTTCTCTAATAGCTTATAGATGACTGTTAAAATGTTCTTATTGGAAGACTCAACCAAACCATTGCCTTGTGGGTAATAATTAGATGCAAATTTGATGATGATTCCATGATCATTGTAGTTATCGTTGTGGTCTTCCCAAGCATTTCTCTACTCAAGAACCAAACTTATTAATTTCCCTCCCTCAGTTGCTGCAAGAACTGAACTTATTCCAATCAAGCTACATAAAGATTCTAACTCCAAAACCATCATGGATAAGCTTTGCTGCCAGTTAGGCATCCATAGCCCTGATGAGGTTATCGTTGTGGTCTTCCCAAGCATTGCTCTACTGCCAGCCAGACATCCATAGCCCCGATAGAGATACTTGGATTGTCCTCAGTTGTTGCAAGAACCGAACTTATTCCAATCAAGCTACGTAAAGATTCTAACTCCAAAAGCATCCTAGATAGAGCCTCACTGCCAGTTAGGCGTCCATAGCCCTAATGAGGTTATCGTTGTGTTCTTCCCAAGCATTGCTCTACTACCAACTAGGCATCCATAGCCCCGATAGAGATACTTGGATTCTCCTAATAAGGTGAATATTTCCTTGGAAATGTATTAATTTCCCTCCCTCAGTTGCTGCAAGAACCGAACTTATTCCAATCAAGCTACATAAAGATTGTGACTCCAAAAGCATCCTAGATAGAGCCTCATTGCCAGTTAGGGGTCCATAGCCCTGATGAGGTTATCATTGTGGTCTTCCTAAGCATTGCTCTACTGCCAACTAGGCATCCATAGCCCTGATAGAGATACTTGGATTCTCCTGATAAGGTGAATATTTCCTTTTGATTTTTTTTCTTTTCTTTCTTCTTTCCCTTTTTTTTTTGATATTCTTGTAAGATCTTTTAAATTTTCCCTTTCACCTTGTAAGCAATGAAGCTCACACTCAGGGTTGAGAACCACAGTGGCGCTGAAGTAGAAATAAGATTTTTCACTTGACTAGGCTTCATAAGGAACCATTAACAACCTTGGAATCTTAAGATGTGTGTAGAGATATGAGACCCAAGCACATTCTAGACTCAACTCAACTCAAAGACTTATCAAACTCAAGCATTGACACATGTGACACCAAATAAAGGATTCCCACCAACTGACCTGGAAGGATGATTAGAGCTTGTAAAAGAAATACCTCAGAATAGCCCAGAATAATATAATTGATTGTTGTGCAGGTGCAACATACCTATATGAAAACAAGAAGACCCAAAACCAAAAGAAAAACAGAAAGCAAACCTACCCTAAACAAAGCAAACATAAACTAACGAGAAGCAGAAAACTAACAAAAAAAAGCAAAGAAAAAGGAAAACCTACCCTAACCAAAGCAAAAGCAAAAGAAAAGAAAGGAAACCTAATCTAACTATTTACAAGGAAAGAGCTGTAAATAGCTCAGGATTGGAAGTAATGCTTTAGATATTGCCCATTGACAGGTAGTGGGATATCCTCTCCAATGATATTTTTCAAGCGAAAAGCATTATAGTCCAGAATCTCTGAGATCTAGTAAGGGTTGAGCCAAAGTTTGTCAAATTTTCCATGCTCCCCTTTCCTATCATGTTCTTTATCCCAATAGAGAACCAAGTCAGAGATTCTAAAAGATTTCACCTTGGCTCTTCTATCAAACCATCTCTTAAAAACACCCATATGTTTAGCAATGTTTTCTAAAGCTTCATCTCTTTTCTCCTCAAGGTGTAAGAGTTCAGACAAATGAGCTTCACGATTATCCCCTTAATCATAATATTCATTAATAAATTGTAAAGTGGGGATCTTTAAATGGATTGGGAATACTAGCTCCAAACCATACACAAGGTGATAGGGAGAAGTTCCTAGAGAAGCCTTAAGTCTAGTGCGGTCTTCCTGAAGAGAAAACTTGAGTTGAGTGTGCCAATCCTTGGGGTTCTTCTCTAATAGCTTATAGATGACTATTAAAAGATTCTTATTGGAAGACTCAACCAAACTATTGCCTTGTGGGTAATAATTAGATGCAAATTTGATGATGATTCCATGATCAAAGGACCAGTTAGAAAATTTCAGTGATGCAAATGCAGGACCATTATCACAAACTAAAGCCAATGGACACCCAAAGTGATTAATTATACCTGATTCAATGAAATTGATTACCACTTTAGAGGTACATTGTTTGCATGCAAGAGCCTCAGTCCACCTAGTAAAATAATTAGTGACAGTGAGAATATACCTGTGGCTTGCAGAAGGTGGATTAATTGGACCAATGAAGTCCAATCCCCATTGTGTAAACGATTTTACCTCTATGACTGGTTGAAGTGGAAGAGTTGCATACTTCTCTCTGCTTGCTGTGGTATGACACACATGGAAATTTATTATGTGGTTATGTGTATCTTTGAACAATGTGGGCCAATAATAACCAGCCCTCATGATCTGATTTGTAGTGGAGGGTGTAGATCCATGGCTTGTGCCATATCTATCATGAAACTCTGCCATTACTCTTTCAACTTCTTCCTTTCCCAAGCACCTTAAGTAGACACCCTCATGGTTTTTCTTATACAAGATAGCTCCCTTCATCATAAAATTGTCACTCTTCAAACACAAAGCTCTCCTTTGTACCGAATTAAGATGTTCAAGACATTGTTGGTTCAAGAGATAGTAGATAATATCATCATACCAATCTCCCAGGGACACATCTTGGAGGTGGTAGTGTTGAGTTGTGAGGTTAGGACCCATTTCAGCCATTGTTTTGGTTAGTCCTTGTCCCCTTACTAACTTCATGGGCTGAATCTCAATTCCATATTCCTGCAACATAGTTACACACTTAGCTTTGTGTTCTCCCAATTCATTTTGCATCAAAAACAACTTAACTGCAGGATCAGGAACTATTGCAAAGACTTTATTCCTTAGAATATAATGTCTGAACTTCTTTACAACTCTGACTAAGGCATAGCTTGCTTTTCCACACTCAGGTACCTTAATTCTACATCCTTTAAGGGAGCACTCATAAATGCTATGGGATTCTCATTCCCTTGATCAGACTTCTGGGTCAACATACCATCACAGGAGTGGTCAAAAGAAAATGAATATATATAAAAATATTTGGCGTAGTCTAGACTTACCAATACTAGAGCTTCAACAATGGCTCTCTTAATTTCTGCAAATGCTTCTTTTGCTTCTGCCCTCCATTCAATTTTTGCTTCTTGCTTCAACATTGCATTCAATGGCTTGACTATTTCTGCAAATCCAGTGATGAGCTTCCTTATGAAGTTAATTTTTCCAAAGAATGATTTCATTTCCTTCTTACTAGCAAGTGGCTGAATCTTGAGTATGGCTTCCACTCGTTCAAGGTCGATAGCAATTCCTCTCTCTGAGATAACGTGTCCCAACAATTTTCCTTCAGTAACTCCAAAGATACATTTCTTTGGATTAAGTGAAATGTAAAATTCTCTACACCTCTAAAACACTTTGCACAAGTCTACTATGTGGTCACCTCTCTTCTTGGAAAATACTATCAAATCATCCATATAAATAATTATGCACTTACCAAAGATGTCCTTGAAGGAAATATCCATGGCTCTCTAGGATGTGGCTCCAACATTGATCAACCCAAAGGGAATTCTCCTGTAAGAAAAAGTTCCCCATTTTGTAGTAAAGGCAGTTTTATGCCTATCCTCATATTGCACCATGACCTGGTAATATCCAGTGTAACCATCTAGAAAAGACATCATTTGAGATCCATTGACAATCTGAAGCATTTCATCCAATGAAGGAATGAGATAATTATCTTTTTTTGATGCACGGTTGAGATTTCTAAAATCAACGCAAAGCCTTATTTCCCCATTCTTCTTTCTCATTGGAACCAAATTTTCTACCCAGGTTGAATGTCTTACTGGGAATATGATACAAGCTGAGAGTAACTTTTGTACCTCCTTTTAAATGATTGGTTCCAACAAGGCATTAATTGGTCTTTGCCTTTGCCTGAAAGGCCTTTCTCCTCGCTTGAGAGGAATGGTGTGTGTAATAATTAAAGTACCATATGTCTTCAAGTCTTCATAACTCTATGCTATCACATCCTAATATGTATGCAATGAATCAATGATCCCTTTCCTCTCCTCTGGAGTACACACTTTTCCAATAAAGACATTATTCATATCATCCTGAGTCCCCATGTTGTATGTTTCACATTGATTACTTATAGACTCATTTTTAGCATCTTGCTCTTGATAGTTTACCCTATCAAGATCAAAAATCCTCTCTAGCTGTACCATTCCCCTTGGAATAGTATTAGTCTTCAAATTGATGACCCCTTCTAGGTCCATTTCTAATTCTTGAGGTTCAGCCTCATTGATGATCTAAGAGGTGAATACATCAAAGCTCATGATAAAATCTAAGATATGCTTATTGTCTTCAAACACCTAGAATTTGGTCACATTATCAGGCACTGAAGGTACTGGAGTTAGCTCCACAATGAACTTCTTCAATCCAGAAAGGGACAAAGGCTATAGGGTACTAGCTTCCTAAGCCAAAGAGTCTATAGTTTGGTTCTTGTTGCGAGGTATCAACTGGATGTTAAAGGCATCAAATCCCTCAATAAGGTCCCATACTCTATGCCTATAATTGGTCATCTGTCTATCATGGCATGAATATTGCTTGCTGACTTGTCTGACCACTAACTCAAAATATCCAAATACTTGTAGAATCTTAACTTTCTTCCTTAGTGCCATGAGCAATCCATGAATCAAAGGCTCATATTCAGCTACATTATTGGTACAATGAAATTGAAGTCTGTGAGCAGCAAAGAAAGTTTTACCTTTAGGGTTGATCAACTCAAATCCTGCTCCAGCACCTTGCTTTGATTTGGATCCATCAAATCTTAGTGTCCAACAACCAGCAACTCCAGATTTCTTCATCTTGTCTCTTGTGTTGTTATTGCTGGAAGATTCTTTAGTATGCACTACCCTTTTTCCTTTGGGATCCTCTTGAGTATTCTGTATATTAATTTTGACTGCTGGAGTGGGGTTTATGCACTTTTGTACCTGGTCCACTCCTATCTGGCACAAGCAACATTCCAATTTTGAGTGAGAGGCATTGTGAACTCTACATCAACTTGGTAAAATTAGTTCTTCAAAATTCATATCTCTACCCACATGAATCTGATCTTCTATACACTTCTGGATGAATTCTTAAAAAATTTCCAGTAGGCTGAGTTGGTTATCTTCAGGATCATCATCATCTTCAACTACTTCCACCAGGGCTCCAGTACGACTAGATTATGTTGTAAGATCAATGGTGTGGTATGCAGTATAAATATTTCCTCTTCATCTAACTCTTCAACAGGGGCTCCCAACACATAGTTACCCATGCCTTTTTCAGATATCAATATTTCATTTGAAGTATTCTGGTATTTTGTAATTACATACTTCATTCAGGGTTCCCTTTCAATTCTGATTTGATCTATTACTCCCTTCCAAGGAAGCAACATATGAGACTGATTAGTTGATACATATCCATTTAAGGTGTTAGTGAAGTCTCTTCCCAAAATCAGACCATAAGTGTCAGGTATGTCTATTATTTGTATATTAATGACTTGTTGAATTCTGGGGTCTGAAGCAATTTGCATGGGAATCATGTTTATCCCTCCTACTACATTTACTTATGTTCTATCCAGTTGAGTAAATTTCTTCTGAGAGATAGTAGGGGTAATTCCTAGGGCTCTACAGATGAAAAAGGGCATCACATTTGTGGAAGCACTTGAATCTAGCAGATAGTTGTGCAAATTATTTCTAAAGAGACAAACAAAAATCAAGAATGGAGGAGTTTTTGTTCTACCTTGGAATAAAGTTAGGGGGGTATCAACCTGAGCAACTTGACTTTTATCTTTTTCTTTCCCTTTGTCTCTAGGTTGTGTTTGAACTTTCCCTTGATCTTTTGATATTTGAGAATTAGGTACTCTATTAGTTGTCCCACCAACTGGTCTATCTTGTAATACTTAATTTATATTGTAAGCTCCTAAGACTGCATTTCTAATGGCAGGGAATCTCAATAGTTCAAATGTAGAAAGACTTACCTTTAGTTTCTTGAGTTCCTATGCAACATATGCGGCTAGTTACTCTGTGCTCATGTCAGTAGGATCCTCCTTGAGACATTCCACCACATTGTCTTTGCTTGCTTCAACACCCTTTCCTTTTGATGAATCAACTTGCCCTTGATCTTTGGATAAGTATTGCCTGGGCACATGAGGGTATGTTGGATTATTGTTAGCGTTGGGATCTGGAGGTGTAGTGAAATTATTTGGAGGAATAGAAGTGGTAAACGAACCTCCAACTTGTGGGCTTCTAGTTGGTCTATTCCTCAAATCATACTTTTTTACAGGCTATTGGAATGTCTACACTTCTTCAATTCCCATTTCTTCTTCATCCAAAGGGTCATTATCATTCTCAATGCTTTCACTGAATAACTGTGTAATCTCATCTCCATTGCACATTTGATTTGCTTCCTCTTTTCGCTTACCTAACTCTTCTTCAGGTCCATTCTCCTTACTTTGTGGGAAAGGAACATGATTCAACACCAACACAGGTGGGTCATAAGGAGCAGATGGTACTAACTCTTGATTGTTGTAATTATTCTCTACCTCATACTGAAAGATAGATGCAACAGTCTGGAACTCAGGGTAGTCCAACTCAGAATTTTGACTTTTCTTATGGAGTCTACACCAACCTAATAAAGCATCCTTAGCCAGATACACACCACTTGGAGGCTTTTCTTGATTAGTTGGTTGATCCAATGGGGTAGGGACACCTCCATTGTTTGGCTTCATATTCCATGTCCTATTCTGTATGGGTGGTTGTCTTTTATAAAATCCTTGTCCACTAGCCTATCCTCTATCAAAATTCTGACCAGAGGGTTGCCCTCTTTCAAATTTTTGTCCCATTTCAAAATGATGTCCTCTGTCAAAGTTTTGTCCTTGTTGAGGCTCCCAATTTTCTCTATTGTGGTTAGACTGCATACTCCTTTGAGCAACTTGGAGTTGACTATTCTGATTTCTCAAATAGGTGACCTCCATGTTCAACTTCTTCACTTGTTTAGTCAATTCATCCAACCTCTCCTTGTCAGGATTACTATATGGAGTCTAGTTCACACTGTTTTGAGGATATCATGTTGCTACACCAAAGCTCAGTGACTGGTTCAATACCTCAAAATTCTACAAATATGTGGGGAAACCATCCTAGGGTTGTGGATGAATGGGCTGATTAATACTCTGTTCAGGATAGTTGATCACTAGTGGGACTTGATTTATAGGGGGTCTTGGATGAGGGACTAGAGGAAACTGAGGTATTGGATTCATAATAGGAGTATGATTGGTAAGAGCTTGATTGAGAGCTTGAACTTTCCCAGGGTGAGCAGTGGGTTGTAATGACGGTAAAGGCCTAGATAAGTGTCGTCTCAAATCAGTACTAACCTTAACAGCTTCTGTGTATGCATCAAGCAGGGTAGTTGGAGGGTTAGTTCTCCATTTCATGAAGGTAGCTGTCAGGCTATCAAGACCCTCATAATAGACTTCTAAAGTAGTGGCATCATCTACAGCATAGGGGCTTTGCAACCTAGTATATGCCCAATGGAATCTATTATTCAAAGACCCTATAGGATCATTGAATTCTCTCTTGACTTTAGTGAATTGTAGATAGATCTCATTAGCACTAATGGGAATCTTAGATTTCTACAAAAATGCAGCTTCCAACTCAGTCCAATTATGAATTGATTCAGCAGGAAAATGATTACACCAGTAGAATGCATCTTCTCCTAGGGAATAAGGAAAGAGCCTGCATGCAATGTCCTCATGGTTAATTCCCCTATCCCTAAAACAAGTCTTGAAAATCCTAATGTGTTCCTCTGCAGTTCTGTTAGGATCATTAACATGAAACTTAGAGCAAAAATGCTCAGGGTTCTTTGGCATGACATTGTAATTGTTGAAGGATTATGGAGATGGGTTATTAGCTAGGAAAGCCATTGGTGGAGGTGGAGTTGGTATAGGCTGATGTATGGTTGGTTGAGGCTGTTGGATGGGGATGGCTTCATAATTAGATGAAGGTGGACTATATGAAGATGAGGATGAAGGAGATTATGGAAGTGGCTGGGTGGATGATGATTCTCCCCTTCTTCTGGTCCTTCTTGACCTGGTAGGAGCTCACAAATCTTGAAACTCTTCTTCTCCTGGCATAGATTTGGTTCTTCTTTGAAAAATTTTAGGAGAAATGGTAGACAAAAATTGATCCAGCTTGCTTATTCAGGCCCTCCTTCTAGTGCCAATCTGTTGATGTTGTTTTCTACACAACAACTCAGACAAAATATGGAAATCCTATCTCTCTTGGAAGGTAAATATCTATCAGCAAGCCTCAAGAGAGAACTCCAAGGTCTCTAATGTCAAGTCTTCACAATGCATAAACAACTCAGTGATAATGTGAAAATATTTTGGTAATCATAAAGGGACCTTACAAAACAAGTGTTGGAAGTCTTAAGCTTATAATATTTTGCAATATCATGATACTTGAATTCCTAAATCTAACCCAAATTTTAAAGACATAGCAAAAGATAAGGGTTCAGAGAAATCATAAGATTAAAATTACTCCTAAGATTAACAATGCAAACGATAAAATATTTGAAATGAACCAATCCCTCAAAACTAATTCCTACTTAACCCATATTTAATCTGCAATCTTACAGAAACAATGCAATCTACTAAGGAACTAAAGATTTTAAAATCATGAAACATTCATTCATACCAACCCTATTTTGCAATTGAAATGAATAAATAGTCACAATTGAACTAAGCACATAACTATAAGGTCTAGGCTAACTTTACACAACAACTTACAATCAGCAAGCTACTAAAAGTATGGACCAGGGATTGCTACAAACACTTCAAACATCAAACCATAAACACCATTGAATCATATCTAATTCTAAATCTAACATATATCAAATGTTTTCAAAGCAATCTTAAAAGATAGAATAACAAGAACCATGCAAGATAATTCAACACAAGAAAGAACACCAAAGCACAATGTCTTTACTTATATTGAATCACCCAAAAGTTGCAACAATTCCAGTATTCGGTATTACAACACTTGCTCTTAGAAAAATACTAACTCCTAACTCTAACTCCTGCAACTATCTTTTAGCTTTTTATTTTCTAACCCCCACAAATGAGGCAAAATTCCCAATTTATAGCCACTTTCAAACTAGGTCGGCCCAATTAGGGTTACAAAAGGTTGGCCAAAATAGGTCGGCCTAGAAGCCCCCTTGAATAAAATAATCATTTTTTCATTTAATATGTGGGCTCATTCCAGGTCGACCTAGACTCTCCAATGTAAATTGCTCCAATGCATGTAGAGGTCAGGAGAAGAAATGTGTAGGAAGCACTAGATAAATAGGAAGCACAAATCTTGATGCAATCATGTATTAACTGGCCCCTTGTCCTTATCTTGACCCAATTTATCTTGCACCCTAAGAAAAATCATCTCCAAGTTGGCTAGTGTTGGAGTAATCAATACTTTAAATCTTCTTTCAATTGATTTAATCTCCTCCCTCGATTCTTTGACAACCTTGTACCATTCTACCTTGAGATCATGAAATTTCTCCATAATCGCAACATAGGTAGCAAAATCATCCAAATGGTGGGTGGTGATTGGACCATCATCAATTGGAGCATATACCTCATGCCACCATTTTCTTAATTGTTCCAGGCTCAAATGTTTTGGTGCAAACTTCTTTCTTCTAGTCATCACTT
Source organism: Sequoia sempervirens (assembly GCA_007258455.2). Classification (NCBI taxonomy): domain Eukaryota; kingdom Viridiplantae; phylum Streptophyta; class Pinopsida; order Cupressales; family Cupressaceae; genus Sequoia; species Sequoia sempervirens. The sequence goes on along the minus strand of VDFB02270651.1, from coordinate 568,372,901 downwards.
CAAAAAATGAGATGCATCTATTGTAAATGTCATTCAATGTGTTCCCCACCTGTAGACCTTGTTTATGAATTTTCTTCAGAAATTTTTGCCTGATCTGCAAGGCCTCATACCACTCCCAAGGTTCTGAAACCTTTGAGGAAGGCAAGATTCCATCACTTATTAACCTTTCCTCAGTATGGTCCATGATTGTCTTTGTTTTCTGCAGGAGAAGATCCACATCCTCTTTATCTTGTGCCAATAAAGTCTGAAACCACTCACATTATTTGTGCACATCTCTACAAGTTGACAGAATTTCCTTAATCAGGTTGTCTCCTCTAAGCCCTACTCCTTGTAACAATTCATGTGTAGCCTTTATAGAAGTTTTCATCTTTTCAAGCTCACTAATTGTCTCCATAGGTAATAAACTGCCTACTAATGAAGAAGAACCAACATGGCCGATAGACTACAAGAGTTTCATTAGATTTTTTAGATGTTTCCTTAACTCTGCATTTTCTTTCTTCAATCTCTCCTTAGGCTGCACTTCTTTATCCAATCTTCGCAAAATTATATCAGCAAACCCCTTGAACTCTTCTACTTCTTGTCTTCTAGAGGTAGGCCCCAAATTTATTGTTTGAATGCTATAATATTGAGGAGTTACTTCATCCTTACTCTTATCTGCTACAAGAGTGGCAATATGAATTACCCTATTGTTTGATTCATTCCTATCAACTTTGGAAATAGTTTTGGCCTTCTTCTTTGTTTTACCTTTTCCAATATTAGCCAGTAAATCATCCCAACTCAGAGGAGTATCATCTACAACTACTTGTCTGCTTTGTAATTCCTCATTGAGCAAACTAGGAGTGGAAATACCTGACTGGTGCTCACCTTGTTCAACCCTTTCTTGTTGACTAGTGGAGGAGTCAACATTTGAATCATGCACTACAAAAACTTCTACACCTTTATCTTCTTCTTCCTTATCTTTCTCCCTATCTTCCTCTGGATTCTCATTCTTTCCATGCATTTCTATGACTTCATGAATTGGAGAGAGAGTTCTTTCATGCATCTCTTCCTTCTTCAAGGATTTCTCTCCTTTATCCTTGATAGCTTCATCCTCATGTGATACCGAGGAAGTCTGCAAAATGCTATCAATATCTAGCTCCATATTGTGAAGATCCCCATCCTTAAACTCTTTTGTATCTTCACCTTGAGGGATGTCCTCAAAAGCTGCATCTGTTGGCTCTTTATCTTCATTATGCAATTCCTGAGTAGAAGGAGAGGAAAAATTATCCTTTTTTTGTTGTCTAACAGGGGGAATCATGGAGGCAACCTCTTTCACTAGAATTTCTTTAGGTGATGGAGTTCTTGATCTCCGGGTATAAACTTGTGTTTTCTCTCCAGAACTCTCTACATCTACCAACTGTGGTCCTGTCTTATCCTCTCCCCTTGGAGGCTCATTCTTCTTTTTTGATGCTCTCATTAGTCTCCTCCTTTTAAGCACAGGGGAATCACTCTTCTTTCCCTCTTCCTTAGGTTCCTCTTCCTACTAAAATTTCTTCCCTTTGGACATAGTATTTCTCTTCTTTGCAATGGGCTTTCTTTTCTTTTCTTCTTCATTTTTTGCTTGAACACCTTTCATCTTAATTTTGAAAGGGGAACTCACCTTTTCCTTTCCTTTTGGGTCCCGATACTCCTTAGAAGAAGACTGAGATTCCAAGCTCCCCATCAAGTCATAAGTATACTGCTTCCCTTCTTTATCTAGCTCCCAAATCTTATGCTTAATCCACAACTTAGTGTATTTGATCACATGAGCATTGATTTGTTCCAATTCTATTATTTCTTCTTCCATCCAATCAATTTCACTTATAGGCTTATTTGTAACTGATTCATAATCATGGAGCTGTATCACTTCTCCATCATCATCAATTTGATCTGGGATGACCTTGATACTATATAGTCTAATCAAACTGGCAGGTAACCTAGAGAACTTCTTCCTCAAAACCTCAAATTCATATTTACAATTGGCCCAATAATCCTCAAGGTTGTCCCTGTGTCTAAATTCCTTGCTAGCTTTGTTTTGAGCCCCACCTATTTTACGAAATCTTGGTCTCTTAGTATGTAAAGACAAATTGAAAGTGTGCATCTCTTCTTTAGAAAATTGTGTTGTAGCAAAGGAAGGGCAAGCCTCATTACCTCCAATCCTTAATGGGAATTCATTACCAAAACCAGTTTTGTGCATATCCTTCTTCACAATTGCATCGAAGGTAGAAACTTGCCTTGTAACCTCCAAAAGGATGATATGATTTGTAGGATACCTAGGAAATCTATATGGAGCTCTCAGACAACCATCAATCCTAACGTAGGAAAATGTGGAAAACTATATTAACCATGCTACAAACTTCTGAATTAATTCCTTGGTAGCATCAGAAATCCTAACATGCTATGCACCCTGGAGCAACCTTGCAATGTACATGGTGAATGCATCATTCACCCTTCTATAGCTAGGACTATCCAAATGCAGCTGAGGGTAGACTTCATAAATTACATCCTGGCCAAAGACTCCCCGAGTGCTTAATTCCTTGTATGGATGGAACCTTGCCAAGGCATAGACCAAATAAGCTGTCATAGTGAAAGTCTTGGTCTACAACACATTGGACAATTGCTGATAAATTATCCTGTTAATTATTCCTGCCCAATGGTAGTATGTGCCTTGTTCCATTCTGACTATCAGATAAAAAATCCAATTCTCAAAAATTCTTGCATTCTTCAAGCCCATCACTCTGCTAAGAAGAATGATTGCATCATAGTAATCTGACTTAAACTTGGCCCTGAACAATTGTTTTGGCAGTTTAGAAACATATGCCTTTGGTTTCTCTAGCCAAGTATTAATAATCTCCAAAGCCTTATTTGTATCATGCTCATAATATTTCTTGCTATATCAATATCAAATTGCACCACATGAGATCCTTCTAGCATGTCAAATGTTTGTGCAACTGAGACAGGAGAGAAGTTTCCAAGCACTCTGCCCTATGGACTAATTACTCTCTATGCACCTTGATCATAGTGTCGAGCACATTCCAAGAAAAGCTCATAACATTACACTGTGGAAGGAAAACCAACCACATGAGCCAACCTCGAATCTCTCAAATTCCTTACAAAAATAGACAAGTCATATGTTGCCATTCTTTCCTTAAACTCTTCATAATCCCATTTTCCCACATTGGTGTCAGTCACCTCTGACCAAATGGAAACAAGTTTTCCCTCGGGAATCTTGTTCTTCATATCTAGCTTAATCCTCTCAGCCTCTGAAATGGGAGCTCCCTCAACATCAGGATCCATTTCTTTGTTCTTACCCTTGCCAGCAATAGCCTTGCTTGACTCAGCCTGCACTCAACAAAGTCAATCAATATCCCTTACAACACAAGAGTTAAGGTTAGCCCATCATAAACAACATATTCATCGTCTAAATAAGCCCAAACAATGATCAAAATCCCATAAAATCTTACAAACATGATTCCTTCAAAATCTCGGGATTCTCACCCCTTCGTGGAAATCGGGCCAAGGAGGAAATTCGGGGATTTCATGGTCAGGCGGAAATCAGCGATGAAAGCATAGTTATTGCCCTAAACATCATTTAATCATCATTATAGCTCAAGAAATGGAAATATCCAACCTTTAATCATTCAAACCAATCATAAAATACCGAAATCATACAATGTCAATTCATCCATTTCTACTGTTTCTTCATTTTAAGAAAGTTCGGGGATTTTCATCCGGGACAGAAATTGGCGAAGTTAACATAACTTTCACGTTTATATGCATTCCCAGGTAAACGACAGGGCAACGACAATTTGGAGATTTCCCAGTGCGAAGGAATTCCACGAGGTACCTAAAATCTTCGAAAGTCTTGATTTTTGACAGTATCACCCAAATTGATCGAATGATCACAAATTTGGGATTTGGGCTTAAATTTTTATTCATTTCAAATCATTTATCCATGATCTAAACCTATAACTCATTTAAGCACAGTTTGATTGATATTAGCAAGGAATTCAAAATCGTAACCCTAGGGTTCCACCATGGATAAACAGTCCAAGCTTTGATACACTCATTCATTCAAACACATCATAATCAAATCTTTCCAGAACCTTCAAAGGCAAGCCATGATCAGATTCGAATGGAAAATATTAATTCAACTCACATCCAAATCATTAATCTGCCATACGTATAAAACCCTAGATCAACCAAATCAAATCATCATCACACACAACACCAAATTCAAAGGCCACGCCTAGCACCTTGGATTTAAATTATCAATTCAATAGAAGGTTACGACATCAACACTTAGGGGAGGCATCAAAATGAAAAGGGGATAACCCTAGTTTAATCACAGACCTCCAAATATGCAAAAACCCAAGCATGTAATATGCATAACACCAGAAAACCATACATAATCAGTAATTAAAAGGAAAGGCATCATGCACATACCATTAATGAAGCAAAACTCAGGAGGGCAGCTAGTGGAAACAAGCTTCAAATTCCAAACAAATGTGAACGATGCCAAGGAGACATCACCAAAACCAACAATTCACCATTCCAACAATCAAGCTCACACGTAGCTCCTTAGGATCAAGCTCTTCAAATTTGTTGTGAGACAAATAACATCAATTTGCTAACATAAAATCTCTCACAATTCCATTAAATGCAAGTTGCAGGATTCGTACGACAGGCATAAATGAGGCGAAATGATGGCTCAAGACGTACTTCGGGGATCTGAGGGAGTGACGAAAGTCGGGGATTTGAAGACCCAAGGAAGTTCAGAGAGTTCTGCCTACTACAGAATTCTGCAAAATGCCAAGATCTTTGAAATACAACAATACAAGCAACCTTTGGGCATCCAAGAAGCTAACAGAAATCAGAAATTTCCAACTAGGGAGGAAATACCCGAAATACAAGAAAAACCCGAAACTCACCCTTAGCTTAGGATTTTCAATGAACCACCTCAAGCGATCACTTGCATGGGCCAGATAAGCATTCAAGCACATTTCAAAGTGGCTAAACCTGCACAACCAGGGGATCACAAGCACCCAAAACCAAAAAGAGAGGGTCCCTACTTTCAACAGGGGGTGCGTGTGAAAACTGCACAACAAAACTCAACAATTCGTTCATCGTTCGTGTCTTGATCACTGGCGATCAATAAAGGAAGGTTTTGTGTTCTCACATTGCACAACCTATAAAGCACAGTTTCATCTACAAACTGAAATATTAAAGGATTACTCTAGGTGTAAGCTAAAGTTTAGGATCTTTGTGGCATGTGATGTCCTTCTCGTGTTTTTGGTAGTGCAAACAACAATTGTTGTTATGGGCGATATTGCATACCTGATGGACACAAATGAGGAGTTCATAAATTATTTCAGTGATGGATGGGATCGAGTGTTGTTCAAGCATCCTTTGCCATTCTACTATTATTTTGGAGTTTTTGTTTTCTTTATAATCTTGGGTATTGGAGGTCTAATAGTGCATTGTTCATCAGTCAACAACAATGATCCATGTACGCAAGATGCCACAATTGTTGTTATGCAGGGGGGAATTTAGAAGATAAAGGAAAAAACCAAGGCCAACCATCGATATGTTACAACACAGAATAAAAGGTTCCTATGTTAGCACTAAAGAGGGGTGTTAGGAATTAGTGCTTAACATAGATTTGTATTTAATATAAATAATGTAAATGATTATGCAATAATCACTTTAGTTAGTAGAGATTACTTATTAGTTAGTTGTTAGGTTGTTTTGGTTGAATGGCCTTATAATGCCAATGCTTTGTAATAGATGTAGTGTGATGTGAATGACATAAATTTGATTTGAGAGTAATCTCATTTTTCCTCTCATTTCAATAGATTCAACTTTCTCTAATACAAATTGATTTAGTCATGCTAACAATCTACATTATAGGATCACAAGCCTTGCAACCTAAATAGGAAAATTTAATTACACAATAAAAGATCACACATAAATTAACATAATCAAATTCATAAAATTATCTTTATTACTCATAAAAATTATATCAAACTACTAGGATTTATAATTATGGTATTGGAGCTTTCAATTATAATACAAATAATTTTGATGCAATAGATCTCAAAACTAGCTATCAACTTCACTTCTTCACCTTAGTGTCCACATGAATTATGATCATTTGATCTTCTATAAATGCTACCACCAACTATTGTTACATTTGTTACTCTTCTTGAATTGTACCACTCAAATACTCTTCAATTCTCTTTTGCTTCTTCACAAACTACCAATTTCATTTAAATTTCACCTTAGTGTTAATCTACTTATTCTATTCATCTTCCACTACAACCTCATCTACCCCTAGGGTTCATCCTCCTAATTTATATAGGAATTCCCTTAGAAAAAATTGATGCATCCATATGATGAAGAGAATTATAATAAACATGATCCCATTGAACACAAATGAGTATCAATACTAATTTATAGTTTACCACAATCACTACATCATCTAAAACAAAATAAAACCTTTAAATTATGCTCCATGAAATTTCATTCCTCTAAAGACAAAGATAGCTCCAAATAATTCAAATGATACTTTAATTACCCCCTCTTTATTCTAAGATACTTATGGACAATCCCTTTTATATTACCAATTAAGAAAATCAACTTTAAAGCTCTAAATCAAATATTTGAAATCTCATCCCACTTGATTGTTGCAAGTATGAAAGTGTTGTCATTGATGCCAACTGGTTAACTGATTATCAACTAGTTGTTGTTGTCATTAATATCATGGATACATGTTATCGGTTGCATATGTTGAGGATATTGAGAAAATTGTAATGAAGAAAGGTTGCAAGTATTCAGTGGTTGCTCTGGGTTTTGCTTTTATGTTGGTATAGTTCATATATGTTGTTCATGGTTGTTGGAAGTTGCTATATCTAGATTTTGGGTTTCTAGATTATTGTACAGTGCAAGTTATGTTCACTAGTTGTGAATTGTTTTCTTCAATGTCTCTTGTTGAGGTCCGAGAGAAATGTAGTTGCTCCATATTTCTTCTTGTTCGAGTCTTATGACTTGTGGTTCTCAAGATATGTTGTGGAAGTCATATTGAAGATAATTTTGTTATCTAGAAGATTGGATCATGATAAGGATGTGTGTACCTAATTGCTCTATGTTTTACACTGGTTTGGCTGACCTTTTGTTTAGCACTACCTTGAAGATTATGGAAGCATGTTGAAGCATGTGTTTGGGTCGGTCTCATTCTAATTCCACCTTAGAATGTTTTGGTGCCAACCTAATTTAAATTTGAATTTACAAATGGTGTGTGTGGCTGACTTTGGATATATTTCAAAGTTGAAGATAGTATAAATACATGATGAGATATTGTTGAAAAGAGATACACATGCAAAGGAATAGATGTGAAATTGATGTGAGATAGATGCGAAGTAGAGTGTGTGATTAAGCAGATAAATTTGAAGTCTAATTGCGAGTTTTTCGGAAGCAGTGAGCTGAAGGTGTACTCTATCATTCAAGCATGTCTGCAAGTGTGTGAGTGAATTATGGTGGAAATCTCTATTGCATTGAGATTGTCTTCTCTTTGTAACAAATATCTTCTATCTTCTTTGTATTGTGTGGCAGTGAGCCCTCCAGGTGGTTAACCCTTGTTAGATAGTGAGTCCTAATCTGAACGAGTGTTGTTTTGGTAGTGAGTCTTCTCTGGTAGTGAGCCTTTGTATTCGATTTTGATATTCTCTATATTGTGAGCTAATCTTCACTATGGTTTTTCCCTTATTGGGTTTTCCACGTAAATCTGGTGTTATTATGGTTTTCTCCTTTCAACTTCTACATTTGCACTTAATGATTAATCATATTTGTAGATTAAAGTGTTGTGAATGGTAATTGAATTAATCATCAGTGATTGTTGTAAAGGAAAAATTTGTTACAACTGATTCACCCCCCCTCTCAGTTGTCTTGCTCAACAATTGGTATCAGAGCTAAGTTCCTTGGAGAAGAGCTTAACCACTTAAGGAAGATTCAAGATGGTGAGCAAGATAACTATTGAGTGTTCTAAGTTTGAGGGGACTAATTATGGCATCTGGGGAATAAAGATGGAAGGATATCTAGAATATTGTGGATATGATGTTGAGAAAGCTTACAAGACTATATATACTACTGCTAATGGTCCAAGTTTAGCTAATGAAATCAAGGCACATGAGGAAAATAACAAGACAAAGTATATTCTAATGAATAGGTCTTTCACAATCTGAATTGATTAAAGTTTCAAATCTAAAGATTGCTAAAGAAGTCTAGGATGCATTAGAAAAAACTCATGTAGGTAATGAAAAGGTCAAAGAAGCAAAGTTACAAAACTTGGAAGCACAATTTGAGATCCTACACATGTCTAAAGATGAGAACATTAAATCCTATGTATAGAGAGTGGATGAGCTGGTAGGTGAAATGTGAGGACTTGGTACAACAATGGTTGAATCCAGAATAGTGAAGAAGATTCTCAGAACTCTTCCCGGTGCATATAGTGAAAAGCTATCTGCTATTGAAGAATATGTGGATTACAAGACTTATACTAAAGATCAATTGTTGGGTACTTTGACATCATATGAAATGAGAAAACCAAACTTGAGAAATGGATCCAAATCAAAAACTACTTTTAGGGCTACAACTAGTGAAAATTTGGATGAAGAAAATCTTGATGAAGTAGAAGCTAACTTTGTGAAAAGGATGAAGAAGGATTCTAGTAAGTATGAAGGTAAGTTAGCTTTTAAATGATTTAGTTGTGGAGGAATTGGTCATTGTGCTTCAAGATGTCCAAAAAGAGCTAAGAAGAATAAATAGAATAGACTAAACAAAGAAAATAAAGGAAAGAAGATCAACAGAGCATACTATGTGAATTCAAGAATGATAGTATTTCTGATGAATTTGATTATGGAGATTTTGATGACAATGAATGCTTGTTCTTGGCTATAAAAGATGAATCTACTTCTGCTAACACTAAAATATAGGTGAAAGAAAATGCTTCGTAAAAGAGTGAAGGTATGGTGATTTCTGCTCTTCATGCTAAACAAGAAAAGAACTATTGGGTTGTTGATAGTGGTTGTTCACATCACATGACTGGTGATAAGAGTAAGTTTGTTAAGCTTAAAAAATATGATGGTGGCTTAGTTAAATTTAGAGATGATACTAGTGCGAAGATTTGTAGAATAGGTTCAGTAAGTTTTGATGGCATACATAATACTGATGATGTTTACTATGTTAAGGGTTTAAGGCATAATATTTTAAGTGTTGGACAAATATGTAGTAAAGGATATAATCTTATTTTTGAGGATGAAAGATGTGAAATCAGGAAAGGTTTTAGAACAGTGATTGCTGCTGGAAAGAAGTTTGAAGGAAACATTTATCAACTTAAAGGTGTTGATAGACATTGCTTTATGACTCAGATTAATGACAGTTGGTTGTGGCACCAGAGGATGTGTCATATGAATTTTGATAATTTGGCAAGAATCAGTGTTGTACATCATGTAAGATATTTATTGAGGATTACAAAGCCTGTTAATGCTATTTGCAAGAATTATCAGTTTGGAAAGCAAACTAGAAACAACTTCATATCAAAGGAACAATCTACTACCAAACTATTGGATTTGATTCACACAGATCTTTGTGGTCTTACAAGGTGAAAGGTATTTATGCTATTGATTGATGATTACTCTATATAGACACAGGTTACATTTCTTAGAGAGAAATCTGATGCATTAGAAAGATTCAAGGCATTTAAGACTATGGTTGAAAATGAATCAAATTTGAAAATAAAATGTTTAAGGTCTAACAGAGATGGTGAATTTACTTCAAATAAGGTTAACATGTTTTGTGAAGTTCATGGAATAAAAATACAATTATCTACTCCTAGAACTCCTCAACAAAATGGAGTTGTTGAAAGAAAAAACAGAATAATTCAGGAAGCTGTAAGATAAATTATTACTAAGGCTGGTCTACCAGAAGTTTATTGGAGATAAGTTATTCATACTATTGTTTGTGTTCAATAGAGTTCAACTAAATGCTAACAGTACAAAGACTCCCTATGAACTATGGTGTGGAAGAATTCTTACAGTCAAGTATTTCAAGGTATTTGGAAGCAAATGTTATATTAGAAGGGATAAAGAAAATTTAGGGAAGTTTGATGCTAGATGTAATGAAGGTATCTTCCTTGGATACTCTACTAGAAGAAAAACTTACATAGGATGAGAAAGATTATAGAAAGCACAAATGTCAAGGTGGATGAAGCATTAAAGAATTCAATTGAGGTTGATGAATATGTCTTAGATGAACCTGATTACATAGAAATTGACTATTAAAGAATATGGAAAGAAGAATGAAGAAAATGTTGAAGAAGAGGAAGCTCCGGTGGTGTCCCCAAAGACACCTAAATATGTGCAAAAAAATCATTCAGAAGATCAAATCATTGGAGACAAGAGGAAAGGAGTATTGACAAGAAGCAGAGCTGCCACTACTAATGAGATAAATCTGTGTCTACTTTCTGAAGTGGAACCGAAGACAATGAGTGAAGCATGTAATGATTAAAATTGGACAAAAGCTATGGAAGAACTTATGTAGATTGAAAAGAATCAAACTTGGGAGTTGACCCCTAACCGATAGATATAAACATAATTGGATCAAAATGGGTGTTCATAAACAAGTTAAATGAAAATGGAGAAGTGATCAGAAATAAGGCAATGGTTGTGTGTAAGGGCTACTAACAAGTAGAAGGCATAGATTTCTAGGAAAATTTTGCTCCAGTGGCAAGGATGGAAGCTATTAGAATGTTCTTAGCATTTACTACTCATAAAGATTTCAAAGTTTATCAAATGGATGTTAAGTCTGCATTCTTGAATGGTGAATTGGAAGAAGTGTGAATGGAACAACCAGAAGGATTTTAGTTGTCAGATCATCCAGATATGGTCTGCAGATTGAAGAAAGCTTTATATGGATTAGAGCAAGCTCCTAGAGCTTGGTATGCAAGGTTGGACAGATATTTGATTTAGCAAGGATTCAATAAAGGTACATCAAATAGTAATCTATATTTTAAAATTGAAAATGATAAGATATTGATAATAGTTGTATATGTTGATGACATTATCTTTGAAGAAAATGAAACAATGTGCAAGATGTTTTCTAAAGAGATACAAAAAGAATTTGAGATGTCTATGTTTGGTGAGATAAATTTCTTTCTTGTGTTGTGAATTAATCAAATAGAGAAAGGGATTTTTATTTCACAGTCAAAAAATGTAAGAAAGATATTGAAAAAGTTTGGAATGGATGACTCCAAATTGGTATGCACTCCTATGGTGACTAGTTGCAAATTGAGTAAGGATGATGACTCACCTAAGGTTGATCAGAGCAAGTACAAATCTATGATTGGAGGATTATTGTATTTGACCGCTACTATACCAGATATCATGCATGTAGTTTGTCTCATGGCTAGATTTCAAGATCCTAGAGAAACACATGTTGCTATTGTTAAGAGGATATTCAAATATTTTAATGGCACTCCAGACTATGGCTTGTGGTATCCTAGGGATACTAATTTTACTCTAAGTGCTTATACAGATGCAGATTGGGTAGGTTGTGTTGATGACTAAAAAAGTACAAGTGGTGGTACATTCTTTCTTGGTTGCAGATTAGTGTCATGGTTGAGTAAAAAGCAAGATGTAGTTTCTTTATCTACTACTGAAGTTGAGTATATTGTTGTTGTGTCTTGTTGTACACAAGTTTTATGGATGAAATGAAGATTGAAAGATATCAAAATAATGTATGATGATCCCATTTCTATCTTCTCTGATAATGCAAGCACAATTAACATTTCAAAGAATCTAGTGATACACTCAAGGACAAAGCATATCTATCACATATCACCTTTTCAGAGAGAAGGTTGTGGAGAATCAAGTAAAGCCTGAGTATGTACCTACAAAGGCTCATGTTGCTGATATATTTACAAAGTCTCTTCCTAAAGATACTTTTGAGTATCTCCGAGAGAAGTTAGGGGTTATTGCTCCTCCTTTTATGAACTGGATCTGCATATGGAGATGCATCAATCCAGTGGGTCTATGGATCTATCCTTCTGGACTAATGTTTGATGGCTACCTCTCAGGAGGAGCAAGTAGTGTTTGGTGTTGTCATTGAACAATTTTTTTGGGTGTACTCCTAAGGGGGAGTATTCAGTACTGGTAATAGTGTTTTAATGTCAAAGGGGAAATCAACGAAAACATCTTTTTCCTTTACCATTGATGTAAAAGGGGGAGATGAGGAAGATGTGAAAAAGGAGATGAGCATCATGTGAAAAAGATTATCATCTAAGGGGGAAAAGTAAAATCATGACGAAATGCATTCAAAGCTATTGTGAACTATCTTTGATGGCTTTTCACATCATGTGTTGCCATTAATGACAAAAGGGGGGATTGTTGCAAGTATCAAAGTGTCATCATTAATGTCATGAATGCAGGTTATTGGTTGTATATGCTGAGAATATTGAGAAAATTGTAATGAAGAAAGGTTGTAGATATTCAATGGTTGCTCTGAGTTTTGCTTCGGATTTTACTCCTATGTTGGTATGGTTCGGATATATTGTTCATGGTTGTTGGAAGTTGCTATATCCAGATTTTGGGTTTTTGGATCATTGTACAATGCGAATTATGTTCACCAGTTGTGAACTGTGTTTTTCAGTGTCTCTGGCTGAAGTCCGAGAGAGATGTAGTTGTTCTGAATTTCTTCTTGTTCAAGTCTTATTACTTGCAATTCTCAAGATATGTTGTGGAAGTCATGTTGAAGATAATTTTGTTATCTGGAAGATTGGATCATGCTAAGGATGCATGTACCTAATTGCTCTGTGTTATACACTGGTTTGGTCGACCTTGTGTTTAGCACTATTTTCAAAGATTGTGAAAGTGTGTTGAAGCATTTTGTTTGGGTCGCTCTCATTCTAATTCCACCTTAGAATGTTTTGGTGTCGACCTAATTTGAATTTGAATTTACAAATGGTGTGTGTAGTCAACTTTGGATATATTTCAAAGTTGAAGATGGTATAAATATAGGATGAGATATTGTTGAAAAAAGATACACATGCAAAGGAATAGATGCGAGATAGATGTGAAGTAGAGTGTGTGATTAAGCAGATCAGTGCAAAGTCTAATTGTGAGTTTTTCTAGAAGCAGTGAGTTGAAGGTGTACTCTTATCATTCAAGCATGTTTGCGAGTGTGTGAGTGAATTGTGGTGAAAGTCTTTGTTGCATTGAGATTGTCTTTTCTCTATAACAAATCTCTTCTATCTTCTTTGTATCTGTGTGGCAGTAAGCCCTCTAGGTAGTTAACCCTTGTTGGATAGTGAGTCCTGATCCAGACAGTGAGTCTTGTTTTGGCAGTGAGCCTTCTCTGGCAGTGAACCTTTGTATTCAGATTTAATATTCTCTATATAGTGAACTAATTCTCATCGTGGTTTTTCCCTTATTGGGTTTTCCACGTAAATCTAATATTATTATGTTTTTCTTCTTTCAACTTTTGCATTTGCACTTAATGATTAATCATATTTGTAGAATAAAAGTTTTGTGAATGGTAATTGAATTAATCATTGGTGATTGTTGTAAAGGAAAAATTTGTTACAATTGTCGCCGCTCCCCGCACCCCCCCACCGCCTCACTCGCTCCCCCCACGTCCCCGTCTTGCTCAACATTGATACTATCAGCGCATAACTAAAAGTAACTAGAAAGAACCTCCTATCACCACATAACTTATAAATAACAAATTTGTTTGATCTCCCACTACACAAGTCAAAAATGTTGGCTTGCATCTTTTGTACACGAATGAAAATTTATTAGTAGTACTTTTGCATTACCATTATATCATCCTTAGACGTGAATCAAATTACTATTAGAATTACACTACAGATCTCTTTAACTCCAAATATCTACAAAATGCAAGAAAAACAAAGAAAAACGATTTTTTTTTTTAAAGATACGAGATTACTCGACTCGTAAAATACTTTTACATCAAATATAAGAACAACTTCATTGGAAAGGCTCCATTGATGATTGAAAGTCAATAATAATTAATATTTTCAACATGGCTCGAAAGAAACCTGTTCAGTAATTAAGAAAGCAAATGATTCTCAACATTTATTCTATAGAGAATCTTATTTCAAAGAATACTAGTGAGGTGGTATCCCCTTTGAGGAACCAGCAACAATGTATTAAAGATGGGGAAAAATCATATGATGCACTAACGTGTCTCAGTTGATTACGACTTTATTAAAGAGAGGTATAACAGTGAAACTATAGATACATTTCATTCCCAATCTTAACGCTTATAAAAGATTATTCTCTTATCAATTTTTGGTATCAGACGTGCAAAACACAATCTTCTAATAGCAACTAAAGGTCGGGCATCTTAGATATCAATATGAACTCCACCATTTCTACTAAAATTCAAATGTTTATAATCACCTATTGATTTTGTGCTATGATATTTTTTGTTCATTTACAGCTTTATGAGTTTCATTCCACTTTAGTGGGGATGTAGCAGCAACTCCCATTGCTTACATTTTCATTTAGAGACATTTGTTATGATACTAATTGTGGTGATTCATCTAGGCTCTCTGAAATTTACTCTTGGATTTTTTTTCAATTTAGAAATTAATTTCAGTTTCATAAAATTACTGTTTAAAAAACAATCCTCAAGCTTAAATCAGGGCACAGACACTAAAGAGAATAATAGATTTGTGAGTCTAATAACTTCAATCTAAAATTTACAGTTCTTAACAATCAACGTAGATGTATATGATCTTGTTAAATAGATTTGAACTTCATAGTGCCCGAAATGAGTTACAGAAAATGTCATGGATCATAGAATGCCCTTGAGTTCATGACAGGCTGCACACACAATCTCTTCATTAAAAATTATCTTTTGAGATAAACAAGAATCAGTTAACAGAAATTATCATGATGAAAATTTACTTGAGATTAAGGTTAGTTTCAGGCAGATCTTGTTGAGTTGCAGCATCTGTTTCCAAGTTATCGTTGACTCCTTCGATGATGTCACTATTAAGGTGGCGTGCCTTGTGACTTCTAACAATCTGTATCATGCTTACAATTCATTTCTGGTCAAAAGCAAAAGAAACCTTATGATGGCAATGAGAGAAAGGATAAGACAGTTTGTTACCTTTCTTTCCAGATTAGCCTTTTCCGGTCTAAGTAACTTTTCCTGCGTTACAATCAAATCATCAGCCATTACCAAAATAGCGTCCGTACATGTGTGACGAGCAAGGAATTTACAGCACCTCTGTTTATGCAGTGTATAGCAATTCCAATTGAAAATGCAAAACAGGCTAAAAGAAAATCAAATAAAACTAAAATGAGATTTTGTACAGGATTGACTTCAGAGATTTTTAGAACCCATGCGAATTTATTATAGGAATGCTTAAGGTCAGGTGTCAAAACCACCCGCTTCGTCTAATCTATGACGATACAATCTAAGATGCAGACAGCAAATATAAAAAGCTATTCATAAAGGTCGCCATGAAAGTTTTAAAAAGATAAAAATCTATACATATAAATATTAAAGAACAAATAAAATAAAGGAAGTTATCATATAATTATAGAATATTTAATTTAAAAAAATCAATCCACCATTTTTTTTTTTTGATGAATAGGCAGCTATATATATTAATTCAAATATAAAGATACATATTCACAAAAAAAGGGTGGGTGGTAGAGAGGCACACCCCAAGAGTCACATGGGCCCGAGAAAATTAACAGAGAACGTGGGCTAAGCCCAGAAGTCCAAAAAAAAAAAAAGATAAAAGGCCATTAAGCGGCCAGAGCAGTGCTAGCAGAGCCAGGAGGGTCTCTGTCATCCAAATTTTTCCCCCATACATCAACAGAGTCTAGAGTGACGTCAGGAGGAGGACCCCAACTATCATCAGCATCTTTTTTTTCTTTATCTTCTTCCTCGCGTTGGGGCGAGATTGCAAGCGCTATACACGGGAAAGCTTTACCAGTAACTGGCCACCCAGAGACAGAAGCAGGAGGATCATCAGAGGGCCACCCACCACCACCGCCACTCCCCGAAGCACCGCCAGAAGGCCACCCCTGAGTAGCCCGCGGCGGAGGAAAGCGGTTTCGCCGAGGAGTGCGATAATCTCGCTGAGGCGGGGGTTGTGAATGGGGACACGCAAAGCCACTCCGCTGCCGGCCCCTGGAGGGCAACCGGCTGCAGGAAGAGGTGGGTGAAGCAGGGACCCGAGCAACAGTACAAGGGGCATTGCCCCAGTGGTCCAGGAGAACCTGGAGGTGAGCAACTTCAAGTGCAACTTTATTTGCTTTCACTTAAACCTGTAAAAGAACATTAGAGAAAATCATAGCTTTAGCATATAAAGATACATGAATATCCATTTGAGAATGTAAAAAAAATGCAAGCATTTATGTCCTTCCAAATATTGAAAAGAATTTCTACCTTGAAAGTGTGCCAAAGTTGGGTGAATTTTGCAGGAATTCTGGGAGAATCTCCAAGCAACACCATATGCCAGGAGAAAGGTTCTAGCCGAAAGGGCCGAAAAGTCATGAATCCAAGTCCAAAGCTGCTGAGCCCTGGGACAAAACCAAAAAAGATGCTTAAAATTCTTAGCTTGCCCACAAAAAGGGCAACGAGAGTCCCGGACCCCCAGGTGGACCAGCCAAGAGCCCACAGGCAAGCCTTGGAAAAGAATACACCAGGCAAAATGGGCAAGCTTTGGCTCAACACTTGCAGACCAAGTGGAAACAAATCTTTTACGCCAGACATGAGCGAGAGATTGAAGAAGCCACCTCTGGTTCAAACTCTGAATCATAGGAAAATGTGGTGAGAGCCACCTATAACCAAGCCGAGGCTTGTAGTTCTTAAAAGAGGTATCTGGAAACCACTTTCAGTCTTTCCACCAAGGTTTGGTTCCACGAATTCCAACCTTATGAAGCATTTCAGCAGGAATGGCATTCACCAAACCATCATAAGTAGCACGGTCTTGGTTATGAAGCCTGTACTCAGCACGAAAAGTATCCCATGGCATGATACGCATGGGTCTAGAAAAAACCTGTTGCAGGGTCTAGATACCCTTCTTGTGAAATCTGAGCGCCTTAAGCCCTGGCGACTTAGCCAGCAGTTGACCATTGCTAGCAAAAAGAGGTGACCACCAAACATTGTGCTGGTTGAGAGAAAGCCCATCTCGAAAACCAGAGCCAACCCAATGGAGCAAAGGTTTGATAACTTCCTAGGCCCGCCAGATGCTTTTGGCCACAAAAGTCCCAACAATCTGGATTGGTTCATTTATGACCAGAAGGGTTTGAAAGCCAATCCCCTTCCAGGCAGATCTATGAACAGGGAAGCCAAATTGAATACTATGCCTGAGAAGAATTTTCTAGGCCTCGTCCCTAGTAAGGGCACGAATAATCCATTTAACACACAGAGCAGTCCCTTGCCGTTGAGTAGAAAGTAACCCGAGGCTTCCCGAATCTCTGGGAAGACAACAAAATTCCCAAGCCACACGATAAAACCCTCTGTGAGTTTCAAAGGAGGCCCAGAGAAAATCACGAAGCAGCTTCTCAAGCTTGCCATAGGCAGCTTTGGAGGGGGTCCAACAAGAATAATAATAAACATTGGTGTCCGCCAGGATTTTGGAACACACCTGGAATTTCCCTGCTAAAGAGAGGGGCTTAGTAACCCAATAAGTAAGCTTCTGCTCAACTCTGGAGAGTACGGCTTGCCAAAGCTCAGCCGGAGATGCCTGAAAAGCAAAGGGAATGCCTAGAAACCAAAAAACTTCACCAAGCCCAATCCACTTCCAGCCATACTGTTGCAGCCACGGCGGGGAGGGCAAGATAGATTGTCGGTAACACAAAGTTTTATGCCACTGGATGGCAGAGCCGAAGGCAAGACAGAAGGTGTTAAGACACTCAAGAGCCGCTACAATGGAATCTTCGTCCTCTAGAAGGGCGAGGAATGAGTCATCAGTAAAATGGCCATTAACAAGCTGAGTCTGAGAGTTGGGCAGAGAAATGCCCTTGACTTGCCGCTGGGAAACCGCATTGGCCAAAAGATAACCAAAACCCTCGACTGCAAGCACATATAAAGAGGGGACCAGTGGACACCCTTGCCTGATGGAACGAAAGAGTCCAAAGGCAGAGGACTGACGACCATTGATGGTGATACAAGCTAAGACATCCGCAAAGAGCATTTGAACAGATTGAATGAAATTGGGCCCAAACCCTAAGGCTTGCAGCATAGCAAGAATAAACGGCCATTCAATGCGATCATAAGCCTTGGCAAAGTCAATTTTAATGAACACGGCTTTCTGGTTTGAGCGTCTGGCCCATTCCATGCCTTCCCAAACAGTGATATTATCCAAAATAAATCTGGATTTGATTAACTCAGTTTGTTCTAGGCGCATGATCTGAGGTAGAAGATGGCAGATTTTAAGAGCCAAATCTTTGGCGATAATCTTGTAGGAGACATTAAGAAGCGTGATAGGTCGCCAATTACATATGTCTTCTGGGTCACCAGGTTTAGGTATGAATTTTATGTTACCTTTATTGATTAAATTACCCACGGAATTAGAGTGAAATGCTTCTAAGTAAACTTGATGCAGATCATGGCCAATATCGTCCCACATGGCTTTGTAGAATTCACAAGGGAATCCATCAATTCCCGGGGCTTTGTCATCAGCCATGGAGTACACAGCCTCTTTGAGATTATCAACTGATAAAAGTTGATCACAAAAAAATTTCTAAGCTGATCATCCAGCATTTTTGAAGACAAGGAAGTTCAACTATCGACAAACATCAACACTTTGATAAAGTAATTTATAGGGCATAAACTTGTTGAATATTGGATTCCTTGAGCAACTTTACAAACCAATTTCCTTCAAGCTAAAATTGAATAGTTGCTTTTCAAAGTGGAGATAAAACTCAAATAAGTTACAGAGACTACTGTTCTGATATTAGTTTGATGGAATAAGATCCAAGATAAACTCAGAGGCCACTGGTTTGACACCAGTTTGATGGAATAAAACCCAAAATAAACAACACGCAGAGACTGCAGCTTTGTTACCAATCTACCGAATGAATGAAACCCAAACAAAACAAATAATGGAGACCAAACTAGAAGAATAAGATTCCTAAAGAAGATAAATTCTATTTTATATTTATGTCAAAATGTATTTTACAATAATACTGTTACATACAAATCATAAAACAATTTGGAGTTGCATTTCTGGAGCTACTGTGTATGCTTGCTATCCGGAGCTACTCTGTATGCTCGCTATCTGGAGCTGATGCTGTGTAAACCTGTGTAAACCGACTTTTTAACCTGCTGCCACTCAACCTTCTACTGTTGTAGTGCACTCTATTCTTACTTTAATAATTCTTCTTAGTCTTCTCTGCTCTGCTGAGTCTACTGACCTCTACCATTTTCAAATTCACCTATCATAATTAATTTCCATCCAAAAAATCAACTATTGTTCAAAATCCAAATCTGGGTGTAGGAATAGAGCCCCCCAAAATTAAATGTTGTTAGCTGGTTGCAAGAGGAATGCAGGGGAAAGGATCCAAAAGATTTTGATCAATGATGACATACGCATCATGTTGGGACTCAACTTCTTGTTGTCCTTATTGCTTGAGTCCCTTCCATTTGTGTACCTATGTGGCATGATCCCTCGTCAATAATCAATCTGAGAAATTTTTATATGGGTCATTTATTGAACATAGGTTGTCATTGATGTCAAAGGCTATCAGTAATGTCATTGATGTCAGAGGATGCACTCAGAAGTTCTATGTCAAAGAAATTCTCTGTTTAGGGCTAAGTTGAATTATCATTATATTCCCCTCAACTTATTATTTTGAGTTGTAGAAGATTTACAAAAGATTTGTTGATGCATGCTATATATCAAAAGTTCAGTTTGATCAGTGTTGGTAATTTTACTGTCAGGGTGAAAAATCAAGAAATATATATTATTAGTTGCTAAGGAGTGTTTGTATGACTGTTGTATGCTTGCAATACATGCTTGCATCTATTCTCTATGTTTGTGGTGGTCCGGAAGTATGTAGCAATATGTTTTTGTTTTGACATATTTTCTAGCCAGGGAGATTTATTTGGCATACAATCATGGTCCGCATTTCTTTTAGAAATGCATTTTCTCTGGGGTTTTAGGTGAGAGTATGCCTACACTAGTTCTATCATATTCCTAAGTTTCCGGAGGATATGTTCAACATGCAAAAAGATTGAAGTAACAAAATTGAGGTTCAAGGTGTGTGCGGTAACAACTAGTAGCATGCAGAATTCAAATCTTGTGTTTGGTATTAAGATAGGACCTAGCTAAGGTTCTTGTGTTAGCACATAGTATCATGTTCTTTTAGAGGTAAGAAAATTTATTTTTGGACCGACCTACTACACGTTTCATATAATTTGAATTTAGGTCTTATGTCATCCTAGCTATTTGCACATCCCTGGCCGACATTGAAGAGTGTTAATGTAGTGTCATGTATATATTTCAAATGTTCAGATGCATTGTAGTGTATCTGAGTGTGACTGAATTAATTAGAATTACACCTATGTGAAGAAGAAATGGTCATTGGTGCAAATTGAAAAGGTGGTGAAGATAAAATGAAGAATTGCATTCCAATGTGTGCGCCAGTTTTAGAAGATCATATGCAGTGAGGAAAAGTGTCAACTGTGACTCTGGTACGTGTTGAGTTACTTTGAAGGTCCACAAGCTTTATCATTGTGTTTTGGTAGGACTGGTATTCTAGCTAACGTACTATTTCAATCGGGGATTGGTGTCTCTAGTAGGTTGATGCCTACAAGCACAATAGGGGATTGTTATCTCTAATAGGTTGGTGCCTAATCTAGTGTGTAAAGTTTACTTTACATTTTTGCATTGTGAGGCTGGATTTGGATAGTAGATCCAAGCAACTATTCTCATCGTGCTTTTCCCATCTTGGATTTTTCATGTATTTCTGGTGTTCACTTGTGTAGATATATGTGCATATATTGTTCGTTGATCATTAGTTTTCTGGTTTGGTTCAAGTTTCATGTCTGATATATGCATTTGAGTTAAGAAGTTCAAATAGATTTAATCTACTGATTCACCCCTGCCCCCTCTTAGTAGATTATGTGCCCTTCAATTGGTATCAGAGGCAAGTTCCTTTGAAGAAGCCTAATAGCTTAAGGTAATTCCGAGATGGCACACTCAACTAGTTAGGAAGGATTCTCTAGAAGTAAAGCACCACCATGTGATAGATCCAATTTTGCATTTTGGAAAGTTAGGATGGAGTCCTATTTAATGGCTTTAGGAATAGACATCTGGATGTCAGTAGTAGAGGGATATGAAATTCCTAAAAACCCTCCTAGGGATCAGATTAAAAAGAGGGCTTGTGAACTCAATGCTAAGGCAAGGAATTCTATTTTATGTGGATTCACTAACTCTGAATTTGTGAAAGTAATGCAGTGCAAAACATCAAAGGAAATATAGGATAAATTGGAGACCATCTGTGAAGGTAATGAAAAAATCAAAGAGGCAAAGTTGAAAACCCATAGATCTCAACTTGAAATTTTGAAGATGAATGAAGATGAGAATATTGCTACATTCCCGCTTCGAGTTGATGAAGTTGTCAACTCTATCCGAGGTCTTGGTGAGAATTTGAAGGAAAAGAGTGTTGTGAAAAAGGTACTCAGAACTCTACCTAGAAGGTTTAATTCTAAAGTATCTGCTATCGAAAAAGCTAAGGATTTGAATACTTTGATGTTGACTGAATTGTAGGGAATTCTAACTACATTTGAAATGAGATTTGAAAGTGAAAACTCTATAAGGAAAGAGGCCACTTTCAAAATATCTAAGAAGCAGGTTGAGCAAGATTCTGATATTGGATAAGATCCGAAAAAAGCTAATTTTGTCAGGAAGCTACAAATAGATTCCAGTAAGTACAAAGACAACTTACCTTTTAAGTGTTTTAATTATGGTGAAGTAGGACATTTTATGGCCAAGTGTCCTTATAAGAGTTCTAACAATGTTGAGAAAAAGAATGGAAATAAATCATTTTAGAGATGGTATAAAGATCAAAGGAAACATAAGAGTTTCTACACTAATGAAGATGACTACTCTGCTAAAGAAGAAGATGATATCTCTGAAGATGAAAAAGATAAAGTTGTGTTCATGGCCTTTGAGACAGTATGATGGCAAGTGATGAAAGTGTGACACAGTTTGATGGATTTACTCAAGTGCAGAACAAGAGAACAAGATTTGGAAGACAGGATTACAACACGAGGTTCACCTATCCTTTCTTTGGTTATAATTTTATTTACAATAATTTTGGAAATAAGGCTATTGATCATAGAAAAGCTTTGATAAGAAGAAATAACTTTGTCAGCAATAATACATTTGCAGCTTTGTACAATTTTAATATCATTTACTTCAAATACAAAAATTTTGGACACATTATAAGCAACTGCAGAAGCAATTTTGTGAGTCCTCTACTAGGAAGTGGAAGAAAAAGATTAGAAAATAGAAGTCATGAATCATACAAAGTTTGGAAGAAGGTTCCTGAAGGAAAGAAGTTAGAAAAGTCAATGATTGCTCAAACTGCTTTACATGTTCAGAAGGAGAAGAACCTGTGGATCATTGATAACAATTGCTCAAGCCACATGATTGGAGATAAAAGTAAGTTCATAAATTTCAAGAAATTTGCAGGTGGATTTGTGACTCTTGGAAATAATTCTATTGCCAAAATCTCTAGGAAGGGTACTTTGAGTCTTAATGGTGGCAAGACAAAGACACATGATGTTTGTATGTCGAAGTTTTAAAGAATTATCATTTAAGTGCCAGTTAGATGTGTGATAATGGTTATAAGCTATCTTTTAGTGTTGAAGGTTATGAAATTAGGGAATCTAGCACTAGAGAACTGATTGAGGAAGGAAGCAAGACAGATAGTGACATATATCATCTAAGTGAGTTGAATGGACAATGTTGTCTCACTGTGCATAGAGAAGAAAGTTGGCTTTGACATAGAAGGTTAGGATATATGAATTTTGATGATATTGTAAAGATTAGCTCAAGAGGACTAGTCCAAGATTTGCCAAAGATTAAGAAGCCTCAATCAACGAGCTGCAAGCCATGTTGAAGGGAAGAAAACAAGAAGAAAATATCCTGCTAAGGAGTATTCCACAACAAAACCATTAGATTTGGTTCATACAAATTTGTGTGGACCTACGAGAACAAAAAGTCTAAGGGTGATAGTTATTTCATGTTGCTCATTCATGATTACACTAGGATAACTTAGATTACATTTCTGAAAGAGAAGTCAAAAGCTTTTGAAAAGTTTAAGGTGTTCAAGGCATTAGTACAAAATGAAACTGAAAGAAGAATCAAGGTTTTGAGATCAGACAAAGGTGGAGAATTCAATTCTAACAAATACGATAAATTTTGTGAAGAGCATGGGATCCAGAGACAATTCTCTTCTCCTAAACCTTCACAACAAAATGGAGTTCCTTAAAGGAAGAACCAAACTATATAGGAGATGGAAAGAACAATGTTATGTAATGTAAATCGACCAAATATGTACTAGAGAGAAGCTACGTAGACTATTGTATATATTCTGAAGACTTTTGTATACATTCTGAAGACTGTTGTATACATTCTGAATAGAGTTCAAATTAGATACAAGACTGATAAGACACCATATGAGCTATGGAGAGGAAGACTGAAATTAGTTAGACACCTCAAAATATTTGGAAGCAAGTGCTGCATCAAAAGAGATGAAAAAAACTTGGGTAATTTTGATTCCAGATCTGATGAAGGTATTTTTGTTTGTTACTCTTTGAGAAGTAAAGAATATAGATGTTACAATAAAAGAATCAATAGGATTGTAGATAGTGCAAATGTGAGAGTTAATGAAGCTATTCATTCTACTGGTATTTCGGAAGTGGAAAATGATGAAGAACCAATTCATAGCAATATTGAAGACTTGGAAGATGTTGTTACAAAAAATCCAACAAAGTATGTTCAAAAGCACCACTCTGAAGACCAGATTATAGGAGACAAAGACAATGGGATTTAGACCCGAAAGAGACTTAGAGAGAGCAAGTGAGCAAGTATGTACACTTTGTATTACAGTCAAAGATAGAACCTAAGTCATATAAATTAGCAAGCAAAGAGAAAGGGTGGATAGAAGCTATGGAGGAAGAACTTAATCAAATTATGAAGAATGAAACTTGGGACTTGTGCCAAGACCTAAGGGAAAGAATGTGATTGGAACCATGTAGGTTTTCAGAAACAAGCTAAATGAAGAAGGTGAAGTGATCCAAAACAAGACAAGACTTACATGTAAAGGGTACGCTTAGGTTGAAGGCATATATTTTTGAAGTGACATTTGCTCTGGTAGCAAGACTGGAGGCAATCAAGATGTTTGAAGGCATATATTTTTGAAGAAACATTTGCTCCAGTAGCAAGACTAGAGGAAATCAAGATGTTTTTAGCTCTTTCAACATTCAAGATCTTCAATATATACTAGATGGATGTGAAGTCAACATTCTTGAATTGACAGTAGAAGAAGTTTACATTGAACAACCGGAAGGGTTTCAATGTTCTGATAATCTAAAAATTATGTTTGCAGATTAAAGAAGACTTTGCATGGACTCAAACAAGCTCCTAGAGCTTGGTATTCAAGGTTGGATGTATACTTGCAGCAACATGGGTTCTGGAGAGGAAGTGCAGATAGTAATTAGTACATAAAAATAGAAGGAGATCAACTGCTGATAGTTGTGGTCTATGTAGATGATATCATTTTTTGAGGTAACAGTGAAGACATATGCATGGAGTTTTAGAAGGCAATGCAAAATAAATTTGAAATGTCTATGCTAGGTGAATTTTCTTTCTTCCTTGGGTTCTACATTGCACAATTAGGCAAAGGCATTTTTATTTCTCAGCACAAGTACATAAAGGAGATGCTAAGTAAGTTTAGGATAAAAGATTGAAAATTGGTGGGAACACCTATGGTTACAAGATGTAATTTGAGTAAAGATGATGAATCTACTTCAGCAGACCAAACCTTGTACAAATCCATGATTGGTAGTTTATTGTATGTGATAGCATCCAGACCGGATATAATGCAGGCAATTGTAATGGTTCCCAAATTTCAAGAAGCACCTAAAGCAACTCATGTTAAAACAATGAAGAGAAGCTGCTCTATATACCCTTCAAATTGCTTCATGAATTCCAGCCACCCAAGTTTCTGAAATAAAGCTGCAATATTTCCCAGTGCCAACAATGGAGTTGCAAAAGTTGCCTTGGACTTCTTCTTAGCTCCTCCCATTCTCTTTCTTTTCATTTTCTTTTTAGTCGGCAAAATTTTGCAGAACTCTATAATTCTTTCCTTACTGAATTGCAGATAAGAAAATAATTGTGTCCTTATACCCAATGGAGGAGAAGATAATTATCACCTTTCTTGTCACCTTACTGAATAATTATGACAGGATTTCATGGGGAATTGAACAACTACTGCCGTACTTTTAGCAATCGTGTAAAGACACAAGTTTCAAAATTACAAGGAGGAATGTATCATGCCAATTAATTAGCCTTTATTCAAAATATGTACTAACTATTTTAAATAAATAAATTCGTACATACCTTATGTCTTGTCATTAGACCGAATGTCACTCACCTGTGTTAATGTAATTGGATAGTCATATGGTTGGCAAGGGTGGCGGTGGATAATAATGGCATGGATGGGATGGTTGAAGTGGTGGCAAAAATTATTATGACAAAAAGGTATCATAATAATTTTATTTATTATGGAGGGGTTCAGTGTGATGTGGATGAATAATCATTAGGGAGCAGATCTCGAAGTGGCGTAAAATCAAATGATAGGCATGCACGGAACTTAGGAAAAATTAAAAGACTGGAAAGACAAAATTTACAAAAATCTAGAGCATTATCGAAAAATGCAACCAAAGCAAAGGAAAAGAGAGTTTTGGAACATCGTAGAGAAATGTCATTGGAACATGGTAACCAGATTGAAGATTCAAGAGCATCGCTGAAAAGATGCAACCGGGATAGCAACCAAAATTTTCGAAGCATCGCTGAAAAGATGTAGCTGGAGCAGCAACCAAAATTTTCGGAGCATTGTTGAAAAGATGTAGCCGGAGCAACAACCAAAATTTTTGAAGCATCGTTGAAAAGATGCAGCCGGAGTAGCAATCAAAATTTATGGAGCACCCAAGCAGAATTCTGGAGCATTGCTGAAAAGATGCCGCCAGAAAAAAGAAACAGCGGAATTCCGAAGCATCACTAAAAAGATGTTGCCGAAAGGAAGAAATAGCAGAATTCCAAAGCATCACTGAAAAGATGCCACCGAAAGGAAGAAAGATGTGAAATTTTGGCCTTGGCTTCCTGAAGCATCATTGAATGATGCATCAAAATGCAGGATCAGAACAAGGAGCAGAACCAGTTTGTTGTGCAGATTTAGAAGCATTGTAGCAACAAATTCTGGAGAATCGCAGCAACTAGGCTAACGAATTCTGGAGCATCACAGCAGGGTGCGCCGGAATTGTGTTCGCCAAAAAGATGAAGTCCTGCAAATTATAGAAAAAAATTTAGTCAAGTCCAAACAGTGAAGTTAATGAAGAAATTGAAGAAACATCTGAATTTTTTTTTTGAATTTATTTGACAAAACTATATTGACCCTACCACAACAGAGTCAATGCAGTGGATTTTTCCATGTGTTTCTACCATTTTTGTAAACTCCTCTTTGTTAGCAAGCTTATGGTAGATGTGTAATCGGTGCCCATTAACTAGAAGAGTTCAGGTATCACCATCAATAGGTTTCAGCTGGACTGAACCATTAGTAAACACTTCAGAAATTTCGTAGGGTCCAGGCCAACGTGTCCTGAGTTTCCCTTGATGATCCTTGTATCTGGAATCGAACAATAATGCCCAATCCCCAGTATGGAACTCTCTCTCTTTGATATGTTTATCATGCCAAAACTTACGTTGTTGTTGGACCAGTTCAGTTTGATGGATGGCGTCCAAACGGAGTTTGTCCAATTCGCTAAGCTATAAAACTCTCTCAATTTGGGCACATTTAAGATCCATACCCAACTCCATGGCTGTTCTGTTGGGTAAAAATTATGTAATCAGCTTTTCGATAGATTACACAACTTGGACTTCAGCCACAACTATGTGAGATGTAAATCTCTCCTCTCGGAAAGGGGAGGCGCCCTTCTTACTGCTAACAGAAGCGATAGTAAAACAAACAAGTAATTAAAAAATGTACACAAAACTTACGAAGTGGGGGGGTGTGTTACATTCATCCTTCTCTCTTTTTTCAGAGAAGATGTTTTCAATGCTTCACTGTTGGAAGTTCACAATTCTTAACAACTTGAAACGATCAACTAGCAGTAATACCAATACCTCTATCTTGTCAAAGCAAAGCGTAGAGATACTAGAAGTAATTAACAATAAACAGATAAAGTAAAAGGGAAAGCTCACGAAGGCACAAAGTCGTTCCGTAGCTTTTTCAATGTTGGATCTATGGAAATGTATCGTTTGTCACGTTAGAAGCACAAAGTCTTCTTAGACGCAGCAATTCCTCGAACAACATGAACAATTACAAGCACAAAGTCTTGTAGATCATCCAACCAAATTATCAAAGAGCATGAACGATTACAAGCACAAAGTCTTGTAGATCATTCAACAAAAGTATCCAAGAGCATGAACAATTACAAGCACAAAGTCTTGTAGATTATTCAACCGAAAGATAAACAAAAACATAAACGCAAATCTAAATAATAGATGCAACACAAAGTTTACATAAATCACATAGAGTCCCTCAGATTTCATCACCTAATTACCACCAATGAGATCAATTCATAAAAGAATCGAATCCAACGCAAAGTTTGGTTTGCAATCCTCTTCTTTATTGATCAGATTTCATTCACAAAGCATGAACGCAAAGTTTCACAATTTTGCTTCAAAAAGGGCAGCACTTCGTTGCAAAATACTAAAGGATCAATTTACAATGAAAATCCCTCACATTATATAGAAAGAGGGATGAGCAAAATTAGGAAACTGATTGAGGAAATTAAGGAAAGTTAGGTGAGTGATTTTAGGAGATCTCACCTAACTTTGACCAAAGTCAAAGTGTAAATTGTTTTCAAAAGATTACATTTTCGAGCTTGGTGTAATCACAATTTACAAAAAGACATTTGAAATGTCAAGAAATATTTACAAGATGCATAAAGGGATGCACCAAAAATGTCTAACACTGGAGAATAGGAGGTTGGTTCATGTTTCTTTGCCTTGGGCGCGGAAGTCTTCATATTTCCTCCTAGTCTCTTGCACAAATTTCTCATCTGGACCAACGGTGTAATCCACAATGGTGTGAATTCTCGTGATCGATCTCATGGCAGATGAGTGAACCTTCTTGCACTTGTCAAGATGCATTTTTAGGTTATCCAATGTGAGCCTTGTATCACAAATGACATTCAGTGAGGCTTCTGAAAAGTCTGAACTATCAATCAATTTCATGATGGCTTCTTTGAAGATCTGAGATATTTCTGTGGCCGGCAGGAAGATACGATTCTCTTCAAGGAGTTGACCAGGCAACTCTTTGATACCTTTTTCAAGAATAGCGCGATGTCCTTCGACATCTTCCTGTACTTGGTGGAGATCTTCCGTAAGAGATTGAATTACTTGAATTCGGTGTTTCAAGGATTCTCTTACCTCAACGAACTTTTCTTTGTCAGGAATTACCCCAACTTCCACCAATTTACTGAGCTTTACCTGTTTCATCTCCGACCATGACAACAGGCATTTTTCCATGTCTCTGCGCTCCTGGGAAAGTACACTTTTCTCTTTATCAAGCTCTGTGGTGAGCTTGGCCAACAAGGTAGTTTTCTCGTCCGCAGCAATTATAATCTGAGATCCGTGTTCAATGATCTTCTCAACAAAATCATACAACACTCTGCTTTTGGAGGCAAACTTCTCAGCTTTCTTGATAGCTGGGTATTCAATACTTACAAGTATCAGCGGTTGTGCATTACTTGGAGAACCTACAAGTCTCTTTACAACAGTGGCATAATGCTCTGCCCTCTGTTTGTACATATTGCGAGCTTGCTCTACTTTATCGAGTCTTCCAGCCAAGATATCCAAAGTGACTTGCGCATCGGCCTTTGCACTTTCATTGGTAACCTTGCCAAGCTGGACCTTTGTCACCGTGTAGTCTTCCATATTGACATCACCTTCTTCATGCGGTGGTATGCCAATCTCTGCATACTTGTGGCCAGACTTATCAACGTTTAGCCTTGAGTATACCTTTGCCTTTTTCTTCCCTTTAGCCTTTGGAAGGACTATCTCTTCAAGGTCGAGTTCTTCCGGAGAGATCATTTGCTTTTTCGGCTTTGAAACTTGAGATATTAGCCAAGGGGGAAGGATGGAGGTGTGAGCTTCTGGATTCACTGTCAATTCAATTGCCATTGCTACTTCTGAAGTTATTGTCACGTCTGAAGTTACCATGGGTATCGTGACAATAGAAGTGTCTGTCATCATTGCTCTTGTAGTTTGCACATTGAGCTGATCATGCATTGACTCATTCATGAAACAATTGAATTCATTCTCAAAAGTGATATCATATGTTGGTGAAGACAGGCTAGGAATGGACAATGGAGGACTTGACAGTATATCAACCGTATGAATGCTGGTCACTGAGGGAGTATCAAGCGGGGTTGATGCTGCAGGGATAGTGGATATCTCGACTGCAGGAATGCTTGTGGTAGAAATAGGTGACGAGGGAACAAGAGGTGGAGGAGTTCTTGAATTTGGAGGGGTATGAGGAACATTGGAAGTCACAGGCGATGACGTTCTGGGAATTTCTTCAACTACATTCTCAGGAGGAGAAGTAGTTCTTTCTTGATCATGCCCGGGTTCCTGTTGATCACCCTCTTGTCTCTCCGATTCTGGTTCACCTTCAAAATCACCTTCAAATCCTTCTTCAGAATCTTCTTCAGACTCTTGCCCGCTTTTAGAAACCTCTTCTACATCGGAGTCTGCTTCTGCTGAATCTTCATCTTCAGTGGATTGATCACTTGAAGTTCCTTCTTCATCGAAATCTACCTCCTCTGGAATAGACTTTTTACCCTTAGAGCAGGATGGATTAGATTCCATGATTTCTGTCTTTGGGACGGACTGAGTATCTTTCTTGCCAACAGTGAACTTGATCCTAGGACCTCTTCGTGAAGAAGTGGGAACAGCCACTGATTTATTTTTGTTGCGGAGTTCTTGCTGTTGGCGAGCTTCTGCTTCAGATTCTTCTCCCTCCGAGTCTGTTCTGAAACTTTTCATTTCATAACCATGCTTATGTAACCATTCTGCAGTGTTGGCTAGGATTGGCTTCAATCTTTCTCTCATGCTGGTAACTTCTTTCCTAGACCATTGAATTGCAGGCAACGGCCTCTTAGCAATTCCTTGTTCATCATAGACAGCATTCATGATATCACCTGGATCTGTAAAATCCTCTGGTAGGTCAGCAATATCGAGATCTCTGATCTGCTGAACAGTCAACTTGCAATAGTCCATTTTGCGAATGGCTTCTTCATCTCTGCAATCAGCCCAGATGTCCTCAAAATGGTACTTGTGATGATGACCCTTTTGCAATATTTTCTGACATCTTGGTAATCAAAATCAAACCTATACCTATAGGTCTTGATTGTCAAGATCTGCATTTTAGCATAAATAGACTTAGCCTTTTGTGCAGTAGGGATAGTATATCGGCCAATGGTCAGTGGGAACTTGAATCCACGCTTGTGGTTGTTTCTTCGTTCTTTTTGCACTGACATCAACTGTCTGCAAGTTTCCATGAGAACCCACTTATCCGAAGGATAACGTGGTAGCATGTAGGGACAACCAGTGTAGCACCCTACTCTCAAGTAAGTAAACGTTGGGAATTGAAGAAACAGACACCCAACTTTACTTACCACCTTATACGCCTCTTCAGATACCCTCCTTTCAAGAGTTGGATCAAAATTAAAAAGCAAAGGCGAGAAGAAAGCATTTGTGACCCGTCTAAAGTGATGAAAACTTTCCTTCAATTCCAATTGATAGAAAAATTTGTACACAGGTACCATCATCCGATTCCCTTTTGTAGATAGACCTGGGAATTGTCTCATTACAGCCGCCGCGTACACTAGGTAAGAAGTCATATAGAACTTCAATGTAGAAGGAGCATTGACCAGTTGTTCATGTATTTCATCACTGATATATTTGCCCCAGTCAATGTGCACCTTTTGTCTCCTTATGATCCTGATGTAGTGAGACGCCACCTGAAGAACAAACTCTGTATTATGTGCAGCTGTAGGGAACACTGCCATTAAATGAAGGTTGTTGTGTACGATTGCTCTCATTGGATCAGGAAGAGGCTTCGTCTCTGTTTGCTTTGCAAAATCAACCAAGTCCTGATGACCAACCTCCGTGTCTTTTATCTCTTCCACCTTGGAGAACACTACGGTCGGCGGATAGACACCTTGATATTTGTACTTCATTTTTCCTTTTGCTTTTGAAGAAGATGGTTTACTGGCAGTCATCAAAAAACAACTAGAACTTTGATCACTCTAACTTTGAAAATCTTTGAAAAGAGACTGCAAGGTGTTGAGCCATAATAAACATTAGTCGTTAGGTAGCATGGGAATGCGCAAAATGAGCAACGATGATGGGAAAGCGTGGAGCGGATGACAAGGCACGCAAAATGATGCACAAAACGGAAGGAACAAGGTTCAGGAGTGAAATGGATAGAAATGAAGCTTATCTGGAAAAGGATTGTAAAAAGTGTAAGGGCGCTAAATTTTAGCGCCCTTACATTTTGGAGATTTCATTTTTGATGCAGGGGCACTAAATTTTAGCGCCCTTACACTTCTCAGAGTTGAATTTATTTTGACATGTTCAACATGTCAGGGCGCTAAATTTTAGCGCCTCTGCATCTTTGGCATATTTTGGTTTTGACAAATGCAGAGGCGCATGAAAACGGCTCTCAGGGTTGGCAAAGTGCTCATTTGTATGGAATTAGACTTGAAATTCGTTTCATCACCATCGTATTTTCAAAGGAACCATTCTTACAACACAAGAGAATCCCCAATGTTCGCATCAGAACATTATAGAAAGGGCGACAAGGAAAGAAGTTAGCACAAAAAATGTTGGAGTGAAAATCAAGAGGAATGCGTTGAAAACAAAAAGCAAGAGTTCCTTTGTGCGAGGGTAAGAAAAGAAACGTGAGAGTAAGAGGAGAAAGCCATGCAAAAATGCCATGGAAAGGATTCAAGTAATGAATACGCAAGACCAAAACACGAAGGAAGAGAAAGAAAAACGCGTGGGATAAAAACGTAGGATAAAACACATATGTAAATCTTAGAACGTAAACAAAAATGAATGAAAAGGAGAGAAAGAAAGGGTAATTTACTTACCAAGATAAAACACAAAGATTGCTAGAGAAGAATGTCGAAATTCTAAAAAACATATTTGCAGTTTGAAGAGAACTCGCCCAGCATGAAGAGAGGAAGAACAAAAATCATAAGCAATGAAAATGGAGAACTAAGACACGTTTAAGTGAAAGAGAAAATTGAAAACCTAACTCAAGTCGAGCAATAAATTTAGGCATGAAAAGTGGCACGATTGACGAAAATGCAAAAATCATGAAGAAACGCGCCAGAGCCAAAAAAAAGATTAACTGTCAGGAAAAAGTGTAATAGCGCTAAAATTCAGCGCTATTACATTTTGGAAATTTCACTTTCATGCAGGGGCGCTAAATTTTAGCACCCCTGCACTTTTCATACTTAGCCAAATTTGGCTTGAGAGCAGGAGCACACTTTTTCAGTGCAACTGCATCTTTCACAATTTGCTAAGTACAAACAGTGAGACTTCCCGAGGGGACTCATTTCGAAGGTCTTCGCGAGATGAACATGGGGGGACGCTCGAATTGACTATTCAAGGCTTAGGAACGCATTTTGAGGTGGCTTGAAAATCACTTTGTTATGCGTACTTGAACTTCACGAATCCTAGGAAACAGACAAGTTTTGTAGGGGGGTTATCCGTGGAACGAGCGCTGCTAGATTCCGTGATAACATGTTCTAAGGGTTTGGAGTTCAAATTCAATGGGTAAGAGGGGCTTCTTCCCAAAGACTAACTCATAGCGACTATAGCTAGTAGTTGATTTCCAAGCAGTGTTGTAGGCCCAGACAGCTTCCGGTAGTTTCCTAGCCCAGTCTTTCCTTCCCGAAGAAACCGTTTTTCTTAAAATGTTTTCCAAATCCCTGTTAGTGACTTCAATTTGTACGTTTTCCTACAGGTGTGTTGATGTGTTTTTCGTGACCGCACCAACGCAGAATAAAGTTGCCAACGGCTACCCTATTCTCTCTTGATCAAAGTATCCAGCATGCTAAGATTGCAAGAAAGTTCATGCATTCAACTCCAAGGTTCCTTCAGTGCGAATAGGCTCAGTTGGCTCGATGTGATTTGCTGGTATTTCAAGGGGGACTTACGAAATTGTTCAACATCAGAGAAAGGAATTCAAACACTTGAAAGATTTGTCTATGAAGCGCGGGTTTCCTATTCTAACCAGAAAATACCGAATTGAAATGGTGTAAGGGTTAAGAAGGCTAAATCTATTCTAAGGTGTGGGACATGGCGGTCAATCCTCACAAGCTTCAACCAAACTTCGCTTTGCCTCGCATCGGACAGCTTCCACAGAGTCGGTGCAATCTTCAAGGGAGATGACTAAAGATGTTCAAACCACCACTTGACATGAAGATACCATCACAACGACGCATACCATCATTCAAACTGTGATTGAAGTTAGGCCCACATGTTTCCAGTTGACCACACAAGGCGCATTCACCATCAGCAAATACACTAGTGGTATGGATAGATGAAGTTGCTTAGATCAAACACCACATTCCACAGCTAACATCTACTTGCATGGAATGAAAATTATACTACTTTGAACTATTTTACGCTACCATTTGAATGGAAGGACGAAGAAACCTTGCTAGCTACTCACAAAAAAGACGAAATTCACCATCAATGAAAAACTCTTTTATTGAGAGAGTGTTCACAACAATTTCTTACAAAGTTTTCAAAGGGAAAACTTTCCCTCTTCTTCAAACTACACTATCAACCTATACTAAGCTACTTCTAAGTTGTCCCTCTACTCTATGTCTATTCTAATCTTCTCTATTGTCTAGTGAGTTATAAATGAGGGGGACTCCCCCTTTTATAGTTGGCCAAGTCCAACGGACGGCTCAGATTACAATCGGCTGGATGGCCCAGATTGTGCCACCTCAGCCCTAAACAAGATTCACCCTAAAAACCGCCACCAAGAGGAGTGGGGTAATAAATGATCCATAATGTCCATCATCCTTCTAGAAGATTCCATCTTTAAAACGCGTTCACACTGTTCTCGATCTTCGTGTTTAGCCAATTCTGTTGATCACTTGGAGGAGGGTAAAAGAGTCTCTAAGATCGCCTCCTCATATAGTAAAATTTGATAGAATCTGGAGTTCAATTGCTCTTGATCTTCTTCTTGACGTTGTTCTTCAACTTTGCTCAAGCTTCCACTCTTTTCTCCATCTTGAGTTTTGAAAACTTAGCCATTTTCTTGCAACTTTTTCCTCCTTCGTGATTTATCATCTTGGACTACTTGCTTCAAATCATCACCGCCTGGTCTCGACGTTCCTCCTACAAAACAAGCAAGGAGAAGAGTATTAGAACACAACATAACATAAATTCACTTTACTTACTTGATTTTCACGCTCTAACTTCCAAGCGTTCATCGTCCTTCTAGCCAACTTCACGTTCAAATTCTTCATGCCTTATCCAAATTTGCAACTCATCTTGCATTCTGCCTGGCACACTTCATTCTGATATTTCATCCAACTCAGGCTCGAGAAAAATCCATTCATCAGGAATTTGATCAAAAATCATCTAGGCAATCACCTTCAAATTTATCTGCCAAGGCATTTTATCTTCAACAACATCATTTATTCCTTGCCTTAGAAAAATTTTCAAATTTCCCTTAGGAAATTCACCAACCTGGCGCCCATTTGAAATCTTTATCACAGAATCCTCGACAAGCTGTGGAAGACCTTAAAATCCATTCCTCATTGATAATCTTCAATACCCAGAAGAAAATTTATTTCAGAACGCGTCGAACCCATGGGTACCCAACGAACGGGTTCATTTAATTTTATTGAATTTTGAACCTTGGAAAAAAATAATTTTTTTAACAAATTTAATCCCGTTCTTCACATCTATGAACATTTCCTGTTGCTCTGACTTGAAAATATTTTTGTTCCTGTGCAGCTGGCATCATCAGACTCCATCCACTGACTAATTTGCTCGTGCTTCAAGGAAAATTTCATCATCCCAGAGTCTAGGCGTATTTTCCAGAGGAAGAAAATATTTTGCCTTAGAGAATTTTGAATCACTTAGCATCTTGAAAATTTTGCCTTAGAAATTTTTTTTTTTACTCAACTTCGATCATCTTGCCTGCGATGAGAAAAAACCTTCCTTGAACGCCCAACATGTTTGACTCTCAATGCTTAACATGTCTTATTTTCTTTTTGTTTTATCAGCTTCAACGCCTTAGGAAATTTTTTTCATTTTGCACCTTACACACTTAGGCGCATATCTCATGTAGAGGGGTGACTTCACATCCACACCTAGCATTTTCTTTTTTTTTATTCACCACTTAGCAATATTTTCTCCCATCAATTTTATTTCACCATCTTCACACTCCACCCTAGGCGCATAGCATATTTGATGCCTAGCATGCTTCACTTCACACGCCTTGTATTTTATTCACCCTTGAAAGACACTTAGATTTCCATGCCTTAGTTATATTTATTTTCCATTTACTTCACACCTTGCATGGTGCACATCACACTTGAAGGTGAATATTTTTCAAACGCCTAGCATACTTCACTTTCCACTCACCACCTTTCTTATTTGGGCGCATATCACATGTAGAGGAGAAAACACATTTCCAACGCCTTCCCCCTTGACTTGTTGACCTCTCAAACATGGGGCACATTTAGCACTTGATGGAGGATGAAATTTCCCACGTCTTCTTGTGACCTTTCATCTCCCTTCTTTTGTCTTTACATGGTCTCTTTTGGGCGCATTTAGGCCTAGTAGGAGGATGAAAACTGTTGACTCTTTGACTTTTTCTAGCTTATTCTTGCATGGGCACATTTTGATGGGTGAGGAGGATGTCTTCAACACTTAGAATTTTTTATCTCCCCATTTTCC
The DNA here is from genome assembly GCA_007258455.2 of Sequoia sempervirens. Taxonomy (NCBI): domain Eukaryota; kingdom Viridiplantae; phylum Streptophyta; class Pinopsida; order Cupressales; family Cupressaceae; genus Sequoia; species Sequoia sempervirens. The sequence continues at coordinate 568,336,546 of VDFB02270651.1, read as the reverse complement.
TTTGGGCGCATTTAAGGTGTGGAGAAGGATGAGCATCTTTGACCTTTTGAATTTCTCTTGTTGAACTTCTTAGCATGGGCGCATTTTACTAGTGGAGGAGAATGAAAATTTACACTTAGAAAATTTTGCAACATGAGACCTTGAGTTGGGCGCATTTTGCCATAGGAACAAGATGAACTTTGTTGACTTCCTTTGACCTCTTTCTTTTTGGGTGCATTTTGCATAGGCTGCAGGATGAGTTTATAACTTAGAGAATTTTTTAGCAACTTGCCTTCAAGGTGGGCGCATTTAGCCTATGCTGAAGGATGAAACACTTTGACTTCTTTGACTTTCTCTCAAGATGGGCGCATTTTACCCCCTGAGCAGGACGAATCCTAACACTTAGAAAAATTTTAAACTTTCTCCTTGAGGGTGGGCGCATTTGGAGGTGGCAGGAGGATGAAAACATGTTAGAAATTTTTCAAACACCTTGAAGGCAAGTTGGGCGCCTTTCACCTGTGGTGGAGGATAAACTTCAGACTTAGACATTTTTACCTTCCTCTGCTAGCTTCTCCATGCCTTACTATTTATAGTAGGCCCTTCAACTCTTGAACTTCAGGAGCTCGGAATGATTTGAAATTTTGAACACTGCATCCTCACGACCTTGTTGTCCTATCGACACTACTACTTTTAGCTGACCTGCTATTTTTAGCCCATTTCTGAAGATGATTTACTATAAATAGTAACTGCTTGCTTCTGATAGCTTCACTGCTCCGATTGACTTGAAATTTGAATGAGGCGCTCCTCACCATGTGACCTGCCTACTGACATCAATGCATGCACCTGACTTGCTATTTTTAGCATGTTTCCAAAATGACTTACTATAAATAGTAAGTGCTCCGTTTGACTTGAAATTTTACCAGCAGATAGCCTGAAGGATGCTGATCGCGATGGTTTACACCAGTTTTCTAAAATTCTGACTTTTTGCCCCTCTTTTCAGGCTCCGAAGCTGGAAACCCTAATTTTCTCTGCATGCGTATCAAATGATTTCTGTTTGTCCTCGTTTCTGTCGCATTGCGATCAGCTCGTGATTCTGAATTGTTGGGAAGCGGCTGCCGGGATGCACCTGCTAAAAATAGAAAGTTCCTTACTGAGTGATTATCTTCATTTGCATGTCATACCATTGTGAAGCTCTCGAAAAACCCATCAAGAATCATCCGACATGCAAAAGAAACCCCGACATGCAAACCCTAAAATAGCCTCAGAAGACTGAATTCTGAAAGTTGTCCCATTTTGCATGTTACATCGTTGCGAGGGTCTCGAAAAACCCAGAAGGAATATGTAGACATGCAAAGAAAAACTCTGCATCTGAGCCCTGAAATTTGTCTCGGAAGCTGGACTGCTAAAAATAGAAAGTTGTCTGTTTTCGCTCAAATTTTGCACGCGAGTGGCCCGATGTGCTCTGAATGCTGCGTAACTGTCGGAATCTAAAAAATGCTGACAGATTGCCTGTAATTTCACACTTACTAAAAATAGTAAGTACCTCAGAATCTGATGAAAACTTGTTGAGAGCCTGCTGGGAGCACACTGACAACAATGTTAAACTCCGTTTTCAATTTATTCACTTCGTTTAACCTCAAATTGGCAAGGAAGCTCAAAACCCTAATTCTCAGACCTGGCCAAAACTTCAATTCAAGCTCAATGACGGGCACAATCCCGGAAAGACAAACTGTAGAAAAGAGAGACAACGACAAAACAAACGAAAAGCAAAGCCAAAATTAGGGGGGTCCACATTTGCAATGGGCGATGTGTGAAAAAGGTCACAACAAGGTGGTAGGGTGAGGATTTCTTGTGACTTACTTGGAAATGGTCTATGAATGCCAACAGAACTTTAGACATAAACTGGGGACCTTGGTCCGTGATAATTATCCTTGGAGCTCTGAATTTGAGGAAAATTATGTTGTAGAGGAAATCAGCTACCTGTTCCTCCCTAGCAATACGTAAGGCTTGCACTGCGCCCACTTAGTCAGATAGTTGGTACAAACCAAAATGTACTCTTTTCCTTGTGAAGGAGGGTCTATTGGGCCAATAAAATCCAATCCCCATTTTTCAAATGGTTCAAGGACTACCTGAGGCTGCAAGGGAATTTCGTTAGAGGCAGTTGGTATTCCTACCCTTTGGAATTCATCACATCGACAAATGTATTTCTTGATGTCCTTGTGTATTGAAGGCTAGTAGTATCCTACTCCCAAAATCTTGTGAGTTGTCCTTTTAGCAGAATAATGTCCTCCTAGGGTTATCATGACAGGCTCTCAGGATACTATAGGTCTCGTCCGTCCTAACACACCATTGTAAAACCATATTGGGTCCACATTGAAACAAGGTCCCATTAACCCATTTGAAAGGGGCACTCTCTCTAATGAGGTGTTTCTTTTGTTTTGATGAAAAATGAGGTGGTACTTGTGCGGTGGCTAAATAATTTGCAATATCGGCAAACCAAGAGGTTTTTGTGGAGATGGCATCATCCGACGCATCAACCGATATGGAATGGAAGGCTCTAGTTAGGTCTGCGAAGGATAGGGGTAGGGATGAGTTTTTCCTTGATAATTTCAAATGAAGACTAGCACTCAAGCGTCCAAATGAAGTCTACATTCTTTTGAAGGAGAGAAAACATAGGGGCAATGATTTTGTTGAATTTTTCTATGAATCTTTGGTAGTATCCAGCATGCCCTAAGAAACTCCTGACATCAGTCTGAGTTTTTGGGATCTCGAGTTGTTGTATGACTTCAATTTTTTTAGGATCAACCTTAATCCCTTCAGTTGAAATATGATGTCCCAGCACCATTCCTTGTTCCACCATGATCAAACATTTTTTGTGACTTAGGGACAAACGATGATCCTCACACTATTTTAACACCTTGTCTAGATTCATGAGGGCTTCATCAAAATTTGAACCGTATACAGTGAAGTCGTTCATGTAAACTTCCACACACTCATTTACCAACTCAGTAAATATAGCCAGGATGACCCTTTGAAACGTTGCAGGGGCATTACATAGCCCAAATGGAAGAACCCAATATGCAAATGTCCCCCAAGGGTAGGTAAAGGTCATCTTATCCTGGTCTTCTACTGCTACCTGTATCTGGTTGTATCCACTAAATCCATCCAAAAATGAAAAATATTTCCTCCCGGCTAAGTTATCCAACACTTGGTCCACGAATGGCAGGGGCAAATAATCTCTACGTGTTGCTTTGTTAAGCTCCCTATAGTCTACACACACTCTCCACTTCCCATTCTTCTTTGGAACTACAACCAAGGGTGACACCCACTTGCTGTCAGAAATTGGGTAGATAAATCCTACCTGTAAAAGTTTCTCAATCTTGGTTTTAACGATGTCTTTCAGGGCAGTATTGAGTCTTTGTTGTGGTTGGCGAACAGGTCAAACATCCTCAGTATAGCTATGATGCGTACACACACTAGGGTTCATTCCCCTCATATATGTATAGTCCTAGGAGAATGCTTTAGATCTATTCACCAGGGTGTCAAACAATCTTTGTTCTTTTGTTTCAGTCAACCAACTGTTGATGTTCAAAATTTTTCCTAGCAGCAATATGATGGTTTTGACTCCTGGATGGTTGGATGTGATAGTGTACATGGGCCTTATCAAGGTGTTAAGAGGATAGTTGTGAGGTATAGTTTTATGAAGCCGGGCAACATCTGCAAAGAAATGGTGAGTTTTTGGAACTAAGTTCATCAAAGGACAAGGTAATCTGATGAAACTGGCACTATCAAATTCTATGTGATCTATGTTGATTGAGTGTCCTAGGATTTCTTCTACATCTGATATTTCCTCACTACCCGAATCTATGGTAAGATTTTCCATGTCGTTCTCCCATTCATCCTCTAATTCTTCACCATGCTGTTTCATAACTACCATGGCTAGTGAAGCTAATTTTTCCTATTCATTGGGGCTTTCGGGTTCATCAACCCATACTTTATTGTGTTCGACAGGCTTGGTAGGAGGATACAAAAACAAGTGTTTGCTATTAGATCCATGTGAGATGGTCATTCCTCCCTCCCTGCAGTCAATTTCAGTTGCAACAGTAGCCAGCCATGGTCGTCCCAGAATGATTGTATAACTGTCTTTGGGTGTAAGGGATTCGATTATCTAAAAATCTACTGGGTATTCCCATCCATCCACCTTAGCAAGAACGTTTTCAATGATGCCCTTGGGAATAGCTATGGACTGATTTTCCATCTGTAAAACTATAGTTGTGGGGCGTAGATTAGTAAGTCCCAGTTTTTCCATCACATCAATAGTCATTACGTTAATGGCTACTCCAAGGTCCACTAAAGCGTTAGGTATTGCCACCTCATTAACACTGATAAGATGTCGTCAGGTCCTAACACTTTAGTTACTAAACAAATTCATATATCGACTAGGTAGTGTCCAAATGTTGTATGCAATAGAAGACATCTCAACTATCTCTCTCTCATGTTTCCTAAATACCAAACAGCTGAATAAAACTCTAAACTAGAGGGTCTCTAAAATTTGAAAACAATAAAACATCTATCTAGAAAGCTGGAAATGATCTAAACTAGAAAGTAGAAAACTATGAATCTGAAAAACATCACTACTCAGCTGGAAAGCATGGAAATGATTAATCTAAGAATGTGTAAATTGCTAAAGAAGTAAAACTTGTAAAGAAACTAGGAAACATTTATCTAATGCAAAAGATAACAATCCAATAACTAGCATAAACGATTTAACAGAAACAACTGAAGGAAGTTGCTCCAGAACTTCAGACACTAAACTCAAAAACTATGGACTTAGCTATAACCTGCAGGATTGACACTGACAGTATGACACACACACATGAAAATGAATTTCAATTGTAACTTTTATCTATTAAAAGAAAGCACAGAATGAAAAGTAAAATACTTATCTATCTATCTATAACCCTTGAGTGGCTAGCTCTTGGGTGTGTCTACAACTATCTCAGATCACATGCACTGGAAATCTCTCAAATACTTCATTCAAAGAACTTCATTCACATTGCTCAGTAATTCAAAGAGTGACGGGAAAACTCATTTTTATTCATATGGTAGATTTTCTCAAAAAGACATATTGGCAGCATAACGGTATTCTTTTGTATTCCTCATTTGCAACAGTTACATGTTTTTATATGAAAGTGGCTAACAAAATCCTACTTTCCAGTCGATAAAGTCTTTAAAAAATTATCAATAACTAATGGAATTTAAAGCCCATGACATGAAATATTAAAGAGGCTTGACACAAGCCATAAAATTTTTGAAACTGAAAATAACAGAACTATGAAGACTCGGCCCATAACATCTGCTCCTAGAATTCTGGCGCTCGCCCGCTTGCTTTCAAAAGTGTTAAGATTTGCATTCATTTCCCTTTTGACTGGAATGGTGATCGGGAGTGGAGGTTGACCTGTGAGATGCTTAAGGACTAAACCATTAAATCAGCATAAGTTAGCTTAATTTGACTAATTTCAAGAAGTAAAGTTTGCACGCTTATTCATAAAAAGAGAGCAATTATTTATTCTAAAGGTAATTAATTGGCAGGGTAAATTGGACTAAAAGGTAAAGGTTTGCATATTGAGTCCATTTTATTGATGAGGTTATTTTTACCTCATCAGAGACTATTTAGTCTACTAGTATTCCAAAAGTAGAAGATGATGAAGAACCAATGCACAACAACATTGAAGATTTAGAAGTGGTTACAAAGACTAGCAAAATATGTTCAAATAAATCATTCTAAAGCCCATATCATTGTAGACAAAGACAGTGGGATTCAAACCCAGAAGAGATTGAAGAGAGCAAGTGAGCAAGTACACTTTTATTTACTATAAAAAATAGAGCTTAAGTCATACAAAGAAGCAAGCAAAGAGAAAGACTGGATAAAAGCTATAGAGGAAGAACTGAATCAAATAATGAAGAATGGAACTTGGGAACTTTCCACAAGACCTAAAGGCAAGAATGTGATTGAAACTAACTAGGTTTTCAAAAACAAGCTAAATGAAGAAGGAGAGGTAATCCAGAACATGGCAAGACTTGTATGTAAAGGGTAGGCTCAAGTTGAAGGCATTGACTTTGAAGAGAAATTCGATCTGGTGGCAAGACTAGAGGCAATCTAAATATTCTTAGCCCTTTCTATGTTTAAGAACTTCAATGTCTACCAAATAGATGTGAAGTCAACATTCTTGAATGAATAGCTAGAAGAAGAGGTTTATATTGAAAAATCGAAAGGATTTCAATGTTCTAACAATCCAGATTATAATTGCAGATTGAAGAAGGCTTTGTATGGACTCAAGAAAGCTTCTAGAGCTTAGTTATGGATACTTGCAGCAACAAGGATTCTAGAAAGGAAGTGCATATAGTAAGTTGTACAAAAAAATAGAAGAACTACTAATAATTGTGCTCTATGTAAATGACATCATTGTTGGAGGTAGTGAAAACATGTGCAAATACTTTTTGTCCTGGGTTGTAGATTGTACAGTCAAACAAAGGCATTTTTATTTCACATCACAAGTACATAAAGGAGATGTTGAATAAGTTCAGTCCATGGAAGATTGCAAATTGGTTGGAACACCTATGGTTACAAAATGCAAATTAAGTAAAGATCATGAATCTTCTCCGATAGATCAAACTTTGTACAGAACCATGATTGGAAATTTGTTGTATGTAACAACATCTAGACTAGATATTATGCAGGTAGTTGGAATGGTTGCCAAATTTTAGGGAGCACCTAAAGAGACTCATGTTAAAGTAGTAAAGAGAATATTTAGGTACTTGAAGGCTACAAAATATTTTGGACTATGGTATCCAAAGAGTGAAAATTTCTCTCTGATTACATACATAGATGTAGATTGGGAAGGATGTGTTGATGACCAAAAGACCACAAGTGGAGGAGCATTCCTTCTTGTTGACAGTTTAGTGTCCTGGTTGAGCAAGAAACAAGAATTAGTCTCTCTATCTACAACAAAAGTAGAATATATTGTTGCACTAAGTGTTTTGGATGAAGCAGAATTTGAAGGAAATGAAGATTGAGTTTGATGAACCTATCACTATTCTTTGTGATAACACAAATGCCATAAACATTTCAAAGAATCTAGTGATACACTCAAGAACAAAATGTATTACAATCAAGCATCACTGCTTGAGGGAAAAGGTTGCAGAGAAGGAGGTAATATTGGAGTATGTTGATACAAAGGAGAAAATTGTAGATATATTAACGAAATCACTTCCTAAGGAGACATTTGAGTTTCTTTGGTAGAAGTTGGGAGTTGTTTCTCCCTCCTCTTGAATCAAGAGGTAGCATATGTTGAGGGGGACCTTGGTCTCCCTACCACAAGAAGGATGGATGGTCTTATGTAGTATTTTTAAAGGTGATAAAGCATGGACTCAAGGGGAGTCTATTCGGGAAACAGGCTTTTGGATTCTATAGTGTACTGGAAATAAAGGTAGGAGAAGAAGGATGTGTTTGCAGAAGCCAATATCAGTGTGGAAAAGTGGTTCCTCCTCTTAGTGCGAGAAAGTATTGATCCTTTTCCATTGATGTCAAAAGAGGGAGCAAGTTAGTGTTGGAGTTAAAAAAGACACTAAGAGGGGGGGTGTGAATCAGTGACTTAATAGATTTGACCAATTTTTACTAATTCAAAGACCATAGCTCATATTTGATCTCAATATTATTCTGATTAATGCATTCATGAGTTGAATGTAATCATTCATCAACAGAATTGAGAAAAGTAATAATCCCAATAGTGAACAGAAACAACATTAACACTGTAAAGTAGAGAGCACACAGAGGAACAAAGAGACAAAAGATTTTGCCGAGTGGAAAACCCTCCTGGGGTATAAAAACCACTCCCAAAATGCCTTGCAGGCTTAATCTTTTTAAACAACTGTTCACAATGCCTTATAGGCTGATTTTTGAGCACCCACTCAAGGAGTACCAACCCCTCATTTTGAGACACCCATCTCAAGGAGTACCAACCCCTCAAATTATGTTTTGAACAATAATAATGACTCAGAGGATTTCTCTATTTTCAGTTAAGCACATGTTTCTCTGTTTTCTAGTCTATAGAATACCTTAAAGATTCAATAATTAAATCCCTAAAATACTATATAGAGAAGAAATTTACAACATATTTGCATCTTGTTATTCAAATTTTATTGCAGCATTTTATCCATAAATTTTCATACAGCCAAGGAATGATAATCTCAGAATTACAACAACAACCAACTCAGCTAAGAGTTGTTCTCAACAAATTTGTAATGTATGAGTTCATTTTACAGCATAGAAAGCACAACTGTCCACCACAGAAAATCATAACCTCCAATGCATGAATGACAATACTCAGTCAGGGTATCATTTGCCACATTCGTAATTGAAATACAGAGAGCCTTAAAATGGTGAATACAAACCAGTAAGTGCAGTATGAAACGCATGAATATCAGACAGAATTTGCAGCTGCCACGATTTCCTTCAACCACTGTCAAGCTTCCAGCCAGTGAGGTGCACCAATCATTAGCAGCCATACCATTCATTACAGAAACAATAATGAATTTCATCTTTTCCCTAAACTCTCCTTTTCCATTGTTGTAATGTTATGCCGAAGGCAACTTTAACGTCAGTCAATCCCCTTAGTTATCGTTTTCGCTGTGACACATCGGAGTCAGGGAGAAGACATAACAAATGCATCATGTTTCATTGATGGGCTTCCTTAGAGTATTATTCGTTTGCTGAGACATAAGGAAACTTCTCACCGAGATGCCCTTAGTTTCATTCACTATCGCTGTGACCAAACGATATCGGAGAGACCTCTTGTAGAATTCATAAAGTTTTCTCGAAAGTCACTTGAATACACATTGTCGTCGTAACATATTGCTCTCGAGGAGACTTCATACAGATAAGATTTTGTTTCACCGAAGATCACCCACCATCTTGTGAGTCGTTGAGATAGGTCAGAACTTATGCCGACAAAGTCTTTTTATGTATTCCATCGGCGAGACCGGAGGTCACTCGCCAAGACCTCATGCCGAAAAACCTAGCTCTTACCTAGCTTGTTCTTGATCTCACATCCCTGCGAATTGAAAAGAACATGAGAACCACTATCACAGATTTGACTAACACTTAGAAGATTGTGCTTGAGACCTTCCACATAGTACACATTATAGATAGGAGTGTCTTCATTCAGAAGAAGTGAACCTCTACCTTTAATTTGAATACTAGAGTTATCACCAAACTTAACATAACCACCTACATAATCTTCAAGATTTATAAACTTATCCTTGTCACCAGTCATATGGTTAGAACATCCACTATCCAGGACCCATAAGTCCTTTTTCTTGGAATGAAAAGAAGTTTCAACCAACATAGTTTGCTCAAAGTTGTTAACAATCTTAGGTTTCCAAACCATTTTAATTTTCTGTTGTTTCGATTGCAGATCAGTTCTGCACTGTTTGATAGAATGTCTCAAAGCATTGCATTTAAAACATTTGATCTATCTAACAAAACCATAGTGTTGCCTAAGACCAAACCTGGGCATTTTAGGATTCATAAGTCTGCATGTGTTCACCTTGTTGTGACCTTTTTCACACATTGCCCCATTCCAAATGGGGACCCCCTAATTTTGGCTTTGCTTTTCGGTCGTTTTGTTGTTGTCTCTCTTTTCTACTGTTTGTCTTCCCGGGATGTGCCCGTCTGTGAGCTTAAACGTAAATTTTGGCCAAGTCCATAAAATTAGGGTTTCCATCTTTCCAGCCAATTTGAAGTCAAGTGAAGTGAATAAATTGAAAATTGAGACTAACATTGTTGTCAGTGTGCTTTCAGCATGTTCCCACTGAAGTTTCATCAGATTCTGAGTACTTACTATTTTTAGTAAGTGTGTAATTCAGGGCATTCCGACAACGTACTTGAAGTTTCATCAGCCACACCACATCCAGAATAAATCAAGCTACTCGCGTGCAAAATTTGAGCAAAAATGAACGACTTGCTATTTTTAGCAGTCCAGCTTCCAGAGCAAATTCTGGGGTTTACACGTTACATTTTCTGACGCATGTCCAGAGATTCTTTGTGGATTTTTCGAGACCTTCGCAGTGATATGACACGCAAAGCAGCACAACGACTTTCAATTTTCAGCCTTCGGAGGTTGATATTAGGGTTTGCATGCAGATTTTCTCAGCGCATATCGGCATATTCTTTCTGGGTTTTCCAAGAGCTTCGCAACGATGTAACATGCAAGTGGAACTGGTCACTTTTCAGAAACTTACTATTTTTAGCTAGTACTTGCATGTTGATAATTTTTCTGGGTTTTTCTGGGTTTTTCAAGATCTATTAGGCAGTGTGACATGCAAAGTCATCGGGTAACCGGTCGGTCACTTTTTCGACCACTTTCTATTTTTAGCAGGTACCACTCTGTCAGCTGCCCAGCACTTTAGAACCGCGAACTGATCAACATGCAACAGAAACGAGGTCAAACAGAGCTCATTTGAGGAACATGCAGGAAAATTAGGGTTTTGAGCTTGAGGACTAAAAATGAGGAATCAGACGTCAAAATGTCCAAAACTGAAGTGTCCACCATGATCAGTATCCTTCAGGGATTTTGCTGACAAAATTTGAAGGCAATTGGAGCACTTACTATTTTTAGTGTGTTCTCGACACGAGCTATAAATAGAAAGTCAATCTCAGGCGCCAGCGCAGGCAGGCAAGTTTACTAACAAGGAGCACGCTGTTCAAATTTCAACTCAAACGGAGCTAAGGAAGCCTCAGAAACAAGCACTTACTATAAATAGTAAGTCACTCCAAAAACATGCTATAAATAGCAGGTCAACATCAAGTCTCAGTAGGTACAGGTTAAGCAAGTGATGAAGACCCTATGGCGCGAATTTTAGATCAAACAGAGTTGTAGAGGATGGAAAGTCGGACACTTACTATTTTTAGTAGGTTGGTATAGAAGAATTAGTGTTTCCTAAAATCAAGGGCAGAACACGACAGCCATGCAAATGTAGAATCCAACCACGATCACCACACTTCGGGCATTCAACACATGAAATTTGAGCTCATTCTGAACATTTACTATTTTTAGCAGGTTGCTAAAAATAGCAGAGGCATACAGGTACCAGGCACCAACAGCTCAATCATGTCACCAGGATCTGAACAAAGTAAAATCTAGCCTTTTTGGAGCTTGAAATTAGCTTGAAGTGCAAAATTGGCAAACTTTCTAAAAATAGCAAATTAGGGTTAGCAGGAGAAAGTCACCCTAAATCTGGCAAAGGACAAGAAATCCACCAAGTTTGATATTTTTTCAGGTCCAGCATCAAAACTTGCTTTAAAAGGCCAAAGACAGATCAAAATTCTTGAAGTATGAAAGCATACCCCTCCAAATGCGCCCTTGAGGTTAAAGCTCGATGAAATTTTCTCTAAGTCATCAAAATTTGAAGCTCAAGCCCCAAAATGCGCCTAAACTTGCATGTGGAGCTTCAAAATTTTCTAAGTATCAAAGATTGGAAGTAGGGGGTCCTAAATGCGCCCTTGAGGTTCAAAATTTGAAAAATTATTCTAAGTCTTTCAAACTTGAAGCTTGACACTCCATTTGCGCCTTGACTTGTGGAGAGGCTGGAAAAGGGTTAGCAAAATACTCTGAGTTATAAAATTGGAAGCTTCAAGGTCAAATGCGCCCATGTTGCAAGGAGGTCAAAGGTTCAACATGTTTCATCCACTTGCACATGCCAAATGCGCCCTCATCTCAACATAGAATGTGAAGAAAAATTCTAACTGTAGAAACTCATAGCTCACCCCTCCAAATGCGCCCTACTTCAAGGAGGAAGTGAATAAAGTTTATAAGGCGTAGAATAATGAAAGTTGACCCTAGTAAATGCGCCTAAGTTAGAAGCATGAGGGAAAATATTCTAAGGCAATAAAACTGAAAGTGCCTACTCCAAAATGCGCCCCACTTCAAATTAAAAGCTCTACATGTGAAATGCACCCCACTTCAAATTGAAAGTTCAATATGCTAAATGCGCCCAAACTTGGAAAGGGGAGGTTAGATTTTTTTTTTTTAAGTGTTCAAAGTTGGAAGTCTAAGGTGTAATATGCGCCCAAGCTGCTGGAGGAGTGGAGATTCTACCAGGGCATAAAATTTTTCTAAGTGTTGATAAAGTGAAACCTCAAGGTGGTAGATGCGCCTAAATTGAAGTAGAGGAATAAAAATTTCTAAGAAGTGAAAATTGAAAGGAGACCCTTCTAATTGTGCCTAGAGCTAAGAGTGAAGATTTTGGAAATTTTCCAAGGTAAGAAACTTCTAAGGCAAGTTAAACTAGAAGCTCCATGGGTGAAATGCACCCCACTTTGAAAGTGAATCAAAATCTTCTAAGTATGGAAAATGGATGCTCACCCATGAAATACGCCCTTGAGGTAAGAAATTTGGTGAAGGTATTAAAATTGAAAGCTTCAGCTATGATTTGCGCCCTTGAAAAGGGATGGGTAGAAAATTTTCTAAGTATAAAAAATGGAAGCTGAGGAGGTAAAATGCGCCTAGCTTGTGAAGATGCAAGAAAAATATTCTAAGTTATGAAAAGTGGAACCTCCATGGTAGAAATGCGCCCCACCTTGCCAAGGTAGTATGCTAGCTAAAAGTATTCAAAGTGTTCAAAATTGAAGGCAAGACCTTTTATTTGCGCCTGAGCTAGGTGAGGACTTGAAAATTTTTCTAAACTCAGTGAAATTTAAAGTTCACCCCTCCATTTGCGCCCAAGAAGAAGAGAGGGTGATTGAAATTTTTCTAAGGCATCTAAGCTTGAAGTTGGACACCTGAAATGCGCCCAAGGCACTCAAGGAGAAAATTTTTCTAAGTGAGTCAAAAATATAAAAAAATTCTCAACACAGGAAGATGATTTGAAGATCAAATAAAAAAAATTTCTAAGGCAATCTAAATATTTTTTCTAAGTATTATCAAATTTCCACCTCCCTAGAGGAAAATCACGCCTGGACTTGGAAGTACGAAATTTGGATGAAATTGCCAGAGATGAAGTCAGATGATGCCAGCTGCACAGTTCAATAAAAAAAATTTCAAAGTTGAGCAAGGAAATGCACCTGAAGTGAAAAATGGAAATAAATTGATTAAATGAACCCGTTCGTTGGGTACCCATGGATTCGACGCGTTCTGAAGAAAATTTTCTTCTGGGTATTGAAGATCTTCAACAAGGAATGGATTTTAAAGTCTTCCGCGCTTCGCCAAGCCTTCAGGATGGATATTTTTTATCGACATAGGGGTGATGAATTTTCCTAAGGGAAAATTTAGAAAATTTTCTAAGGCAAAGAATAAATGTGTTGTTAAGACAAAGTGTTGTGGCTGATGAATTTGAAGGCGATCGCCTAGATTTTTGATCAAATTCCTGATGAAAGGATTTTTCTCGAGCCTGAGTTAGATGAAATGTCAGAGTAAAGTGCGCCAGGCAGAATGCAAGATGGGTTGGAAAGTTGGCTAAGGCATGAAGAATTTGAACGCAAAATTGGCTAGTGAAGACAATGAACCCTTGGAGGTTCAAAGCATGAAAATCAGGAAATTAAGGTAAATTTATATGATAAAGTGTTCTGATGCTCTTCTTTTTTTATCTGTTTTGCAGGATGAACGTCAAGGCTGGAGCACAATAACTTGAAGCGATGAAGAAAATAATCTAGGATGACATTTCAACCTCGAAGGAAGAAAGTTGCGAAAAATGGCCAAGTGTTGATACTTAGCGACAAAGAAGGAGCATTTTCAAAACTCAAGATGGAGAAAAGAGTGGAAGTTTCAGCAAGGTCGAAGAACAACGTCAAGAAGAAGATCAAGAGCAGTTGAACTCTAGATTCTATCAAATTTTACTATCTGAGGAGGCAATCTTAGAGACTCTTTTACCCTCCTCCAAGCGATCAACAAAATTGGCTAAACGCGAACAACAAAACAGTGTGAACGCATCTACAAACGGGAATATTCTAGAAGATGGTGGCCATTAATGGCTCATTTATTACCCCACTCCTCTTGGTGGCAGTTTTTAGCTCAAATCTTGTTTAGGGCTGAGGTGGCACGATCTGGGCCATCCAGTCAATTGTAATCTGAGCCGTCTGTTGGATTTGGCCAACTATAAAAGGGGGAGTCCCCCTTCATTTGTACATTCATGAGACAGTAGAATTAGAGTAGAAGTTAGAATAGAGAGACAAATTAGAAGTAGCTTAGTATAGATTGATAGAGTAGTTTGAAGAAGAGGGAAAGTTTTCCCTTTGAAAACTTTGTAAGAAATTGTTGTGAACACTCTCTCAATAAAAGAGTTTTTCATTGATGGTGAATTTCATCTTTGTTGTGAGTAGCTAGCAAGGTTTCTTCGTCCTTCTGATTCAAATGGTAGCATAAAATAGTTCAAAGTAGTATAATTTTCATTCCATGCAAGTAGATGTTAGCTGTGGAATGTGGTGTTTGATCTAAGCAAGCTTCGCTTATCCATACCACTAGCGGGCTCACTGATGGTGTGTTCGCCTTGTGTGGTCAACTGGAATGTTGTGGACCTAACTTCAATCACAGTTTGAATGATGGTATGCGTCATTGTGATGGTATCTTCATGTCAAGTGGTGGTTTGAACATCTTTAGTCATCTTCCTTGAAGATTGCACCGACTTCGTGGAAGTTGTCCGATGCGAGGCAAAGCGAAGTGCGGTTGAAAGTTTGCTGAAGTTGAGCTCCATATCCCACACTTGGATTTAGACCCTCTAAACCTTACACTATTTTCAGTTCAATACTTTCTAGTTAGAATAGGAAACCCGCGCTTCATAGAAAAATCCTTCGAGCATTTGAATTCCTTTCTCCGCTGCTGAATAATTCCGTAAGTCCCCTTGACATACCAGCAAATCACATTGAGCCAATTGAGCCTATTCGCACTGAAAGAACCTTGGAGTTGAATGCATGAACTTTCTTGCAATCTTAGCATGCTGGATACTTTGATCAAGAGAGAATAGGGTAGCCGTTGGCGACTTTATTCTGCGTTGGTGCGGTCACGAAAAACACATCAATAGAATTGGCACTAGGAGGGCCAGATTGAATTGTTCTAGAGTTGGAAGGAGTTAGTATGAGCTTTGAAATATCAAATCAGAGATATGTTAGATCTCTCTTATATCAAAAAATCCAAAAAAAGTGAAAAGTTGAAAAATTGAAAAAAAATCAAAAAATGGAAAATCAAAAAAGAGATTTCTCAATGGATGAGCACGTTTCTTGCTCTCAAGACAGTTTTACAGATATTTCTCAGATTCATGAAAGATTGAATGCACAGTTGTGGCCCGAGAATTTGTCTAAGTTTGTTTTGCCAGGAAGATGTCGAATTCATGAGACCTCCCAGCATGAAGAAATCAATTGCTTGACATTCCTCTCAAGGATAGAGCTTGTTCTCCAAGGGAAAATTTTCTTTTGGGATGTCCCCAAGCTAGGAGTATTGGATGTAGAACCTGATGATTATAGCCTTCCAGAAGTTATGGATGAAGCCTTCATGAGGTTCATACTTAGGATCCAAGGTCAGATGGAGCTTGGCAATGTTTGTTTGAAGGGTGTTTTGCTCCCTCGTTGGTGTTGGATTCACAACGCACCTCATCCAGAGTTCACTTGCACAACATGTGAAGAAGCCATCAACTTCGCCAGATGTCGCCTCGGATTACCAGTACTACCATATGGATTATTCAAAGACAAAGGATGGATTGAATATGTCACACAAACATTTTTAGCACCAAATGAGGAGGGTATGTCAACATCATCCAACAACGAAGAGAAGAAGTCACAACAAGATGAAGTTATCAAGCTTAGAGAGCAAGCAAATGAAGGTTGTTCCTACATCACGTTAGAACAAGAGGCTACTGGAGCAAAGATCAAAGATGCAATGGGATATATCCAAGTGAGCGGGAACACCCAAGGCAGTTGTCAGCGTATAGAAGTGAATGAATGTACAAGATTGCGAGTTATTGAAGATCATCAAGAACCAGGAACAGAGGACTTAGCTCAAAGTACAGATGGTGTAAGAAGTTTTCAATGTTCATTCTCTCAAGGAGAACGTGAAGAAGGAACGCTTCTTGATGAAAAGGTTCAATCATGCATAAACAAGATGGAAGAAATGGTAAGCACCTTAAGGCAAGATGATGTGTTTGATGATAAATGGGCTACCGGGATGGAGGCAGAATATGAAATGCATTTTGCATCAACACTTGATCCATTATTCACAATCATGGAGGAATTGCTTGATGAAATTGAAGCAGATGAGATAGTAAATGAAGAGCAATTCGGGTTGGGGCTTGAGCCATTGTTAGGTATTCAAAAGGAGCCAGTGCATGAAGTGGTCCAAGTTTCCAAGTGCTCTTTCGAATTGATTTCCCGCCCCACTCCTCCTAGTTTGGATCATCTCCACATTTTGGATGCAAGAGGTTTGGTTCATCATCAACTTCGACCTCCTGATGAAGCAATGGATGACAAGCAAGAATTCATGCTAGCAAATGAAGACCACCAGGTTATATCTTTCCGTACCATTGGCTATAAAGAATATCATTTTGATTATGGAGATTTAGGAAAGAAGACTTGTTTATGGATTAATCATGGTCTAGATGAGTTGCCTCAATTGCTAATCTTTCCTGAAGTTTTGCTTGAGTTTGAGATTTGTATTGTGAAAGATTACTTTTATGAGTTCAAGGACAAATTTTCTAGGCTCCGCACTATCACCGTTGTTCTGTCGCTGCTGAACATCCTGCGAAATCATGCTAGGAGTTGTATGTACTTGGGTCTTTTGATTGTTGTTCGCTTAAAGTTTTTGTTTTTGTTTAGATTAGTTGTCTTGCTTTCGTAGTTTAGTTCGCTTTCAATAAAAGGGGATCCCATTTGTGAAGGGGATGTTGTGTTGTTCTCGCCACACTCTAATACAACGTTGACATGATGTTAGTCCATTTCTTAGATAATCATTCAGGAAGTGCTTTAGAATCTGAGGTTGTTCTTTCGAGTTTTATCATTTGATTAGGATCTGTACTTGACTCGGAAGGGAATCACCTATTGTGTCTTGACACCAATTCTCGCGATTGCTATATTTCACACACATAATTAATTGCTCTAAGTCATTGAGGTTTCTTGGGAAAGGTTTTGGCAAGTGGAAATCTTACATCTTTCTTCAGCGCCACTACAATTCTCAAACCCATTGGAGGCTTCATTGCCTGCCAGCCAATTATGGAATTGACGGAGAATTAAAAGAAAAGAAAATGTGCTTAAAAGAAATATCTGAAAAAAGAAAATGAAAAATGAAAGAAATATTATGAAATATTGGTTTTGGGAACATACGAGTAACTCCACCGGGGCTATGGACGCCCGGCTGGTAGTGGAGCAATATTCGTGAGAATTGTAGCGACAACCTCATCGAGGCTATGGACGCCTGACTTGTAGCGAGGCAATTTCCCGGATGCTTTTGAAGTTAAGATATTTATTTAACTTCTTGGGGCAGATTCTAGGAGCTTCAATGGTCTTTTGAGTTGGAACAAACGCATATGCACACACTTGTAATCAAAAGATGAGGTGCTTTGATCCAATTTAGGATTTTTCTTCCCTTTTAAGTATATCCCCTAGTCAATTCATGGGTTGGAGAGATTTTTCCAAAGGTTCTGAGTATGGAATGGGTTTTGTCCTTGAAATGTTCAGGAACATTTATTCAAGTTGGGGCTAATGTTGTGACCTTTTTCACACATCGCCCCACTGCAAATGGGGACCCCCTAATTTTGGCTTTGCTTTTCGGTCGTTTTGTTGTTGTCTCTCTTTTCTACTGTTTGTCTTCCCGGGATGTGCCCGTCTGTGAGCTTAAATGTAAATTTTGGCCAAGTCCATAAAATTAGGGTTTCCATCTTTCCAGCCAATTTGAGGTCAAGTGAAGTGAATAAATTAAAAATTAAGACTAACATTGTTGTCAGTGTGCTTTCAGCATGTTCCCACTGAAGTTTCATCAGATTCTAAGTACTTACTATTTTTAGTAAGTGTGTAATTCAGGGCATTCTGACAACGTACTTGAAGTTTCGTCAGCCACACCACATCTAGAATACATCAAGCTACTCGCGTGCAAAATTTGAGCAAAAACAGACGACTTGCTATTTTTAGCAGTCCAGCTTCCAGAGCAAATTTTGGGGTTTACACGTTACATTTTCTAACGCATGTCCGGAGATTCTTTGTGGGTTTTTCGAGACCTTCGCAGTGATATGACATGCAAAGCAGGACAACGACTTTCAGCATTCAGCCTTCGGAGGCTGATATTAGGGTTTGCATGCAAATTTTCTCAGCGCATGTCGGCATATTCTTTCTGGGTTTTCCAAGAGCTTCGCAACCATGTAACATGCAAGTGGAACTGGTCACTTTTCAGAAACTTACTATTTTTAGCCAGTACTTGCATGTTGATAATTTTTCTGGGTTTTTCTGGGATTTTCAAGATCTCTCAGGCAATGTGACATGCAAAGTCATCGGGTAACCGGTCGGTCACTTTTTCGACCACTTTCTATTTCTAGTAGGTACCACTCTGTTAGCTGCCCAGCACTTTAGAACCGTGAACTGATCAACATGCAACAGAAACGAGGTCAAACAGAGCTCATTTGAGGAACATGCAGGAAAATTAGGGTTTCGAGTTTGAGGACTAAAAATGAGGAATCAGACGTCAAAATGTCCAAAACTGAAGTGTCCACCATGATCAGTATCCTTCAGGGAGTTTGCTGACAAAATTTGAAGGCAATTGGAGCACTTACTATTTTTAGTAAGGTGTTCTCGACATGGGCTATAAATAGAAAGTCAATCTCAGGCGCCAGCGCAGGTAGGAAAGTTTACTAACAAGGAGCACACTGTTCAAATTTCAACTCAAACGGAGCTAAGGAAGCCTCAGAAACAAGTACTTACTATAAATAGTAAGTCACTCTAGAAACATGCTATAAATAGCAAGTCAACATCAAGTCTCAGTAGGTACAGGTCAAGCAAGTGATGAAGACCCTATGGCGCGAATTTCAGATCAAATGGAGTTGTAGAGGATGGAAAGTCGAACACTTACTATTTTTAGCAGGTTGGTACAGAAGAATTAGTGTTTCCTAAAATCAAGGGCAGAACACGACAGCCATGCAAATGTAGAATCCAACCACGATCACCACACTTCAGGCATTCAGCACATGAAATTTGAGCTCATTCTGAACATTTACTATTTTTAGCAGGTTGCTAAATATAGCAGAGGCATATGGGTACCAGGCACTAGTAGCTCAATCATGTCACCAGGATCCGAACAAAGCAAAATCTAGCCTTTTTGGAGCTTGAAATTAGCTTGAAGTGCAAAATTGACAAACTTTCTAAAAATAGCAAATTAGGGTTAGCAGGAGAAAGTCACCCTAAATCCGGCAAAGGACAAGAAATCCACCAAGTTTGATATTTTTTCAGGTCCAGCATCAAAACTTGCTTTCAAAGGCAAAAGACAGATCAAAATTCTTGAAGTATGAAAGCATACCCCTCCAAATGCGCCCTTGAGGTTAAAGCTTGATGAAATTTTCTCTAAGTCATCAAAATTTGAAGCTCAAACCCCAAAATGCGCCTAAACTTGCATGTGGAGCTTCAAAATTTTCTAAGTATCAAAGATTGGAAGTAGGGGGTCCTAAATGCGCCCTTGAGGTTCAAAATTTGAAAAATTATTCTAAGTCTTTCAAACTTGAAGCTTGACACTCCATTTGCGCCTTGACTTGTGGAGAGGCTGGAAAAGGGTTAGCAAAATACTCTGAGTTATAAAATTGGAAGCTTCAAGGTCAAAATGCGCCCATGTTGCAAGGAGGTCAAAGGTTCAACATGTTTCATCCACTTGCACATGCCAAATGCGCCCTCATCTCAAGATAGAATGTGAAGAAAAATTCTAACTGTAGAAACTCATAGCTCACCCCTCCAAATGCGCCCTACTTCAAGGAGGAAGTGAATAAAGTTTATAAGGCATAGAATAATGAAAGCTGACCCTAGTAAATGCGCCTAAGTTAGAAGCATGAGGGAAAATATTCTAAGGCAATAAATCTGAAAGTACCTACTCCAAAATGCGCCCCACTTCAAATTAAAAGCTCTACATGTGAAATGCACCCCACTTCAAATTGAAAGTTCAATATGATAAATGCGCCCAAACATGGAAAGGGGAGGTTAGATTTTCTTTTTTGAAGTGTTCAAAGTTGGAAGTCTAAGGTGTAATATGCGCCCAAGCTGCTGGAGGAGTGGAGATTCTACCAGGGCATAAAAAATTTCTAAGTGTTGATAAAGTGAAACCTCAAGGCGGTAGATGCGCCTAAATTGAAGTAGAGGAATAAAAATTTCTAAGAAGTGAAAATTGAAAGGAGACCCTTCCAATTGCGCCTAGAGCTAAGAGTGAAGATTTTGGAAATTTTCCAAGGTAAGAAACTTCTAAGGCAAGTTAAACTAGAAGCTCCATGGGTGAAATGCGCCCCACTTTGAAAGTGAATCAAAATCTTCTAAGTATGGAAAATGGTTTCTCACCCATGAAATGCTCCCTTGAGGTAAGAAATTTGGTGAAGGTATTAAAATTGAAAGCTTCAGCTATGATTTGCGCCCTTGAAAAGGGATGGGTAGAAAATTTTCTAAGTCTGAAAAATGGAAGCTGAGGAGGTAAAATGCGCCTAGCTTGTGAAGATGCAAGAAAAATATTCTAAGTTATGAAAAGTGGAACCTCCATGGTAGAAATGTGCCCCACCTTGCCAAGGTAGTATGCTAGCTAAAAGTATTCAAAGTGTTCAAAATTGAAGGCAAGACCTTTTATTTTCGCCTGAGCTAGGCGAGGACTTGAAAAATTTTCTGAACTCTGTGAAATTTAAAGTTCACCCCTCCATTTGCGCCCAAGAAGAAGAGAGGGTGATTGAAATTTTTCTAAGGCATCTAAGCTTGAAGTTGGACACCTGAAATGCGCCCAAGGAATTCAAGGAGAAAATTTTTCTAAGTGAGTCAAAAATATAAAAAAATTCTCAACATAGGAAGATGATTTGAAGATCAAATAAAAAAAATTTCTAAGGCAATCTAAATATTTTTTCTAAGTATTATCAAATTTCCACCTCCCTAGAGGAAAATCACACCTGGACTTGGAAGTACGAAATTTGGATGAAATTGCTAGAGATGAAGTCAGATGATGCCAGCTGCACAGGGTCAATAAAAAAAATTTCAAAGTTGAGCAAGGAAATGCACCTAAAGTAAAAAATGGAAATAAATTGATTAAATGAACCCGTTCGTTGGATACCCATGGATTCGACGCGTTCTGAAGAAAATTTTCTTCTGGGTATTGAAGATCTTCAACAAGGAATGGATTTTAAAGTCTTCCGCGCTTCGCCAAGCCTTCAGGATGGATATTTTTGATGGACATAGGGGTGATGAATTTTCCTAAGGGAAAATTTAGAAAATTTTCTAAGGCAAAGAATAAATGTGTTGTTAAGACAAAGTGTTGTGGCTGATGAATTTGAAGGTGATCGCCTAGATGATTTTTGATCAAATTCCTGATGAAAGGATTTTTCTCGAGCCTAAGTTATATGAAATGTCAGAGTAAAGTACGCTAGGCAGAATGCAAGATGGGTTGGAAAATTGGCTAAGGCATGAAGAATTTGAACGCAAAATTGGCTAGTGAAGACAATGAACCCTTGGAGGTTCAAAGTATGAAAATCAGGAAAGCAAGGTAAATTTATATGATAAAGTGTTCTAATGCTCTTCTTTTTTTATCTGTTTTGCAGGATGAATGTCAAGGCTAGAGCACAATAACTTGAAGCGATGAAGAAAATAATCCAGGACAACATTTCAACCTTGAAGGAAGAAAGTTGCGAAAAATGGCCAAGTGTTGAGACTTAGCGACAAAGAAGGAGCGTTTTCAAAACTCAAGATGGAGAAAAGAGTGGAAGTTCGAGCAAGGTCGAAGAACAATGTCAAGAAGAAGATCAAGAGCAGTTGAACTCCAGATTCTATCAAATTTTACTATCTGAGGCAATCTTAGAGACTCTTTTACCCTCCTCCAAGCGATCAACAGAATTGGCTAAACGCGAACAACAAAACAATGTGAACGTGTCTACAAACGGGAATCTTCTAGAAGATGGTGGCCATTAATGGCTCATTTATTACCCCACTCCTCTTGGTGGCGGTTTTTAGGGAAAATCTTGTTTAGGGCTGAGGTGGCATGATCTGGGCCATCCAGTCGATTGTAATCTGAGCCGTCCGTTGGACTTGGCCAACTATAAAAGGGGGAGTCCCCCTTCATTTGTACATTCATGAGATAGTAGAATTAAAGTAGAAGTTAGAATAGAGAGACAAATTAGAAGTAGCTTAGTATAGATTGATAGAGTAGTTTGAAGAAGAGGGAAAGTTTTCCCTTTGAAAACTTTGTAAGAAATTGTTGTGAACACTCTCTCAATAAAAGAGTTTTTCATTGATGGTGAATTTCATCTTTGTTGTGAGTAGCTAGCAAGGTTTCTTCGTCCTTCCAATTCAAATGGTAGCATAAAATAGTTTAAAGTAGTATAATTTTCATTCCATGCAAGTAGATGTTAGCTGTGGAATGTGGTGTTTGATCTAAGCAAGCTTCGCTTATCCATACCACTAGCGGGCTCACTGATGGTGTGTTCGCCTAGTGTGGTCAACTGGAACGTTGTGGACCTAACTTCAATCACAGTTTGAATGATGGTATGCGTTGTTGTGATGGTATCTTCATGTGAAGTGGTGGTTTGAACATCTTTAGTCATCTCCCTTGAAGATTGCATCGACTTCGTGGAAGCTGTCCGATGCGAGGCAAAGCAAAGTGCAGTTGAAAGTTTGCTGAAGTTGAGCTCCATATCCCACACTTGGATTTAGACCCTCTAAACCTTACACTATTTTTAGTTCAGTACTTTCTGGTTAGAATAGGAAACCCGCACTTCATAGACAAATCCTTCAAGCATTTGAATTCCTTTCTTCGCTGCTGAATAATTCCGTAAGTCCCCTTGACATACCAGCAAATCACATTGAGCCAATTGAGCCTATTCGCACTGAAAGAACCTTGGAGTTGAACGCATGAACTTTCTTGCAATCTTAGCATGTGTAGAAACCCTTGTTTCCCCCTGATTCTGAATTTGCTTGTTTTTGTTTGTTTTTTTTGAAGTTTTGGTTTTTTTGACGTTTTTGGGTTTTTTTGCATAAGTATGGAAAATGCGATTTTGCAAAGAAATACAGAATAAATTCAAATAAAATAATATATCTCGGTAAACGATAGATTCTATTGCTAATATGGATGCCAGTCAATTTATTGATCTTCTGAGATTATTACAATAATGATCCACTAACATGCAATCTAAAAAGCAATGATTTTCATTGAAGAACCTGATTTGCTGCAATATGGTACGGCTGCAATAAATACTTCTCTCTCCCACCTTCTGATGATCCCTGACGATGCCAGGATGATATGCGCCCAAACTGGTGAAGATAGACTGAAGGAAAAGAAGGCGATTTGCTTGCACTAGGAAGTACGCCCCTTTTAAATGAAGTATGGCCTAGTACAGATTTGTACGGCCTGATGACAGCAGCAAGCAATGATTAAAAAGTACGGCCCCTTCCTGAATCTCAAGAACTGATGAATATATGTGCCTGGTTTGCAAGATGCTTCCTGGATGAAAAGACTGTCTGAAACCCTGAAGATTGAATAACTCTGAAGCTCTGTAATTTCTTTTGGATGAAAAAATTCCTCTGCCTGGCAATAAATCAGGTGATATCTCACACCCTCTGAACTCCTTTCACTGGAGATGGCTCGTTCCCCAATGCATTCGAGACTGAAACCCTAAGTTTCTATGCTCAGACCAAAGTTGATCAATTTTCAATAACTCAATATGACATAATTAGCTTGATTTTCAATGCAAAGCTTAGATCTTCTTGAAAAGTGCGAATTCCTTAAAGATAGGGATTTTTAAATAATTCGACTTCTCTCTTTTTATTATTTCAATAGTCTCAGATTAAATTTTAATAATAAAATATAATCATCAAATGGCCCCTTTCTGATGATGGTGACCCCCTTTACTGAAATCACTTAAGTTATAATAAAATATTATAACTTTATATTATAAACTCCAATTAATTAATATTTAATTAATTCAATTAAATATTAATATCTCTCTCATTATTCATCCGATGCACGAACTGTCTGAAGCTGACGAACAATGAAGTGATTCTGAACGCTATCAATCCATACTGCTAAAAATAGCAGGGGTCCCACGCTGAGTGCTAAATAACTGCTAAAAATAGCAACTCGGTCTAGAAGTGTCCGAATGAGCCTGAACGAAAGCCAACTGATCAAATACTGCCAACTGAAGCTGAGCCAAGCTCCAACATGACCCTCTATCCAATCTATCAGCCTACGAGGGTCGTATAATAGGCTAATCCTATGCTCGGAGAGATGTCAACTAGAAGGGGACATGACAGTCCGCCCCTCCTAAAATTGCTTGTCCTCAAGCAATCTCAACTCCAGATGCTGCAGAATATCCTCGCTCTCCCATGTAGCATTCTCAACAGGAAAATATCTCCATTTCACCAGATATTCCCTGATAGTCCTCCTACGCAACTATCTCTCTCTGTACTCTAGGATAGACTCAGGTACGAGAATCAACTTTCCCTCATCATCTAAGGGAGGTAGAACTGCAGACGGTACCACATGGTGTCCCAACGCCTTCTTGAGGCGTGATACATCAAATACATTGTGTACCCTGCTCTCTGCCGGAAGCTCAAGCTCATAAGCCACCTCACCAACTTGCCTCAGGATCCTGAAAGGATCATAATAACGTGGCTTAAGCTTCTCTGACCCACTCTTCCTAAGAGTGGACTGACGGTAAGGCTGCAGCATGAGGTAAACCATGTCACCCACCTCAAAATGCCTCTTTGTACTCTTCTGATCTGCATACTGCTTTTGCTGATTCTGTGCCTTGGCGATATTCTCCTTGAGAGCCTTCATAGTATCCTGACTCTCCTGCAACAAGTCTCCAGCACTCGGCACTCTACTGTCACTCAGTAGCAAATCCAAAAAACTTGGCACCTCATACCCATACAACGCCATAAAAGGGGACATCTGAATAGTCATGTGGAATGTCGTTTTGTAGCAATACTCGCACAAGTGAATCCACCTGACCCATGCCTTTTGCTGCCCCGCAATGTAATTTCTGAGGTACCCTTCCACCCACTTATTTACTAACTCTGTCTGCCCGTCTGTCTGCGGGTGGTAACTAGTGCTCGGAGTGAGCTCGGTCCCACAAAGTTTGAACACCTCCTGCCAGAAGTGACTCAGGAACCGACTATCCCTATCATTCACATACTTCGAGGCAATCCATGTAGTCTGAACACCTCACGAAAGAATACCTCTGCTACCTGTGTAGCTGTGTAGGTTGTGATGATCAGAAAGAAGTGGGCATACTTTGTGAGCCGATCCACAACTACATATATGCAATCTCGCCCTTGGGCTTTAGGCAAGCTCGTAATGAAGTCCATCGACAGGCATTCCCACTTCATGTCAGGAATTGGAAGTGGCTGCAATAAACCTGCCGGGTACGTGTTCTCTTGCTTGTTCTGCTGACAAACAGGGCACTCACGCACGTATTGAAGAACATCTGCCTTGAGTCCTTTCCATGTGAATCTCTCCCGTATTTGTCTATAGGTTTTGAAATACCCGGGATGTCCTATAGTCGGTACGTCATGAAAGGCTCGCATGATTATGTTCTTCACCTCTGACCCTAGGATCAAATATATCATGTTCTTGTAAATGATCAAGTCATTCACAAGTGTATACCTGGTATCAACCGTCGATCCCTCAATAATGCTGGAGGCCCAAGTATGCTTGGCATACTTTGCCACAATCATATGCCTCCAATCCTTCGTAATATGAACCATAGAGCTCAAATATGGCCTACGTGAAAGAGCATCCGCTACTACGTTCTGTGTAACTTTAATATACGAAATATAAAAGTCATAATCCTGCAACTTACTGACCCACTTCTGCTGACGATCGTTGAGATCTCGCTGCCCCAAGAAGTGTCTCAAACTGTTATGGTTAGTTTTAATGCAAAATTTTCTGCCAACAAGATACTGCCTGAATTTTGCTAAGGCATGCATGATAGCGAGCATCTCCTTATCATATATGCTATAAAGTCTCTTTGGCCCTCTGAGCTTACGGCTCTCATACACAATCGGGTGCTTGTCCTGCATAAGCACCGCACCAATGCCCTCACCTGATGCATCGCACTGAAGCTCAAAAGGCTTCGTAAAGTCGGGTAGTGCCAAAAACAGGGCATGTAGTCATCAATTCCTTAAATCTCATAAAACACTCCTGTGCCTCAGGAGTCCAAATAAATGCACCCTTCTTTAGTAAATCTGTCATAGGGGCTGCATGTCGTGAATAACCATTCACGAATCTACGGTAGAACCCACACAAACCTAGGAATCCTCTCAACTGTGTCAGGTTTGCCGGTGTAGGCCAATCAATAATAGCGCAGATCTTTTCAGGATCCATCTGCACTCCATCTGCACTAATAATGTGACCTAGATATAGCAATTCGGTCATTCCCAAATCACACTTGGATTCCTTGGCGTACAAGGACTCCCTCTCCAAAATACTCAACACGGTCTCCAGGTGAGCCAAGTGCTCCTGCCATGTCCTGCTGTATATAAGGATATCATCGAAAAAGACCAACACAAACCTCCTCAGAAATGAATGAAAAACCCTATTCATCATAGACTGAAAAGTAGCTGGCGCATTAGTGAGCCCAAATGGCATCACTATGAATTCGAAGTGCCCACAATGACATCAGAAGGTAGTCTTCTCTATGTCCTACTCACGGACCCTTATCTGATGATACCCTGATCGTAAATCAATTTTGGTAAAGTAACATGCACCATGGAGCTCATCAATAAGCTCGTCAATACGCGATATCGGATACCTGTTTTTGATCATCCTCTTGTTCAGGACTCTATAGTCGATACACATGCGTAATGTTCCATCCTTCTTCTTTACCAAAACAACCGAAGAAGCAAATGGTGACTTGCTAGGCCGAATGTGACCCATAGCAAGTAACTCCTTGATCGTTTTCTCAATCTCATCCTTCAACCGTTTAGGATGTCTATAAGGCGTAATCATAACGGGCTTAGCGCCCTCCTCAAGCTCAATAATATGCTCAATGCCCCTGTCTGGAGGTCTCCCTGGTGGAATATCGCTGAATACCTTATCATGCTTGACTCTCAACTGCTGTATGTCTGGATGATATTCAGTCTTCTGCTGTCCCTCCTGTATAGGTGCTAAAGTGCACTCGGCAGCCCACTCTACCATGTCATGACGCATGAGCCTCTCCATTCGGCGAAAAGAGATTGTTTTGATGTTGCTGTCCTGAATGGCTTTTAGTATGTGTGTCTTCCCGTCAACATCAAAACGGATCTCCATGTCCTTGAGACGAAGAGTGACTTCCTCCAATGAATGAAGCCACTTCATTCCCAAGACCAAATCAATATCTCCCATATTAACCACATAGTAATATGCCTTGAACTCATAATTGTTCAAGCGTAAAGGGAGATCCTTTATCATGCGTTCACACCTCAAAGTATATCCGTCGGCCACCTTGACTCTAATGCCCTCAAACTCCTCAGTGATGAGTCCGCGTTTCTCAACTAATCTAGCATCTATGAAGTTGTGTGTAGCTCCTGTATCAAGAAAGGTAATGACCCTCTGTCCTGCTAACACACCACGAATCCTGAAAGAGCCCTCCTGCTGAATGCTAGATAAGTGTGCCTCCTGTATCTGAAGTTCTGACTCTATCTCTGCCTTAGGCTCTGTAGCCTCAGGCTCTAAATCCTCAGAACTCTCCTGCTGTTTGGAGTTTTCTGATTCTGAATCCTCATAGTACGCCCACATCACTCAGTTTTCCTTGCCCTTAGGTCTTAGAGGACAATCGTGATTGGCGTCATAGAGACCTTTACAGTAGAAGCAAAGCTTCTTCCTGCGTAGATCGTTAAGGGCCTCACGATCCAAAGGTGGTGCTGCTGATTTACCCTTTGAATCATTTTTAAAATCTGATTTGTCTTTGTTAAAATCAGATTTCTCTCTGTTTCTGTTGAAACCCTTATTGTCCCTAAAAGATGAAGAACCTCTGGAGTTGAATCTACTAGAAGGTGCTGCCAACTCCATACTCCGTGCCTTCTTCATCGCTTCCTGTAATGAAGGAGGATCAAAGGCTTTGATCCAACCTCTCAGTGGCTCTGTCAATCCCTCCATGAAGAGCACTACCAATCGCCTCTCGGAGATGTTCGGAACCATAACTGATAACTTCTGAAAGTCACCAATATACAACTCCAAGCTGCCACTCTGTCTCAACTGAGCCAAGTCTTTAAAGTAGGATTCTGGATCCTTCCTGTCAAAGCGCTTAACCAATCTGTCAACAAACTCCTGGTATGATGTGATCCTATCATGCTGTAGCGTCACCATACCGTGGTGCCACCAGTCGTAAGCCACTCCCTCAAGATGCAGTGTCGCATAACGGATAGCATCTCTCTCAGCCATCAGACACAAAGTGAGGAATATATCTAGCTTACTAATCCAGGCCTGAGCTGTGACCTTACCACTACCATCGAACATCGCTAGGTTAAGCCTGTTAGTTGCATGTTTCAAGTCATTGTTCTAGTATCTAGGTCTCCAATCCTGTCGACCTCTGTGGTGCTCTCATCTCTGAGTGATAAAACGGTCAAAGGTAATATGTTCTCTGACCTCTGGTGGTACTAACTCCCACTCCTCGTTCGCTGCCATAAGCGTATCCGCGAACAACTCATCATGCTCCTCACCTGCTATAGCCTCATCGGGCTCCTGTCTCACAAAAGTAGGCCTAGTGGGCTATCTGCTGTCCGTGAAGCTATCCTAGGTGCCCTGCGAGATCCTGCTTCACTCCTCTCGTCGTCACAATGTGGTGACGGTCTCCTCGGAGTACCCAATCTCTGAAGTGCTACTGTCAACTACTGCAATACATCATTTGACTGCCGCTAACCTGCACGTAAATCTCTGAGTGCAAGTAAAACCTCAGCATCGTCCTGATCTCTAGGGTTTTGAGGAATCTCTGTCCTAGGAACATCTGTTCTGTCAGCCATGTTTTCCGGCTGCCTACTCAAACTCTGTTGCCTGTCAATCAGAGCTCGTCTGCGTGTGTAATACCTGTGAGACCCAATCTGTTATGGCTGCATAAGCTTGCTAAACCCTTAGGATGGCAGGATTTAGCTCTGATACCACTGTAGAAACCCTTGTTTCCCCCTGATTTTAAATCTGCTTGTTTTTGTTTGTTTTTTTCGAAGTTTTGGTTTTTTTGACGTTTTTGGGTTTTTTTGCATAAGTATGGAAAATGCGATTTTGTAAAGAAATACAGAATAAATTCAAATAAAATAATATATCTCAGTAAATGATAGATTCTATTGCTAGTATGGATGCCAGTCAATTTATTGATCTTCTGAGATTATTACAATAATGATCCACTAACATGCAATCTAAAAAGCAATGATTTTCATTGAAGAACCTGATTTGCTGCAATATGGTACGGCTGCAATAAGTACTTCTCTCTCCCACCTTCTAATGATCCCTGACGATGCCAGGATGATATGCGCCCAAACTGGTGAAGATAGAATGAAGGAAAAGAAGGCGATTTGCTTACACTAGGAAGTACGCCCCTTTTAAATGAAGTACGGCCTGGTACAGATTTGTACGGCCTGATGACAGCAGCAAGCAATGATTAAAAAGTACGGCCCCTTCCTGAATCTCAAGAACTGATGAATATATGCGCCTGGTTTGCAAGATGCTTCCTGGATGAAAAGACTGTCTGAAGCCCTGAAGATTGAATAACTCTGAAGCTCTGTAATTTATTCTGGATGAAGAAATTCCTCTGCCTGGCAATAAATCAGGTGATATCTCACACCCTCTGAACTACTTTCACTGGAGATGGCTCGTTCCCCAATGCATTCGAGACTGAAACCCTAAGTTTCTATGCTCAGACCAAAGTTGATCAATTTTCAATAACTCAATATGACATAATTAGCTCGATTTTCATTGCAAAGCTTATATCTTCTTGAAAAGTGCGAATTCCTTAAAGATAGGGATTTTAAATAATTCGACTTCTCTCTTTTTATTATTTCAATAGTCTCAGATTAAATTTTAATAATAAAATATAATCATCAAATGGCCCCTTTCTGATGATGGCGACCCCCTTTACTGAAATCACTTAAGTTATAATAAAATATTATAACTTTATATTATAAACTATAATTAATTAATATTTAATTAATTCAATTAAATATTAATATCTCTCTCATTATTCATCCGATGCACGAGCCGTCTGAAGCTGACGAACAATGAAGTGATTCTGAACGCTATCAATCCATACTGCTAAAAATAGCAGGGGTCCCAAGCTGAGTGCTGAATAACTGCTAAAAATAGCAACTCGGGCTAGAAGTGTCCGAATGAGCCCGAACGAAAGCCAATTGATCAAATACTGCCAACTGAAGCTGAGCCAAGCTCCAACATGACCCTCTATCCAATCTATCAGCCCACGAGGGTTGTATAATAGGCTAATCATATGCTCAGAGAGATGTCAACTAGAAGGGAACATGACAGCATGCTGGATACTTTGATCAAGAGAGAATAGGGTAGCCGTTGGCGACTTTATTCTGTGTTGGTGCGGTCACGAAAAACACATCAACACACCTTATGGCCAAATTTGTTGCAGAAAAATCAATAACCATAGAAGAAAGGATTGACTCTGTATGAAGATCTATTACCTCTTAAAGACTGACCATGATCCTTACTAAATTTTGAGTGATTTGAACCAAAACCTTTGACTTCAAAAGAGGGGTTTTTTTTTGCATGGTCAATTGAGCATTCACCCTTTTCAAAACCAATACCAGTTTTATCTTTGTACATCTTCTGCTTGCTGAGCATCTCATTCAGTTTTAGAGTGCTTTCATATTTTTCAATTTCCTTCCTAAGACAGACTACTTCTTGTTCCAGTTTTTGAATCTCTTGATATTTGCAGCTTACAGTCTCTCGAAGACAGTCTTCAACTCTTTTAGCTTCTTCAAGCTAAGTTTTCAGAGAGACCATTTCTTGATCTAGTTTATGTTCTTGACCAAGAACTTGTTTTTTGAGTTTTCTGACCTCTTGTAAAGCACATTTCAACTCACTTTCAAGATCTACTTCACCTTCTTCAATATCAGTGGTGTTTAAATCATTTTGTTGAGTAATTTCAGCCATGAACAAAGTTTCATCTTCTTCAACTGATGAATCTTCAGACTCAATATCAAATTCATCCTTACTAAATAGACTTTTCTTCTTTTTGAAATTGAAGTTTCGTTTAGGTTTGAAGGCCTTCTTCTTAGGTTGTATTTCACTTGTCTCGTTGTCATAGATTTGATCATCATAGGGACACTTTGCAGCAAAGTGACCTATTTTACCACAGTTAAAACATTTAAAGGGAAGTTTTTCCTTATATTTTCCTGATCCCTTTTTAAATCTTCTAACAAAATGGGATTCTTTAGAATCAAACAACTCCGATTCACTAACTTCGACCTTTTCTTTCTTTTTAGTGTTAAAGGCAGTTTCTTTTCCTGTTGAATTGTTTTTGCTAGTTCTCATTTCATAGGCAGTAAGTATTCCTTGTAGGTTGTCTAAGGTAAGTTTATCAAAGTGTTTCTTTTCAACTAGGGCTGAAACCTTAGATTCAAATTTGGATGGTAAGGTTCTAACAACCTTTGTGACCACATCAAATTCATTAACCTCTTGACCTAGACCTTTCATTGAATTGAAAACTTCATCAACTCTTACGAAATATTCAGCCACTTTTTCATCATCCTTTATTTTCAACTCCTCAAACTGATGTTTGAGTGTAATGAGTTTTGACAGTTTGACTTTCTCATTCCCTTGATAAATAGTTTCAAGTTTTTCCCAGATTCCATGAGCTTTTTTGCAATGCATGACTTTAATGAACACATCTTTAGTTAACCCACACAAGATGTCATGCTTAGCTCTGGCATTTGTTTCATACTTCTTTTTCAGAAGCATCAGTGGGAATAGTGGCTGGTACATTGTAATCTTCTAAAACAATGCTCCAAACATCAACATCAAAAGAAACAAGAAAAGCTTCCTTTCTTATTCTCTAGAACACATAATCTATTCCATCAAATAACGGAGCTCTGGTTACAAAGGCACCGTCTTGAGAATGTGCCATTTAAAACAAACTCCAAGACCAAGATCAATCCAAGGTGATTAAAACCTTTCAGAGGACCCTACGCTTTGATACCAATTGTTGGAGTTAAAAAAGACACTGAGAGGGGGGGTGAATCAGTGACTTAACATATTTGACCAATTTTTACTAATTCAAAGACCATAGCTCATATTTGATCTCAATATTATTCTGATTAATGCATTCATGAGTTGAATGTAATCATTCATAAACAAAATTGAGAAAAGTAATAATCCCAACAGTGAACAGAAACAACATTAACACTGTAAAGTAGAGAGCACACAGAGGAACAAAGAGATAAAAGATTTTGCCGAGTGGAAAACCCTCCTGGGGTATAAAAATCACTCCCAAAATGCCTTGCAGGCTTAATCTTTTTAAACAACTGTTCGCAATGCCTTATAGGCTGATTTTTGAGCACCCACTCAAGGAGTACCAACCCCTCATTTTGAGACACCCATCTCAAGGAGTACCAACCCCTCAAATTATGTTTTGAACAATAATAATGACTCAGAGGATTTCTCTATTTTCAGTTAAGAACATGTTTCTCTGTTTTCTAGTCTATAGAATACCTTAAAGATTCAATAATTGAATCCCTAAAATACTATATAGAGAAGAAATTTACAACATCTCTGCATCTTGTTATTCAGATTTTATTGCAGAGTTTTATCCATACATTTTCATACAGCCAAGGAATGATAATCTTAGAATTACAACAACCAACCCAACTAAGAGCCGTTCTCAACAAATCTGTAATGTATGAGTTCATTTTACAGCATAGAAAGCACAACTATCCACCACAAAAAATCATAACCCCCAATGCATGAATGACAATACTCAGTCAGGGCATCATTTTCCACCTTCGTAACTGAAACGCAGAGAGCCTTAAAATGGTGAATACAAACCAGTAAGTGCAGTATGAAATGCATGAATATCAGACAGAATTTGCAGCTGCCATGATTTCCTTCAACCACTGTCGAGCTTCCAGCCAGTGAGGTGCACCAATTATTAGCAGCCATACCATTCATTACAGAAATAGTAATGAATTTCATCTTTTCCCTAAACTCTCCTTTTCCATCACTATAATGTTATGCCAAAGGCAACTTTAACATCAGAAAATCCCCTTAGTTATCTCTTTCGCTGTGACACATCAGAGTCGGGCAGAAGACATAACGAATGCATCATGTTTCATCGATGGGCTTCCTTAGAGTATTATTCGTTCGCTGAGACATAAGGAAACTTCTCACCAAGATGCCCTTAGTTTCATTCACTATCGTTGTGACCAAACGAAATCAGAGAGACCTCTTGTAGAATTCATAAAGTTTTCTCGAAATTCACTTGAATACACATTGTCGCCATAACATATCGCTCTCGGGGAGACTTCATACAGATAAGATTTTGTTTCACCAAAGATCACCCACCATCTTGTGAGTTGTTGAGACAGGTCAGAACTTATGCTGACAAAGTCTTTTTATGTATTCCATCGGTGAGAGCGGAGGTCACTCGCCGAGACCTCACGCCGAAAAACCTAGCTCTTACCGAAATGGCTACCTTTATGTTGTCAGTCGGTGTAACAAATCAAACTCGCCAAGACCTTTCTTCGATGCTCATGAGTCATACCGAAATGTTCCTTTTGATTTATGCATCACCGAGACATATCAATGTCGAGGAGACCTCTTGGAGATTACTTTATGTTTGGCCGAAAGAAAACTTTATCCACTCTGAGTCGCTGAGATAATACCAACCTCTTACCAATATGCAATTTTTCAATGGCAGTCGATGTGACATACCAAATTCGTTGTGACCACATATTGACGGAATAACATATGTCGATAGAGATCACTTTCAGTCACCGAAACACAGAAAGAGGTCTTGTCGACTGCAGCCTGTATGTTAAATTCAATCGACATAACATCAGAAATGTCTTGCCGATAGGCAACACAAACATTTCAAAAAGAATCGAGGAGACCCTGATATGCAAAGAGAACCATCCTGACAAAGAAGCCATTTGTCAAACTCTGTCAGTCAAATAAATAGCATTCATAACATGAACCAGAAATCTCATCACCATGAATTTGAATCATAACAAATAACTTTCTATAATAGCCAAGAGACATCAAAGAACTGCCATAAAATCATAAGGATCCAAACAGAGACAGATCACCAAAGAGAACCAACTGAAAGAGATTTTGTCATCAAGGACAAACCATAAACACAATTGAGATCCAACAGTTAGCTCAAAATGCTAAATTACTTAGAATGCTGAAATGAGGAGAAACTAAGCTCAAAATGCTAAATGTTTCAGAAAGAGTAATGAACTCATAATTCTATATCTTCCATAGGAGGAGAGTGAAGAAAATGCTACAATGAAGAAATCATTCTAAAAGTTATTTTGGTGGTCCAACATTTTCTTGTTTTCCATCAACGAAAAGGGGGAGATCGTTGAACATAGGTTGTCATTGATGTCAAAGGTTGTCACTAATGACAGAGTCAGTAGTTAGAAGTTTGTAAAGGATGAAAGAGATTGTAGGAGTAATTTGAATTATCATTATATTCCCCTTGACTTAAAGTGAACTGTATGTCAAAATTTTAGTCTATTCAGTGTTGGTAATTTTACTATCAAAATGAAAAATCAAGAAATATCTCATCGGTTATTGTTGTATGCTTGCAATATCTTGCTTGCATCTATTCTCTATGTTTGTGGTGGTCCAAAAGTCTATATCAGTATGTTTCTATTCAAAGATATCTTTTGGCCAGAGAGATTCCTCTGGTGATACAATTATGGTCAGTGTTTCTTTCATAAATTCACTTTTGCTCTCCAATTTGGAAGGAGAGTATGTCTACACTAGTATTATCAGTTTCCCAAGTTTCCAAAGGTGATGTTCAGCGTGCAAGACAAATTTTGAATGGAATTTTTAGATCTAGACATTTGAACTAATTGACTGATATGAAGATGACAGATTCTAAAATGATGATTTGATACAATTTTGAAACAAAACTATACACTTTTTTCACTTTCTAACAATAAGAAAGACATCTAAATGGATGTAAATGACACATTCTATTTTGTTTTCAGATTTGAAATGACCTAATGCAACTTATAAATACAATTTAAATGCATATCTAAGCTAAAATGACTATAAAAAACCCTATCAATGTAACATGAATATAATTTTCTAGATTTTATGACTTATTATGACAAAAAAGATGAAAAATGAAACAAAACAATATGCAAAACCTAGATCTAGGGTGAATTTTAAAAAGGTACATATAATGTTAATAGGCCGGGTTCACCAAAATGAAACAAATGGGTAATGGGGAACCCTTTGTGGATTTGAAAAGGTCTTTCCTAAAATGTTTCATATTTAGTATATAGGGGGGTTATAAGATGCAATGATCTAATTGTCCTAATGATGCAAATTATCACTTTTATACAAAACAATATATTTGGAATATTACAGAGGAAATCGGACACCAGAAACAGAAAGGGGAGGACACTATGCACCTGTGATATAAATTTTCAACAAAAATTGTCCAGACATTGGTATAGGGGGCGCTACTAACCTCCTAGGGCTTTTCCAGATCTGTACTTTCATTCCCCACTTTCAAACTATCCAGATCACTTCCGGATATTTCTATAATTGACTTTCATGGATTGTCATGGACTAGGGTTTCAAATGCAACAATAAGCAAAGTGTCTTCAAACTTCCTTTGATCCTCTTCAACCTATAACTTGCACATTCACCAAGAGGGAAAATGTTCTACTATTTTAGGGGCTTGCCTCAATCAAACCCCATGTTAGTGTTTCCACTTCCACAATGTCAATGTCAATGATAAACCGATAAAGTAAAGGAAGGAAATCATGAATGAACCACTTGTTATAAATCACCACCCTTCAATGGATTCCTTGAAGAATTGAAGTCACACACATCACTTCAAGGATCTTGGATCTTTCTTGATAGATTTGCTTGAATGCTTGATTTCTTGGAGATCAACAACAATGTTAGCCTTCACAAAGTAACATGAACACACATAAACTTAGACATGATGTTGGATCTTGAATTGTTGTAATAATGCTCTTAAAATGATTCTCTTGAATGCTTAATAGTGTTCTTGACAATAGTATTTGCTCAATTGTGTGTCTTAGATCTTGTCAATGTTCAAATAATGCAATAACTAGGTATTTATAGGCATTTATTCAATTTCCTGAAAATTAAATCCTGACAACTAACTTTAAGTATTTGAATATCAAATAATGTCACAATCGACATATTTAAATCTAGATCCAAAATAGGGGGACATAGTCACCCTAGGCACCACTATCCCATCCCTATTTTTAGAAAGTTTAAAAGTTAGGGACAAAGTAGTAAATGAGAGCATTTGTTTTATACTTGTAAATTATTGTAAAATATTTAAAATAAGCTATAAAATATGTAATTTAGGAAGTTGAATGCTTAGTTAGGTCCAATACCTTAAAAGGGAGTAAAACATAGTGTAAAATTGTCAAGGGTGACAATTTACAATGCTGCAATGAGGAAGAGCATTAGTTGTGTTGAGTCACTTTGAAGATCCGCAAGCTTTATCATTGTATTTCAGTAGGACTGGTGTTCTACCTGATGTACTATTTCATTTGGGGATTGGTATCTCTAGTAGGTTGGTGCCTACAAACACAGTAGGGGATTATTGTCTCTAGTAGGTTGGAGCCTTTTCAGTGTGTAAAATTAACTTGTATATTTTTGCATTGTGAGGCTGGATTTGGGCAGTAGATCCAAGCAGCTTTTCTCACTGTGGTTTTCCCATCTTGGGTTTCCACGTATATTTGGTGTTTACTTGTGCAGATGTGTGTTTTCCCATCTTGGGTTTCCACGTATATCTGGTGTTTACTTGTTCCTTGATCATTAGCTTTCTGCTTTGATTTAAGTGTGGTTTCCGATATGTGCATTTGAGTTAAGAATTTTAAATAGATTTGATCTATTGATTCACTCCTCCCCCCCCCTCAACAGATTGTGTGCCCTTCATTTACAAACTTTACACTATGCTAAGCACATAGGGGAAAATACAAGATAGACTTACATAAATTTTAGACAAACAATTATACTATCTCAAAATGATTATAAGAGGTAGGCTTACATAAAGTCACTAAAACACATAGGCAAACACAACCAAATCTATAAACTTTTTGGGCATGCATGGTTTCACTCTAATGGATCCTTTGGCTCTTTATTAATGAAATGTTTTTTAAGATTTTAGTCTTCATATTTCATATAAAAGGGTGGCCTTTGGTCTAATTTCTTAATGATTCTTGTGTTTGTTTGTGTGTACTTTAGATTATAGTAGATTTTTACGTTTTCTACACAAACAAGT
This sequence comes from Sequoia sempervirens, assembly GCA_007258455.2. NCBI lineage: Eukaryota > Viridiplantae > Streptophyta > Pinopsida > Cupressales > Cupressaceae > Sequoia > Sequoia sempervirens. Next base: position 568,298,884 of record VDFB02270651.1, on the reverse strand, counting down.
TCACATAATTTAAGTTGATTGCAACCTTGACATAAGTAATTGTATTTCCATGGATGAGGATTAATTGTGTATGGAAGGGAGGGTATACTTATGACTTTATTTTTCCCCCCTCAACCCACAACTTTAATTTCATTTCCCTAACCCTTATCTCTTTCTCTAAATCATTTACCACCTATTTTCCCTTTTTCTTGCAAGCATTGGTTTAATTTTTAGCTTGGATAGGAAGTTACAATTCTCCAAAGATTTCTTACCCTTTTGAAAGTTGCCTATGTGAGAATCCACCATGTGTTGCCCTCAACTCAAGCATCTTTGGCCTCCTATGCCTCAAATACCATCCTTGAAAGCCAAAAATATCCTTAAATACATAAATTTGGAAGCATGAATATAATGAAAACTCATGAGTGAGGTCCACAATAGACCCCTCTCTATGTATCAAAAAACAATATCAACCTTAACAAAAGATTCAACAGAAATGCATTTATAAATTCTCTCCCCTCTAATTATGTAGTTCTCATTAAAAAAAAATTAATGATTTTTTTGTATTTCTTACAAACTCAATAGAAAAGAAAATAAATACCAAAGCAATTTTAAAATACTAAAAATTGTATGTAAGTATATTACTCCTTGAGAAGGAAGTTATACACTACCTTCATTTTTAGATACCTAACATTCTCTACTAAGGCTTTATCCTGCAAAGTTTAAATTCATAAGACAATATAACTTTGACTAAAACTAATGTAAAATATTATAAATTTCTTTTATTTTTGAATATTTTTCAAAAGCAAGAAAATATTCAAAAAGATATGGATAACATACCACTTTAAGATCACAAAATTTTGATAATAATAAATGTAATGCATAAACCATAAAAAAAAAAACCTTTTCAAATTTTAAACTACATTCAAAAGCTATTATAAGTTACCTTTCTCAAACGTATCTTTCTAGCACTTAAACTCATTTTCTTTTCAATTTTTTGCAGCTTTTTAAAATTTAGAACATCCAAGTCTTCACCATTCATATGTCTGCCATAAGAATAAGATGTTTACTAGCTAAAATAAGTAGAAACATTTGTTGCATTTTATAATCTTAAAAATATTATAATTTCATCATACTATTCAATGTTCTTACTTGCACATTTTTTCTAAATGTGTTGTCTCTTTTCGCAAATTCTCCATTTCCAAATGTAATGTCTATTGACACATAAAATGTTAGTCCATAAACTATTAATAAATTTTTAACATATTTTACATAAATTTTTGTCATGTGTACAAAAGATCTAAAGCATATTTTGTTATTTTTGGTGAATAGAACTCACATAATTATATTATTTTTATCCTTTTTCGATTAAATGAGTTATGTAAAAAGTCATTAGTTAAAAAATATTTATTTAATAAAAATGGTATTAATAGATAAAATCATGAAAAATTATTGCCATCTAGACCTTTTCATACCTTAGATAATTAACCCATATTATTATTTTCTCAATAATGAAATAAAAAACTCTATATAAAAATATGTTATGCATAGTAAATTATCACTACTTGATACTTGAAATGTGGAGAAAACAGTCAAAAGTTTTGCACTTCTTTTGATCTTTTCTTTAGATGTGTCATTTTAGTGTTCAATTCAATATATTATTATACATAAGCTGAAATAACCCAATTAATTCCTATATCTTTATTAGTTCATCTCTACAAGCAAAAACCTAGAATGATTCCTGTTAGTTTTATACCCTAAACTAAATCATAGGTGCAATTTTTTACTAAGAATAAACAGTCCCATAACCTTATCCACCTTACACAAACTTGACTTTCACTCATCACAAACTCAATTCCTCCCAAAAATGGATTGTTTTCCATCATCTCACATGCAACAACATTCAATTTTACCACCTAGGATTTCATATTTAAGGACAAGTCATAGGTAACTAGATTACATCCAATGAAATAATAACACATTATAGACAACAACATTCAATCAAAATTGCAAAGCATCATATCATATATATCCCTCTATATTTACATAAAAAAATACTACACTAGGCATCTTGCATGTCTTTGATATATTTGACCTCTTGGGAAAATAAAGAAAGTGATTTGACCATGAAAATAATCAAAGGCGTCAAACCAAGACATAAAGAAGTTTAAAAATTCAATCCTAGCATAAAAGAATCTTAAAGATGTTAATTAACACTACTTTTTTCCAAAATAAGTTTTAAGGGAGTGCAAACTTCATAGGTTGGCAATAATGACAAATAAAATCTCAATGGGGAAGATAAAATGATGTAGTCTTAGTACAAAATCATAAACAATCCTATTTGATAATGGATTAGACAAAAATGATACATTATCTATAGCAATTATACTCCAAATCTGATTTATGATACCCAAGATTAACTTCCATACACTTCTACACAATCTTAATTGACTACATTGACTTATACCATAATCAAAAGCTAAGTAGTTCTAATATTTCATTTAATTTATCATTATATTAGATTCAACTCGTATTTATTTAGGTATTTAATTTAAATTAATTGTACTATTATTTATTAAACCTATATATTTATATTTATACGTACTTTTAACTTCCACTTATTTCTCTATAATTTGTTGAAAAAGTACTTTCTATGACTCTCTAGCTTTACCCTAGGGTTTGACTCTACTTGTTTGTTATTTTCCTGATTTTTACTTTAGACCTTAATCTTTTCTTTGCATTGCTTCCTTTCTTTTAATTTAGCATTACCTACATACCAAGAATTAATGAATCTGTAGTCTTCTAATTTAGTCCTGGATTAAATCCAACCATGGCCATCGATCAAACTAAAAATTTGATAAATTAAAATCTTCATAGAATAGTTTACCTAAAAGAAGAAGATTGAAGTGACCACGAAGATTAGCTTTTTATAATGAATAGAAGGTATATTGTGAAATCTCAACATTTTAGGGAAGATCTAACCATGATGATATTTTAGACCTAACTGATTTCCTCCATAATAAACTCATGTCTAAATGTCATGTCTAAATGTTATGAAATGGTGGTACTTAAGGTATAGGTCAAAAGATGAAGGTTTAACACCCTCTTGATTATGAATGTTTCCTTCTACATTTGCAAGCTTCCTCTTTCAATTTTTATTTCCAAACTACATACACCACTTTTTACCTAACAAATTCCACTTCTCCACTTTCCTGTATTTTTATATTTACATCCCATCCATCTTCATATCTTCATCAAAACACTATTATACCTTATCATACTTATCAAAATAACATCCTCTATGCACCACCATATTTATACTTGTTTAAGTTAGTTTTCTCTATGTTTCTCTAAAGGTGTTCTTCCCTCAATAACATAATAATATAATGGCACTTCTTCCATCAATAACACAGTATAACAATACAAATTTCTATTAGTAGAGAAGTAACAACAAGCTTCATTTGTGTGCATTTGTGTTTAAGGCATAACTAAGAGTAGAATCAATTCTGTATGCACTAGTATCAGTAGTTATTCTTTATTAAGACGGTACACTCACCAAATTTAGCATAACACTGAGTATATTATCTTTTCTTATTTTTATCTTGGCACATCTCTCCTCTTTTCAGCATAATATCATATTTACATAACACATATTTCTCTTATTTTAAATTGAGTTCTAAATATATTTCTCTTATTTTAAATTGAGTTCTAAATCTATCAATCATTTGTTATTCTTATTTTTAAACTGTTAAGTCCCTAATATTCTATCTAATGTTATCACCCTAATATCAGATATCTTAAGAATATAATATAAATTCCTAAGTATAATGAGTTAAGCACTTGTGGCATCCTTAACATTAACATTAGTTTTAGTTAATACCTTAAATACTATTTATTAGGATGAAGGAATGTCCCTACATGATTAAGCCTATAAATGGAGGGGAGATGTTCCTTCAAAATCATCATATCATCAGTTATTCAATTCATATCATATTATTTTAAATTGTCACAGATAACCCCCTTGAAGTGGTCTTCTATATTTATGATTTTTTATAAATATTTCCAATAAATATCATAACAAGTGGTAGCAGAGTTACGATTTGGGCCAACATTTGCTTTCCACCATAACTTCCAAACCAATGTGAATTTTGGTCTAATTCTTTTGGGTTTTGAGGTATGTAGTAGATAAGCTTTCAAAAAAAATTAGACTTTGAAGGTATGTTTTCCAACATTAATTGAGGTTTTATTTATTTTGATTAATTTGCTCTATAGGCTGAAATTTCTAGATTTTTTTAATTTTTTTACATTTTTGGAAAGTTTATCAAAAATTAGGTAGTGTATGTTCTTTATAATTTATTATTCAAAAAAATCTTTAATTTAGTGATCAAAGTTAAGTAAAACTATTTCATTATTTTGCTCTATAGACTATAATTTTTGGAATTTAAAAAAAAAAAAATTGGAAACCTTCTAAAAATTACACAAGGTTAATTCCTTATAATTTACTACTAGATATAAAATCGCATCCTTAATTTAGTTGTCAAGTTTTAGTCAAACTATAATTTTCAAAACTTGTCTTAGCATATGCTCTAAATTTTTATGGTTACAACTAGCACTAGATACTATCCTCCCTTAACTAATAAACAGGAATCTATAATTCAAAATAAAAACAAAATTAAATCCATGTCATCTTTAGGACTAGATGGCTCATTTATGAATGAGAAAACTGATGACCATCTTTATTGTCCACCACCAAAAATTGATGGGATAATTCGACCTAATTGTGAAAAAGTGATACATTTCATTAAGAATAACTTATTTGACCCATTTACAACATCCTTAAATGAGGTATTACATAGGTTTGAAAAAGTAATACTATCAAAATTAAGGGGTTCAAAAGGCCACTAAGGTGTTTAATGAAATAGACAACTAAGAGGGGGGGAGCAGGGGGAGAGCAGGGGGGCGTAGGGGTGAATCAATTGTATCTTATCATAACATCAAAACCCTCAATAACATTCAGATCCACAAGCATTCATTAAACCCTTGATCTGTTAAGATGAATAAGCATGAAAAGCATGAAACTAAAACTGAAACAACTTTAACACCATACACAAGAGAACACCAGATTTTACATGGAAAACCCAATAAGAGAAAAACCACAATTAGGATTTGCTCACAATATAAGTAATTGCAAAATCAGTTATAAGGGCTCACTACCAAAATAGGACACATTGTCTAGAAAAGGGTTATAGTCAAGGGTCACTGTCGGAATGAAAAGAAGATAAAGAAGAAATGTTACACAAAGAACATAATCTCAATGCAACAAAGATTCCACCACAATAGATCCAACGCCTTTGCAGTCTGTTTGAATGTTTGCTGACACCTTCTGCTCCTTGCATTTGGTAATTCAGCACTTGAAAGTTCACACTGCTCTACTCAATTTTGCATCATTCATATCAAACACTTCGCATTTTCATATATCTTGACCTCCTTCAACAATTCAACTCGTACTTATACCATCCTCAACCTTGAAACCCTTTCCAAGGTTGCCTATGCACTTGAAACGTGCAAATTCAAATTAGGTTGGTGCCAAAACACTTTCGTGGTAGGTAGAAGTGAATGTGAACCACATCAAAACCTAATTGGGACCCAAATCAACAACACCACTTAAACAATCGCTACCAAAAACAATATTTATCCTTCACATGTAGTGTAAACACTAGATTAGTCGTTACCCATGCAAACACCATTAAACATTTAAGCACACACTTCTTCAAACCCAAAGACAACTTGCAAACACATCACACTTGAATATTCCTCAAACAACCTGAAATCCATCAAACTCCTTCACAACAAATTCCACCTGAAAAATGTACAAACCTAGTACACTCAGACAAATATTTCAAACTGTTATTTGGAAAACTAACTTTTGAAGCACCAAACCTCAAATCCTCTTGATTGCGGTAGACTATCAACACCATCAACACACCTTCAAAATCATAAGACCTGAAGCATAACTATGGAGAAATGTGGAGCAAAAACATTTCTCCTAGACACCTCTGCAATGCACAGTCACACACTGGTGAACACAACTTCTACTATACGATAATCTAGCACACCATCTCTTGAATATAACATCTTTGAACACCTCTTACCAACATATATGAATTGCATAGGTAGATCTTTAACCTAAAAGAAATGCGGAGAAAAACCAAAACACCTCTCTATAACTTAGAACAACACTGCAACACTCTATTTCCTCTTTTTATCAAATTTTCTCAAAAGCGCTTGGAAACCAAGCACCAGAGACACATCCACAACATCTTCAACACTACCACAATCATAGATAGAAGCTTATCAAAGTAACACCAGAGGTTAACACCAGTAGCTTAACTGATGACAACATAATGCAACAAATCAAAGCGTGGACAACACCAACTGTTCATCTTCAACACCAATCTTCCTCAACACATACAGTTGACATCTATGACAACACAAGCCTGTTGACATCAATGACAACACTAATCTGCACATACTTACAATAATCTCCCCCCTTGTCATTGATGGCAACACATAATGTGAAAATTCATCAATTCATCAAAGACACAACAGCTTTGAACATAGCCTTTTCTCTTTTCTCTTTACTCACTCTCCCCCTTACATGATTCTTTCATCAACTAACTTTCTCTTGCACATGTTTCTCTCTCCCTGAAAAATTGCTCCTTTTTCACATGACTCTTCTTCAACAGCTTTCCTTCTTCTCAGCACTCCTTTGCTTTTGTCTCCAATAATTTGTTCTTAAGAATGATTTCTCTTCACATACTTAGGGGTTTTAGGGATCTTTTCCAAAGCTTCTTCCTCTTCATCTTGTTTTTCCTATTCATTAGCTTTTTTTTCTTCTTCTCTACAGGCAAGTTCATCTAATTCATATCTATTGTGACCTTTTTCACACATCGCCCCATTGCAAATGGGGACCCCCTACTTTTTGCTTTGTCTCGAACTTTTGTCTTGATTTTAGTTTGTTTTTTCGTTGTCTCTCTTTTCTACTATCTATCTTTCGGGGTGTGCCCGTCTAATGTGGGATTTTGGCCAAGTCAGTAAAATTAGGGTTTGTACTTTCCTGGTCAATTCAAGGTCAAGCAAGGTGAATAAATTGAAAACAAAGACTAACGTTGCTGTCAATATGCTTCCAGCAAGCTCTCAGCTGAATTTCATCAGATTCTGACAACTTACTATTTTTAGTAAGTGTGTAATTCAGGGCATTCTGTTAGTATTTTTGAGGTTTTAACAGTCACACTGCATTTAGAACACATCAAGCTACTCGTGTGCAAAATTTGAGCTGAAACAGACAACTTACTATTTTTAGCAGTCCAACTTCTGGAACAGATTTCAGGGCTTAAATGAAGATTTTTTCAATGCATGTTTGGAGATTCCTTTTGGGTTTTCAGAGACCTTCGCGATGGTGTAACATGCAAAGTGATATGACAACTTTCAGAGTTCAGCCTTTAGAGGCTATTTTTAGGGTTTGCATGTAAGGGTTTTCTTTGCATGTCGGCATATTCTTTATGGGTTTTTCGAGAGCTTCGCAGTGATATGACATGCAAACGGAGATGGTCACTCATTTGGGAGCTTACTATTTTTAGCAGGTGCATCTCGACAGCCGCCTCCTAGCACTTCAGAATCACGAGCTGATCGCAATGCAGCAGAAACGAGAACAAACGGAGATCATTTGATATGCATGCAGAATGAATTAGGATTTCCAACTTCGGGGCCTAAAAAGAGGGGTAAAAAGTTAGAATTTTTGAAAACCGGTGTATACCACCGCGATCAGCGTCTTCCAAGCTATCTGCTGGTAAAATTTGAAGGCAAACGGAGCACTTACTATTTATAGTAAGTCATTTTGGAAACATGCTAAAAATAGCAAATCGGCAATAGACGCCAGTGTCAACAGCCAGGTGATGTGGTGAGGAGCACGTCAATCGAATTTCAAATCAAACAAAGTTGTGGAGGTGTCAGAAGCAGGCAGTTACTATAAATAGCAAACCACCTTCATAAATGGGCTAAAAACAGAAGGCCAACCCGAAATAGCAGTCTCAACAGGTTGATGAAGTCGTGAGGACCCAGTGTTCAAAATTTCAAGGCAATCTGAGCTTCCGAAGTGTGAGAATTAAAAGGCTTACTATTTATAGTAAAGCATGGAGAAGCAGGCAAAAAGAAAGAAAAGTGGCTGAGAAAATTTCCAAGTCTGGAGTTTATCCTGTAGCTACCCCAAAATGCGCCCAGCTCAAGGTAGTGGCATGCAAAAATTTTCTAAGTCTAAAAGATATCCTCCAGCACAGGTGAAATGCGCCCACTCCAGCATGAGACAAGAGAAAAATTTTCTAAGGCAAAAGTTCATCCTGCTCCACCTTAAAAATGCGCCCACTTCAGCTGGAGAGTAAGAAAAGTTTTTAAGTGTTCAAATATCCTCCTGCCTTGGTGAAATGTGCCCTCTTCACAGGCATGAAATGAAATTTTTTTCTAAGTGTTGAGTCTCGTCCTGCTCATGCCTTGAAATGTGCCCAAAGGAGAATGAAGAAGCATAAAAGGTTCTAAGGCACAAGTTTCATCCACCAACAGGGGTAAAATGCGCCCACTTTGAAGAAGTTGATGAAAATGTTCTAAGGAAGAAGTTCATCCTCTTGCCTAGCCTAAATGTGCCAAGTTTAAGAGAAGTCAAAGACAAGTCAAAGGCATTTGAAAGAGCTTTATCCTCCTCACACATCAAAATGCGCCCTCAAGGTATTGCATGTCAAGAAAAAATTCTAAGTATCAAATTTCATCCTCCTCCTATGGCACAATGCGCCCAAGTTCACAAGGTGGTCAAGAGTGGCATTGAAGTTTCATCCACTTGACATGCTAGAATGCGCCCATACTTAGGAAGTCAAAAAGAAAGTCAAAGATGTTAATCCTTGTCCTATGCCAAAATGTGCCCATCCTCCATACATGCTAAAATGTGCCCAAATGAGGGCATGTAAGGACAAAAACGAAGGAGCTCAAGGGTCACATGTTGGGCGTTGAAAATTTAAGATCCCTCTCACCCTCTCAAATGCGCCAAAAGGAAGAAAAGGTCAAAGGAGGCATTGAATATTCCCCTTCAAGTGTGAAATACGCCTAAGGTGGTAAGTGAATAATGTTAGGCGTTGAAGTTTAAAATATCCTCCTACATGTATAAAGTGCGCCAAGGTAAGGTAAAGGAGGAGATAAATATTGCTAAGGCACTGGGAATATCAAGCCCATGGGGTGATGTGAATAAAACATGTTAGGCGTTTGATAGAAAAATCTTCTAAGTGAATTGATAAAATTTTCCTCACCACAAGCAAAGTGATTGAGATAAATAAAAAAATTTCTAAGACAAATTTCAAAAATGCTAAGTGATTTAAATTTTTTTTTCTAAGGAACAAAATTTTCTTCCTTAGGAAAAACGCCTAAGTCTGGTGAAGTGATGAATTTTTCCTTGAGACATGAGCAAAATTGCCAAAGATGAAGTCAGGGGATGCTAGCTGCACAGGTTGATAAAAATTTTCAAGTCAGAGCAAGAAAATATTCACGGAGATGAAGAGCTGGATTAAATTTGTTAAAAATTATTTTTCCAAGGTTCAAAATTTAAGGAAAATTAAATGAACCCATTCGTTGTGCACCCATGAGTTTGGCGTGTTCTGAAGAAAATTCTCTTCTGGGTATTGAAAATATTCGACAAGGAGTGGATTTCAAGGTCTTCTGCACTTCACCAAGGCGTTTATGATGGAGAATTTGATTGGCACTTGAACAATGAATTTTCCTAAGGGAAAATTTAAAAAATTTCTAAGGCAAGGGACAAAAGGTGTTAAAAATGCCTTGGCAGACAAAGTTGAAAATGATCGCCTAGATAATTTTTGATCAAATTCCTGATGAAAACATTTTTCCTTGAGCCTGAGTTGGATGAAATATCAGAGTGAAGTATGCCCAGGAAAAATACAAGATGGGTTGGAAATTGGCTAAGGCATGAAGAATTTGAACGCAAAGTTAGCTAGGGAAGACGATGAACTCTTGGAAGTCAAAGCGTGAAAATCAGGTAAGTAAAGTGAATTTATATTATGAGGTGTTCTGATACCCTTCTCCTTGCTTATTTTGCAGGAGGAACGTCGAGACCAAGCAGTGATGATTTAAAGTGATGAAGAAAATAATCCGAGATGACATTTCAACCTCAAAGGAAGAAAAGTTGCAAGAAAATGGCTAAGTGTTGAGACTTACTGACAGAGAAGAAATGTTTTCAAAATTCAAGATGGAAAAAAGAATGGAAGCTCGAGCAATATTGAAGAACAACGTCAAGAAGAAGATCGAGAACAGTGTGAACGCGTCTACAAATGGGAATCTTCTAGAAGATGGTGGCCATTAATTGCTCATTTATTGCCCCACTCTCCATTATGCAAGTTTTTAGGGTGAATCTTGTTTAAGGCTGAGGTGGCACAATCTGGGCCATCCAGCTGATTGTAATCTGAGCCGTCCATTAGACTTGGCCAACTATAAAAGGGGGAATCCCCCTCATTTGTATCTCATTAGACATTAGCTTAGAGTTAGACAGTGGACATAAAGTAGAGGGACAGCTTAGAAGTAGCTTAGTTTAGATTGATAGTGTAGTTGAAGAAGAAGGAAAGTTTTCCTTTGAAAACTTTTGCAAGAGATTGCTGTGTAAAACTTTCATAATAAAAGATCTTTTCATTCATGGTGAAATTCGTCTTTGTTATGGATAGCTAGCGAGGTTTCTTCATCCCTTCTACTTCAAGTAGCGTAGAGTAGTGTAATTTCATTTTTATGCAAGTAGATGTTAGTTGTGGAATGTGGTCCTCAATTTGAGCAAACTTCGTCTATCCATACCACTAGTGTGTTCCCTGATGGTGAATGCGCCTTGTGTGGTCAATTGGAATATCATGTACTTAACTTCGATCATGATTTGTATGTCTATATGCACCGTTGTGATGGTATTTTCATGCTAAGTTGTGATCTGAACACCTTGAACTACTCCCCTGAAGATTGCACCGACTCCGTGGAAGCTGTCCGAAGCGAGGCAAAGCGAAGTTTGGTTGAAGTTTGCTGAAGTTGAGCTCCATATCCCGCACTTAAATTTAGACTCTCTAAACCCTGCATTATTTCAATTCAGTACTTTCTAGTTAGCATAGGAAACCCACACTTCATAGACAAATCTTTCGAGCATTTGAATTCCTTTCTCTGCTACCGAACAATTCCGTAAGTCCCCTTGAAATACCAGCAAATCACATCGAGCCAACTGAGCCTATTCGCACTGAAAGAACCTTGGAGTTGAACGCACGAACTCTCTTGCAATCTTAGTGTGCTGGATACTTTGATCAAGAGAGAATAGGGTAGCCATTGGCGACTTTATTCTGCGTTGGTGCGGTCACGAAAAACACAACAATATCCATCTATCACCACTGAATTCTGCAAATCCTCATCAACTTGGACACTTGCACTCTCAACAATCTTTCTCAATATTTTATTGTAGCATCTATAAGCTTTGCTTTTAGTTGAATATCCTAGGAAAATACCTTCATCAGACCTTGCATCAATCTTTCCTAAGTTTTCATCATACCAATTCAATTCCAGAAAGAATGACTAGTATTGCAACGTGTAAAGGTTGATTTAAGAGGCTCAAATTCAAGGGCGCCCCTGGCTTGCAAATGCGCAATTGGGTCTCTGAGACACATTTTGCAATTTATAACCCTTGACAAAATGCCCCATTTTGACACTCATTGCCGGGAGTTGGACTGCTCCGATGTTCATGCTGATGATCTCGTCGCTGAGCTTGAACAACTCTAAAGAGATGTTTCTGGGAGTTACAAAGTCAGAAAGCTACATTTGAGGCCCCAGAAAGTTGGGTACCCTTTCAAAGAAGGGTGCATTTTTTCTCAACACTTAACCAAATTTTTATGTTTTTCAACTTGCTTTCATCTCCACTGTTTTACGCTTGATCTTCATTCACAGGCGTTTGACATGTCCCAAGAGCTGACTGCTAGATTCATAACATAGCTAGAAGGATTCTAAGCAGATATCTTGAAGAAAATAGCTGCCAAAAACCTTACTTGATTGACCAAAAGTCTAGGCACCCCTGGCTTGCAGGGGTACATTTGATTTTTTAACTTTCATTTCATCATCTATTTTACTAGATAAGTCTGATGGAACAATATTTTAAACTCCAAAATATATCAGATGATGCAATGGTTGGCATACCCTCACTACATTTAGAATCTGATCCTTATCAATGGTATCAATAAATGATGGGTGAAAACAAGGGAAATTACTTAGTTGGAGAGAATTTATTAATGACTTAGTTGCCCACTATGAGCAACCATGGAAGGGAAGCTATTTTACCCAACTTACAAATTTAAAAGTATAGGGTCTATAGTAGAGTACAATGTTGAACACATGAGATTGGTAATTCAAACTCAAGATGTCACACCTTATTAAAGTCTACAAGACTACATCAATGGACTTAATAAAAAAACTAAACATGATGTTCATTTATTAGAACCTTGTATAGTTAGAAAAGCAATAGAACTAGCATTACATTTTGAGCAAAGAAACCTCACTCTAAAAGGATCAACACAAGGCCAAATAGTAGGGTGGAAAGATTAAAATATCACTAATCCTACTAACAAAAATGGGGATAACCTTTTTATCCCAAAAAAAAACTAAGTTCTCTCCTCAACAAGAGGCAAAAACAGAGAAAAAAGTGTATGTTGGCATTTCCATCTAGCAAATGGTCTAGGGGCCATAAATGTTGTAAAAATGAGAAGAGACTAATGATTATTGAGAATGAGGTTGAAGAAGAGGAAGAAGTATCTAGATAGAAGAACCAAATAAGGAACTAAAGAGTGAAATTCTAGAGGAAGAAGACATGGCTACTATATCATTACATGCGTTACATGGAACAGGAACACCATGAACACTTAAAGTTTCTGGATATATAATAAAGGGAAAGGTAACAGTGTTGATTGATATAGGTAGTACACATAACTTTATTGATAGAAGATTAGCTCATAAGCTTAATTGTTTCATATATCCAATCTCTAACTTCCAAGTCATGATAGCTGATGGAAAACAACTCTCTTGTGGTGGTAATTGCTATTTTATAGAACCTAATGGTCTACCTCAAATTAGAGACCATGATCATGCCATTGAATTAATACCTGGAAGAATTCTTCCTAAAATTAGACCTTATCGTTACCCTTATGAACAAAATATATAAATTGAAAAAATAGTCAAGGAAATATTGTAATAAGGAATTATTCGTCCTAGTAAAATTCCTATTCATCTCTAGTGGTTATTGTGGAGCAATTTTTCTCTAAGTTTTTTTTTCACTTTTTGTTTCGTTCCCAATAGTTCTTCCTTTTTGTCTCTTGCCTCTTTTTGCGCATTTTGATGGCACCTTGCCTTGAAGGTTAATTGCGCAATGTGCCTTGTAGTGGCTGCGGGGATTTTTTATACATCTTTATTTTCGTACCCGAAATGGGACATATGGCTGCATCGCAAGGATTTTCCCCAAGTTGCTCTCACGGACCTGGAAATTGCCCGCCAACATGCCACGTCTCTCACTTTTGTCAAGCGGGTTGTTTCACCTACAGGCGTATCATTTCTATGGCAGAATTTGGTGGGCAACACAATAGATCTTATACTTTCGGCATTAGTCTCTTTGGAGCGGCGCCATTATTACTAATAGCTGATCGGATCAGATTTTATCAAGCAATTATGACTTTAGATCCTCCTATGACAGCTATATCTTCACAAAGCTTTCATAGTATCTAGAGCCATTATTGAAGTAGCTCAATTTTTATTAACAAAGATTGATATGATCAAATCATATCCTTGATCAGATTGTAGAGTATCAAACGAGGACACCTGTTAGGGGTTCATCTCTATCAGCCGCAGTGTGGGCGTGTCTTTCTAGCTCTATAAAAGGAGGTTTTGGTGACTTGTTCATCATCATTAGAACAAAATGTTTTTGTTTGTTAGAAGAGTTAGAATAGGGGAGAAATAGGAAATATTTTTATAGAGCTTTGTTTTTCTGTATGGCATGTTAAAATTATCAAGATGATTACTCGGATTGGTATCCGACCTTTACATTTATGTTATTTACTACAAGAACAAGTAATAGTTGGAAGAAATATATGAGATTGTGCATCTATGGCCTCTGTCACATGCTTTCTTTCTCTATTTTGTATGTTTTGAATGCTATGTGTCAATTCATACAAGTATAGTCTTGGTAATTGCTTTTTATGCCATTAGCTTTTATGTTTGAATAGTTCTATCTTTCAAAAATTGAATCATGTTATACTGTTTCATTTTTTGCAAAAGTTATGCTAACTTTAATATTATGTTGTATGAGCAAGATGGTTTTGTAAAGATCTGAAGTATTTCTTTTAGTATCAAGTCTCTTAGTTTTGTCGGACCTTAATGGGTGCTTCCCATGGGGAGATCTGAATGACTAATTTGTGTTCCTATGAGTCTTAGTTGTTCGTTCTCTTTCCAATAATGAAGGGTCTATGGCATTCTATGTCCATTCCATCATAAATAAGAGCCTGCTAGGGTTTGAAGTGTTCTAAAAACTTGTGGCACATCACTTTAATTAGTTTCTTTTCTACATTTCTCTCTCCCTTTTCCCCAAACCACAAGGAAGAATCGGCTTCTGTTAAAAACTTGGAGGTCATTCAGTGAAGCACAAGCTAGTCCCCCACTCACTGAATTTCTTTTAAGGTTGTTCAGGAGAAGCACAAGCTTTCATGATCAATAGTTCTTTTTCTAGCACGCTTGGTGGGACCAAAATCCATCATAGAATCTAATAGTCAGCCTAGAAGAGGCATTTGAATCAAATCAGAAGGGGAGGCTCATAATCTCATGCCCAAAGTCCAAAATAGAGCTTCCTCTAGAGGAAATTTCCAGTATTCTCAGTTGTCCTCTCCTACCCCTAGGAGAAGACAAGCCACATGCTTTGTATCACCTATCAAAAGTAATAGGGTAAGGAGTGCTAGCTCGAAGTCTAGAGCTTTATCCAGCCACCCAACCGGCCGAACTTTTCAAATCAGAATACCCATCTACCCGGTCCATAGGAGTTTGTTTCCAATGGCTCTCCAAGGTGCTCCTGCTTCTAGAAATTTCGTAACTTGGGATAGCAATAGTCTACTAGTTCCACCTACACCTCTAGATGTGTGGCCCCCCATACCTGCCAATGCCCTCAAAGCAATTTTGAAGTTCACTGGGGAAGATTTTAAAACACCTTCTGAACACCTCTAGAGCATAGTAGAGGTTTGTAGAGTCCACAACATCACAGAGCAAAATCATGCCCTCAGATTGTCAGTCGTTTCTTTCAAAGGGAAGGCTCAAGATTGGTATAGATACCTGGCTCCAAATACCATCAATTCTTGGGATGATCTTAGAGACAAGCTCTTTCAACACTTCTCAAATAAAGGAGACCGCTTGTCCTTATTGCAGTAGCTGATCATGATAAAGAGAGCCCCACAAGAGGCTATGACCAACTTCAACACTAGGTTTCATAAAACCTAGCAGAGGATTCCTATAACAGCCAAGCCTCCAACAGCTATGGCATTCATGTTCTATTTGAATGCTTTTAATTCAGATATCGCGGTCATAGTACAATCGCTCAGAGATGATACTTTGCTCGACACATATGATCTGGCTATGCGAGCAGAGACCAATCTAATAGATGCAAGGAAGCTTCCACCATGGCCGCTGATGCCAATGTTTGTAGAGATCTCTAGAGGAATCCAAGAGGAGGCAACTCCCAGCACCTCTTCTCCACTTCCCAGCACATCAACTGCACCACCACCGTGAATGAATGTGTACCCAAATGCATAACAGAGCACGTTGGGCACCTCTTTGTTGGCCACAGGCATCAATGACATGAAGAATCTAATGAGGACTTTCGCAAATGAGCTAGTCATTATTTGACGTCAACAGGCAGTACCTCCAAAGCCTTAGCGCAAAATTATCAAGGAAGGAGGCCACCGTACCAACATAACATGTACTAGGGAGCTCCAAGAGGAGGCAATCAACAACAAGCATCTACGAGCTAGATAGTCCTAGTCACCACACCACTCCATACTGTCAAGAATAGCCTGAACAAGGACCTGGTCCTAGGACAGAACAATCTAGCTGAGGATATGAACACGTGGTGCTTCCCATGCAATGATAATCACATGCCCCAAAATTTTCCAAGGGGGAACCCTCAACAGAAGGTAGCAGAACAGAGGACGCAAGGCATATTTTTGGATACCGAAAGCTATTAGTCCCCTAGAATTGAGAATGCCCGATTCAGTGCCCAGACACAAGGCATGTCCTTAGAATAGGAGTTGGAAATCTCCCCTAACCAAGTGCTTTTCTCTTGGATGTAGGAGGATGATTCAGTATTCACGAACTATGTTCCAACAACCAGCACCCTACAGGTATAGTCAGATTATAATTCATGATAAAAAAGAAGACTTATCAGGGAATATGTGCAACAAACTCCCAAGTGACCGTAGCTACAATGGTCACAACCACAGGGATAGGAAGCTCTGCAGATACGACCAACTCAGCAGTCACAAGCTCAACCATTTATGCCCAAAGACATGGATAAGGCCCCGAGCCCGCCAATGATAAACCGACCTTTCCCTAAGGCAAGGGAAGCACCCCCATTTAAACCAAAGCCCTCGCTAATTGGAACACTCAATGTGGTGGAATAATTGAAGAAATCTCCCACCAACGTATAGTGACAAGATAATAAAGCTCAAAACTTCAATAGTAAAGTGAAGATTTTAACAGCGAGTTTCCTTACCCCCTTGCTGACCTTAAGGGTTTTTCAAAAGCTTTTGGTGGTGTTAGACAAGGAAAATGCAATCAGGGAATGACCCGCTCTTAAATGAAGTAACAGTGGTAATCATAGGTTCAATGTTTCTTCTTAGCCATTAATGTATAATGGAGGTAGTGGATTGCATATTTGAGCAGTGTTTTGAGACTCATCAAAGATGGGAGAATAGTGAATAATACTTTGTGGACTGTGAAGTAGTGTCAATAAGGTTGAAGGATTTTAAGAACTACAATACCATGATACAATGAGTCCCCTGTAGTAAGTAGGCAGTCTATAGGGCATAGTTTGATTTTATAGAAGGATTTCAAGTGAAAGAAATCTTCATGATAGTGAGGTGATCTGCTTTGAGATTGCGTACCGAGGGGTGCAATGCCTACCTTAAAGGAAGTTCGTAAAGTAGTAATGTGCAAGAAAATCAAACTGCATACAACAACAATTCACAATGTTATCTCTAAGAGCACGTCTTGAGTTTGAAGACAAAAATCTTATTGTATCTTCATGATGAAAGTGGTGACCTTAATGGTCAATCACTAGCAACCATGATTTTAAAACATACTATTGTTCTTATGGAGGCAACATTTTAAGCAAGGCAGTGAGTGGTGGTTTGGAACAATGGCAGGTATGAAGGACTTGCTTTATATGCATACTATGCAGTCTAGCTTAAGACAACGTTCTTAGAAGAGACTGAAGGTGGATTATGGAACTCAAGGGTTACCATGAAAAGGATTAAAGCAAAGACTGAGATCTATTTAAAAGCCACGGTCATGAAGATATTAAAGATGTCACATGCAAAAACCTAGTAGCTGGAGTAATGAATACAGTGCCAAAGAGGATAGTGTGCTGGGGCAGATTTAGGAGATCTCCACATTATCTAATTACATGGAAATACATCATTTATTTATTTTTTTAATTAAAAGAAATCATTCTAAACCCTATATAAGATACATTGATACTTCAAAAGCCTCTGAAGGAATTTGAGATTATGCAAATATATGTCAAGTAACATTCATAAGGTTTAGAAAATCTTGATCACTCTCTAGAATAGCCTATTAAACATGGGTTGTGCTTGAATGCACTACATAATTGATATAACACAACCACTTTGCATATCAACCAGAGTTATAGGCTCTTTATTGCAGCAAGAGGTAATCACTCTTCGATCATGCTATAATTACATCCTAACTTGTTAAACTTGAGACAACCTGAATGCACCTAATGATGATTAACACCTACATTATACAACCTGAATTAACTACATTATATGAGTGCCTCCATTTCTATCACAACATAGCCACATTAAACTTGGGTCACACATGAATGCATCCTCAGATGAGGCACAACCGCCATATGACCACAATAGAGTTATGGACTACAATTATGTAAATACAAGAATTGCCTTTGGTTGTGATCTTATGGTGATTCCACACAACAAAATTTGACATGAAATCAAGGAGATATCATGAAACATGATTTTCAAACCCGAACTACAACCACTTCACAATCGAATTCTCAGTAAAAAGTCAATGACTTCCTCAACTGCTATATCTTCTGAATTTTTCTAATTTTTTCCAAGAAAAATCATCCTTAGTTCTCCACAAACTGCTCCTCAAGATAGCAAAACACTGGTCAAGAATAAATCAAAAAAGGAATCACTTTTCTTTATGTCGGCCACAATTTGATTTTTTTCTATTTTTCATGTTTGTCGAAAATTTGTCGAAAATGATAGCCGACATTTCGACGAACATCGGGGATAAACTTTCAAAAAATTGAAAATTACACATTAAATTTTACAAGCACCCGACGATACATCAAATTATACATATTTCGTCAGATAGTTTCATCGGATTTTGCAGTGAAATGAGTTAGTGAAATTACAAAGGAGGTAATTCATGCAGTGATAAGGCTCAACATGGTAGGCAACATCCCCACCAAGAAAGCCATCAAAAATAGCGAGGTGCAACAATTGACTAGAGAAACCCTTGATGACCAAAGCATGAACATAAAGACAATCACAAATGATGGAGTCTTCTACACCGCGATGGGGATTGCATATAAAGTATACTATGCCAATCAAGAAGACTCGACCACTACCACTGCAATCTACACTGCTTATCAAATTGCAGTGGAGGGCAAAGATTTCGACCTTTGTGAGGTCATGTGAGAGCAACTGATGGATAACATCCAAAAGATCAAGAACTCCAAGTACCACTTCTGGTATGGTACATTACTCATATGCTTAATGTTTTATTTCCTTAGAGAATTACCAAACTTCAAGGGAAAATTTTGGAAACACAACTAGACGGTGGCAACCCAAATTAAATATCATATTCATCAATTCCTAGATGTCCAGTCCTACAAAGCTGCATATTGGGGGGGTTCTTCAAAACCTTCAAGGAGAAAATGCAAGAAAGGGAAAGGATCTCCCATGAGTCTACCACCCAATACACCAACACAATGACCTTCTCGGTGGATAAAGATTACACATACACGGAGTCAGTAGAATCGTGCATAGTGTGGGTACTGTGGCTACCTTACAAACTCACCACACAAGAGGTAGACGCTTATGCAACTACCCTGCTCACCCACCCCAAGGACCGTAATGAAGAGCATTTTGGTACTTACAAAGAGGTAATGGAGAGAAAAACAAATAGAGGCACAAGAGAAACTAGAATTTAAGAATAAAGAGAAACTCCACAAACAATGGGGAATATCGAAGGGAGGGTTTGTTCAATTCTCTACTATCACAACACGGTTGAAACCCTCCTTTGCAAGAAGGTCAAGAAAGCTACAAAGAAATTCAATGAGCAAGTCAAAAGGCCCCACAACCTCTACACAGACAATATCTACATTGGGGAAATCATTGAAAGTCACCCCACAAAAGAGGGCTCGGCGAGCAAGGCCCAAACAAATGGCTTAGAGACAAATGCAGAAAGACAAAACAAAGGAAGAGGTGGAAGAAGTAGAAGATAAAGAGATTGTGGAGGGTGGAAAAAAAGAGGTCGAACAACCTCTCAAGAGGAGGAAAAGAAGGCAATAGACTCCAACACCCCCTCCTCAAGTGACTCCGGAGCAATCTCAACCACCAATTGACATCCTCGCAACCACGAACGCCATCCTCCACTTGAGGATGCTAAGACAAGTATTGAACATGTATGAGGAAGCAAATGAGGAGAACAAAGGTAGAATAATGCAATGCCTCCTTCAGTATGTCAACAAATCAAACAAAGGGATGGACAAAGCAATGAAGGACATTCCAGAGAAAATAATTACAACAATACGAGAAAAGAGGGTTTAGGCACTCAATAAAAAAGAAAAAATAAGGGAGAAGGCCATCTCCACAATTAATCCAAACATCACTGAAGAGTAGAAGTAGGCACAAGCTCAAGAACTCCACACAAAACAAAGAGTGGACAAACTCATGGAGGAGGATCCAAAGAACATAGAAACAATCTGGAAAGAAACCAAGGATGTTACTTGAAAACTCTATGAGGAGATGGTTAAGAACGTGGAAGAAGTAGAAGGGTCCCAACCATTGGAGACTAGTCCAACTAGAGAAGAAAAGATAAAAGTGAAGATACTGGCACTGCGGAGACAACCAACCCCACATCCACAATCTCCGCCATTAAGAATTTTCTAGCACAACAGTAACAAATCCAAGCAGTGCCATCACTGCAACTTCTACAAGTGCCAATGGTGGGCTCACAAGTGGACTGTCTAGCATATCCCCACTATAAAAGATTCAATTGGGAGACATTCTACATGCCACCGCAAGGGAAGAACTACTTAATGACCATCTCAGTACAATAGAATAGCTACAGGATGTAGTGGATACACTATAGAAGGCTATTCCCCACCTACCATGAGACACTTCATTGCCCATGCCGCAAAAACTCAAATAGTTGGTGTATAGCTTACAAGGAGATTTGGCCACCACAAAGGAGACCATAAGGAAAGAATAACAAGAGGTCATAAGGAAGAAAACAAAGGAGTATACTAAGAAGCACACCATCACACACTCCAAATTAGAGGAGAATATCAAAGGACCAGGGGACACAATCACAAAAGTAGGGGTGATCTACCAGTTCTGCTTACAATGGTCTACCACTACAAAAGGTCTCAAGGATCAAATGGCACAATTGGAGAATCAAATAACATAAGTGGAACAAACCTACAACCCTCTCCATCAAATGACAATTCAAAACCCAAGTGGAGTCCCTCCACTCTGAACTACCAATACACATCAAAGGGACATTGATGGGGCAATAAATAGATGAATTTAAACAACCAACAGATATGACCCACCTATTGAATAATGGGAGAAGCATAAGCAATAAGATTGCCAACCAGAATGTATTCTTCTTACTCTTCTTGATTTCTTTAAATTCTTCAAAGATGTATACGAATAATTCACATAAGTCATACCATCCTCTTTTAACCATATCAACATAAATATGTACAACGACAATAGAATTGAGGTCATTGCAAAGGGATACAAACTTTGTGAGTTGACCATAGCAGCATCATGTCTGAACAACAATTGATATAAATCAATCTCTTTCCCTTCAAGATTTGCACCGGTAACAATTATCCTTGCCATCCAAGCCTTTTGATTGGGTCTTGGTCTAGAGGAACACAATACCCGTTACAACTCTAATAGATTCTCCGGTAATCAATGTCTATGCAATCCACAAATAATATCGCAAAATTCTGCTTAAAACTATTCGAATATACTTCTAAATTCAAACAGAGGGACTTTCCTCCAAAATCCAACTTTTTACAACTAACACTCTGTAGGCATCATGGCTCTCTTCCAATTCACTCTCCCATAGCATGTCAACTGAATTGACGACATCTTTTGTCTTAATGTAAACATGCATAGATTCACTTTGTGGGAATACCTTCGGACAATTGAGAGAATAAACTCAACAGACTCTTCTAAACTAACTTCTTCAAATATCTCTTCAAATTTCTTGTACTTCCTACTCAACTTTTTAATTATCCATAGCAATAAAAATGAAAGATTGTGAAAAAATAAAATGCCAACAAGAAATGTATAGATGTCCTGCTTCTGGACATATTCGAATTCACTTGATCTCTTCTTCAAACCTCAAAACTCTGAATTACTTCCAAACTTCCTTTGCACGATTCAACAAAAATACATAAGCCTTCTAATTATTGAATTTATTTCTTCCAGTTCCAAATAATTTTGTGATAAATGCTTCAACTTTTAGCTAGATTACCTCAAGAAATGTGTACGCGTCCATAAATTCTGCAAACTCATCTTCACACATACGAGTGAGAAAATTCGTTAATTTTGTTACCACATTAAATATACTTCTGTCATGATGTGACACAAGTATCGATGTGAGGGTTTAATATATTTTCTAATAATTGCTCCCCCTTAGCCAGTGCTTGACTCAAAAATTGATGGTAGTATCATACACCGGAGGTCGGCACAGATAAGACTAATAATTCCGATTCAACTTGCTTTCCTTCCTTTCTGCAAATCCTTTTCATTTCCTTTCTTGCTTCTTCTGAATCAATATTTCATCATGCTTCTTCACTGGATAATTATTCTTTCTGCAGTTATTAACAAGGTCTTCTAGATTGCTCCAGTTACAACAAATAGCCCGTTCTCTCTTTTATTCAACAGTCTAACTTTATATTCAATCTTCTTGTACATAAGATATTTTCCCAAGAATGATAAAGAATTATTCATTTTACTTTTGCAGTCCTTTACCTTATGACCATATTTCTTACAGGAATAACAAACACCATTGAAAGATAAATACCTTTTTGCATCATGTCATTTGATAGGAGTTCTTCCGAAATTATTTCTTAGATCCTTGATTTGTCCATCTTTCCACTGAGTCTTCTTACCAGTGGATTGCTTCACTTTAGAACTTTGACCTTTCTCAAAAAACAACTCTTATTCATTGCCGATCTCTAAGAAGTAATCAATTCATCAAGCATTGTCTAGCATATCTTAAAAATTTGTCTTCAAAACTTCTTTCCTTTTCTAGATAACATCTCAAGATTTCCTTCTTCTTCAAGATTTATGCATTCATCCATCTTCCTTTGAATTTCAATTTCTTGACATTCTTAAGTTCTTTTCTTTTTATCCAATGGTTGCAGCAGGTTCGATATGATTTCATCTACTTAACCAATAGATCACTTGCTTCAACACTTTTACTTTGCAGATTTTCAATATACTCATTCGCTTTCATCAACTTGTCTTCAGATCTTTTATTTCTTCTTAATATCCAGCAAAGACCACTTTCAAAGGAAAAAAATTCGAACTAAAATTTTGGGACCTTCCTCAAGTTGTTAGGATTCTTCCAAGGAACCAACCTCTGATACCAATTGTTGAACATCAAAAATAGTAAGAGGGGGGCGTGATTTACAATTCCATAAAACCACAATAAAATCCATCTAATCATTATCACAATTCTGACTGAATCAGCAAGAGGGAACATAAAAAACAAATCAATGCAACCATACACATGAACAAAAGGATTTTTACGAGGAAAACCCAAAAAGGGAAAAACCACGGCGATATTAACTCACAATATATTATACCCGGATACAAAATATTACAGTGCTCACTGTCAGGACTCACTGTCATTGAAAGGCTCACGACTTGAACTAAAAAGGATGCCTATCCACCAAGGTACAAAGATAGTGGCTCACTATCAAAAGATTGAACTGATAGAATACACCTTCATTGTGTAGTATTAAGTACCAATCAAGCTTAGAATATAAAATACTACCTCACATAGCAGTCGCTCAACAAATCTGCAATGATCTACAACATAAAGCATTTAACCTCGGTTTCTTCCCACACATCTTTCACTCACACTCCACACTTCACACTCTCATACTCTCTCACAAAGCATCTTATACATATACAAGTATATCTTATTCATGAATTAGGTCAGCCTACTTAGATGAAAACAAGATAATCAAAACTCTCTTTGTCAGCACCATATTAAACATTTTATACATGTAGCACATTGTACCAAGTCGGCTAATATCCATAAAACATAACAAGTCTCCATAATGTATTGCATACGCTAAGTCGGCCAAGACTAGAACACAATTGTCGAAACTAACAAATAAACCTCAAAGCAAACACCTTGCAGATCTAAGAACACATTAATTTCCCATAATACCACCAACATAGAGCCCAACAAAATCACAGCATAAGACTATGTTCACCTTAATAAAATGAGCAGAGTCTCCCTTCATAGAATGCCAAGAGTACCAACAAGCTACAGAGTTGGACTCTATCAACTAGATAACCTTCAGCTCGCATCAACTAAAAAACGTCTCAAGATCAAAGATATAGATGTCTAAATTACTCATGATAACATGGTTAAGAGATTAGAGTCAGACTCAGATTCTTGCAGTGAATTCTGGACTCAAACACCAATACACTGATCCATCACAAAAGGGTATTACCGGCCAGGAACAGCTTCAGATTAACAAGTAGACTTCTCATATAGTTATTTACTCTCATGTTGACATCAATGACAACATAGGAACAACCAACACAAACCATCCATACTTCATGCTCATGTTGCAAGGCTTCCATAATCCCAACAATCTCCCCGTTTGGCATTGATGGCAACATGCATGACAAAAACATTTTCCAATATACTGCAACTGAATACTCTTAATACTCCCCTTATCAAAACTATTATTCACAAAAATGTTTTTCCTCTGTCTCTCTATCTATCTATCTCTCTATTTCTCCCCCTAACATCAATGGAAAAGGATGGGGTCTGATATATATGTATATATGCATCAAAGTGTAACAAAAAATATATGAACACAAAAGTGAATTAACCTAAAGAAAAACCTCTAAGACTCTCCAGGATGACCTTCCACGACACTTTGCCTTCTTCCCATGAACCTTTTTCAAGTGTATTAAGAGTCTTGTATAATAGCTAACAAGCTTTGTAATGTCTAAGGACTCTATCAGACATCTTCTAGAGATGTTGGGGGTATTACCGATTAATGACATCTAATAATTACTTCACCAATATATCCAA
This sequence comes from Sequoia sempervirens, assembly GCA_007258455.2. Classification (NCBI taxonomy): domain Eukaryota; kingdom Viridiplantae; phylum Streptophyta; class Pinopsida; order Cupressales; family Cupressaceae; genus Sequoia; species Sequoia sempervirens. The sequence continues at coordinate 568,273,960 of VDFB02270651.1, read as the reverse complement.
AAGCACTAGAAACAGAAGTATGCCTATAGTTTAATCTATGTCTCCTGAGTTTGCCTTCAAAGTTATTCTTGAACTAACTTATGTCCTTTGATCCTAAGTTTAGAGAACTTCTTGATAACTAATTTTTCTGCTGTAGGATGCACAATGCCTGAGGACTCATCCGTATCTCACTTATGTTAGTGTACTAAAGACCAATTTAAAAACTCAATTCCTATGATCTTCTTCAAATCTTGTACACTCACCAATCTCATCACTCACTGTGTCCAAGCAAATTTTTAAAATATCTTCAATTTCCTTCATCAAACCTAATTCCAATGGCACTTCAAGAAAAAGATTTAGACTTCAAATCAAATGCCTAATTTTCTCCACAACAGAAAGATGAATCAAAATTATCAGGTTTAAATTCTTAAATCTCTTTGAAATTGTATGGAGTTCAAACTTCTCTTATGCACTTACTTAACACTCTTTTTATCTTCCTTTTCTTTTTCCCTCCGCCTTCTAGAAAACTTTTAAATTTCCAAAAGAATTTTAGCATAATTATCAACTTTAGCCTCTAACACTTCAAAATCTAATTCATATATCCATACCAACCTTGATTCAACTGATTCCATGTGACATAAATCTGTAGACACAAGAAAATTGATGCTTCTAGAGTACCTTTCAACAACACTTACTGGAATCCTAAACCTTCTACTCATCCTCATCTTAAAAGTTCCAAAGAATGCAACAAGGGCAGTCTCTTGTGCATCTGAGCTACTAATATTTATGATGAAGTTCTTGATTTAATGGGCAATAGGCTCTGTATTTAACCATTCTATCCTTCCTATTACTAGTAATTCTCTCAAAAAGTAAAAGAGGAGACAAACAATAAGATTGCCATGCCAAAAATTTTTCTTCTTACTCTTCTTAATTTCCCTTCAAGATTTGCACCGGTAACCTCAATTATCTCTTGCTCATCCATAACCTTCTGATTGGGAACTAGTTTAGTGGAACAAAAACCAGTCACAACTCTGATAGCTTCTCTAGTGATCAAATGTGTCTCATCAATCCATAAAGATTCATCAAGAATTTTTCTTAAAAAATATTTGAATTTACTTATTCTCAACTTCAAACAGAGGGACTTCCCTCCAAACATCCAACTTTTCTCAAATAACACTCTGTAGGCATCATAGCTCTCTTCCAATTCACTCTCCCATAGCATGCTCAACTGAACTGATGACATCTCTTATGTCTTACTGAAAACAAATGCATAGATATCCTCTGTGGGAAACACTCTCGAAGGTATGCGAGAGAATGCACCAACAAACTCTTCCAACACATTCCTCAAATATCTCTTCAAATTAGCTTGCACTCTATTTGCACCATTCAGAGCCTTTGAATTATCCATAGCAATAAAAATGAAAGATTGTGCAAATAGGAATACCTCTATAAATGCCAACAAGAGATGTATAGATATCCTACTTCCGAAGCTCACTTTGAATTCACTTGATCTCTTCTTCAAACCCTGAAACACTGAATTCCTCTCCAAACTACCTTTGCACACTTCTCCAAAAATACATAAGCCTTTTGAATTATCTAAATTTATTTCCTCCATTCCGAATGATTTTGCAATAAATGCTTTAACTTGCAAGTAGGTTATTTTGAGAATAGTGTACGCCACTGAGAAAATTCCTTAATTTTGTTACCAATAAAATATAATTTTTTCATGATGTGACACAAGTATCGATGAGGGGGTTTAATAGATTTTCTAATAATTGCTCCCCCTTAGCCACTACTTGACTCAAAAATTGATGGGAGCATCTGCATCGGAGGTCTGCACAGATAAGACTGAAAATTTTGATTCAACTTGCTTTCCTTCCTTTCTCCAAATCCTTTTCATTTCCTTTTTTACTTCTTCCAGATCAATGATTTGATTATGCTTCTTCACAGACAATTATTCTCTCTACAGTTATTAATAGGGTGCTCCAGATTGCTGCACTTACAGCAATAACATTATTCTCTCTCTTCTCTCTTTTATTCAACAGTCTAACTTTATATACAATCTTCTTGCACTTAAGACATTTTCCGAAGAATGATAAAGATTCATTCATTTTACGTTTGTAGTCCTTTGCCTTATGACAAAATTTCTTGCAGGAATAACAAACACCATTGAAAGATAAATTCCTTTTTGCATCATGTCCTTTGACAGGTGTTCTTCCAAAATTGTTTCTTAGATCCTCGATATCTCCATCTTTGCACCAAGTCTTCTTACCAGTGGATTACTTCGCTTTAGAACTTTGACCTTCCTCAAACCCTAAACCTTATCCATTGCCGATCTCTGAGAAGTAATCAATTCATCAAGCATTGCCGAGATTATCTTCAATTTATCTTGAAAACTTCCTGCCTTTTCCAAATCAGATCTCAATATTTTTTCTTCTTCCTAATGCTTTATGCATTCATCCATCTTCCTTTGAATTTCAATTTCCTAACATTCTTCAGTTCTTTCCTTTTCATCCAATTGCTAAAGCAAGCTAGAGATAATTTCATCTGCCTTAACCAATAGATCACATGCTTCAACACTTTTACTTTGTAGCTTTTCAATATAGTTTTTCACTTTCATCAACTTGTCCTTCAGATCTTCTATTTCTTCTAAATATCCAGCAAAGGCCACTTTCGGAGGAAAAAATTTCTTATACTAAAATTTTGGAACCTTCCTCAAGCTATTGGGCTTCTTCCGAGGAACCAAGCTCTGACACCAATTGTTGAACATCTAAAATACTAAGAGGCGGGCGTGGATCAGTATTCCATAAAACCATAATAAAATCCATCTAATCATTATCACAATTCTGACTGAATCAACAAGAGGGAACATAAAAACAAATCAATGCAACCATACACATGAACACCAGGATTCTTACATGGAAAAACCAAAAAGGGAAAAACCACAGTGAGGGTTAACTCACAATATATTATATCCGGATACAAAACATTACAGGGCTCACTGTCAAGACTCATTGTCCTTGAAAGGCTCGCAACCTGAATACAAAAGATGGCTATCCACCAAGGTACAAAGATAGTGGCTCACTATCAAAAGATTGAACTAATAGAATACACCTTCATTGTGTAGGATTGAGTTCCAATCAAGCTCAGAATATAAAATACTACCTCACACAGTAGTCGCTCAACAAATCTGCACTCATCTACAATTGATAAAGCATTTAACCTTGGATCTTTCTTCCACACACACTTTCACTCACACTCCACACTTCACACTCTCATACTCTCTCACAAAGCATCTTATATACATACATGCATATCTTATTCATCAATTAGGTCAGCCTAATTATATGAAATCAAGACAATCAAAACTCTCTTTGTTGGCACCATATTAACCATTTTATATATGTAGTGCATTGTACCAAGTCAACTAACATCCATAAAACATAACAAGTCTCCATAATGTATTGCATACGATAAATCGTACAAGACTAGAACACAATTGTCCAAAGCAACAAATAAACCTCAAGAAACACCTTCCAAATCTAAGAACACATTAATTTCCCATCATACCACCAACATAGAGACTACCAACAAAACCACAACATAAGAATGTTCACCTTAATAAAATGTGGATGTCTCCCACACAGTATGCAAGCAAGGAACAATAAGAATATAGAGTTGATACTCTATCAAAGATAACCTTTTGCTCACAACTTTGTATCAAGAATTAGGATATAGATTCTGAATGAGTCATGATAACATGGTTAAAGATTAGAGTCAGATCAATCTTGCGGTAGAATTCTAGATGAAATACCAACACACTCATACATCACAAAAGGGTATTACCGGCATAGAACAATTTCTGGTAAACCAAGTAGACTTCTTATATTGTTATCACCATGTTGACATCAATCGCTGCTCTAGCAACTGCCGAGATACGAATGTGCAACTCTTGGTCCAAATTTCTCATTGTATAAGTCAAGAAAGCCTCTGAACACACTTGAAGTGACTTTCAGCCTTAGTGAACTCAAGCTGCTCATAATAGTGATAGACTTTCTGAACACTGAGAATGCCCACGGTGTTTAATCCCGGAACTGACCCTAATAAGCAATCAAGTACACAAGATAAGAACACATGTGAAACTCACTAGGAAACCGGTGATTTGCTTGTGGATAATATCACTGATGAAGGATGCCCAGTCAAAATGCTCCTGCCCAGATATGATGCGACCAATGATGTAATACATCCAAGGCTAGAAAACATTAGCATGTGATTGATCTGAGACACGATTCAAGAGTGTAATTAGAATCGAGTACTCATCCTTGTACTCACCACGACCCACATTGTTTGGCAATCTGTTCCTTGCTTGCTTTAACCATCTTTCTGCCATTTTATTCTGGCACTTGTCCACATCAGCATTGAATGCATGCTTGCACTGCTCCATAGAAATAACTAGGCTATTCGGGTGCTGAGGTATACCAAAACTTCTTTCAACGTCCAAAGGCTTGAGACTGCAAATAACTCGTCCATCTACTGACACTATCTTACGAGTAGCAGAGTTGTAATGCTTAATACAAGACATCACGAACTCAATACAATAAACGGAGATAAGAATGGAAGCGGCCTCCAATAACCCGGACTGCTAAATGTTCTGAATAATCGAATCTCTGATCTAAACTGGATCTAGAACTGCTTCTAGCAGCACCTTGTGAACATTCGTCTCAACTGTCCCGATGAAGTCGTGAGTAAGGACTGATTTAGTCCTGTATTCAAGTTGAGTGTACTGCATTATGAAAAATTCGCCTGTTGTAATGTCCCCATTTTTACGACGTCCTCTTTCTGTTGGGATGATTCTAGCATACTTACTATTTTTAGTAAGTTCTTTTTTTAGCAGGGGGTTTGGTGCGGTGTTTTGGTCTTTGGAGAGCCCTTTCGAGCACTTCAGCTTCGCTTCAGTTCAAGCTTTAGGGCACAGTTTACTATTTTTAGTACTTTCTAAAAATAGTAAGTCAACTTGGGTCAACGGGTCCTAGTTAGGCAGGTACTACAGCACAAAATTCAGTTGATATAAAGTTACTAAGGCTAAATCAATTTAATATTTGATTTATGCTTCGAAAAAAGGTTTAATATAAAGTAACTTTATATTTAATCATTGAGGGTCCTGAGGGGACATAAAAAAGTACCATGGTGCCTAGTCAATGACTTAAAGTCATTTTAAAGTGCTTTTGAAATATTTAATATTGCAAATGGGAAAAAGGAAAAAAAAAGTGCTTTGGTTTATCCCACATTGGCAAGGTGAATGAATGAACTCTCTTGAGAGTGTTATAAAAGAGATTTAAAGAGCTCTCTTTCAGCATGGATGTTTGAGTTTGTTTGGAGGACTGGCTGGGAGCTTGACTCTGGCTTGGTTTTGACTTGCTGAGACGAAAACCTCTGCAAGGACACCTTCCCTGTGCGTGAAAGACCGTATCAGGAAGGAATTTGGAGGCTTCATTTTAGGAACTTGTGCTTACACAGATTTTCAGGGATTTTAGTTGAAGATTTTTGATATATTTTGAAGAGGAATTGTTGGTTAATCGACATCTTTCTTGGGGGTATGAATGGAGTAAATTTATGAAGATTTTTTGGTTGATTTTATGATTTTATTTAGCAAGCTACAGTGACGTCGCCAGAGTGTCGCGCTACAGTGACGTGCTACAGTATTAGGGTTTCTTTATTGGCTTGTGCTGGGCTTTCAGGTTACAATTTTCAGACTTTGGATTGAAGGTTCTGGTTTTATTTTGAAGAGAAATTACTGGTTTGAATAGTTAAATCTTGGTAAAGAAAAAGACTCCATTTGGTGGTGCTTTAAGGATTTTTTGGGCATTTTCAGTTTAGGCCTGAATCTGGTTTCTTGGCTCATCTCCAAAATGAACTGTGCAAATGAAATGTTTCTGCTCTTGTGGCTGCGTCGGGATCCATACCAGATAAGGGAGAGAAAGGCTTTGATTTAGGGTGCTGGGTGTTGCTAATTGAAATCCTCTTCTAGCTGCTGGTCGCCTATCATCAGGGGTTTCTTGACGTTGGGAGGCTGAACTTGAAGATCAGAACTCGGGCTTGACTCTCTCTTGTTGAAGGCTACAAGTTAGTTATACAGTTACTCCATAAACCCCTGCTGCTGTGAAAAGAAGACATATAGCTGGGAGCTGGGTGATGATTGTTTGGAGTATTCAAGACCATAGAGTTGCTCAGCTCGTGGATTTTGGAGGCCTAGCATATTGCTGTTAAACTCACTTATCAGATGCTTGAATCCATGTATGAAGTCCTTTCTTCCTTGGTGCTGTAGGTGATGATGAGGAGGGAATATTTACTGCTGCTAAGGTGCCTAGTCAGATCTGAAAATAGATATTATTTCTGAGTTGTTTGAAAAAGATTTTATTGCAGCTGCTGTTGGAGTCTGAGAACAGTGATCATTTGTATTGGATAGCAAGGGAGCTCTTTAATAAAATCTGGATATTATTACGTTGCAAGGGAAGCTTCATTGTTGCTGCTTTTGCTTAACCCCAGGTCTGATATGTTCATTTTCTGAGTCTGTTTAGTTGCATGAGAGGTCTGATATTTCATTGAAAACTTATAAAAAAGACTATTATAAAATGTGAGGAAAGTTCAGTTTGCAAGCAAGAATTCTTTGTATTTTCAGTTCTTGATATCTTATGTTATGCATGTTCTTAAGCAATGAATGCCATATGAAACTAAAGAAAAAACATCTACAAACAAACACAGAAGCAACTGAATTACGGTTAGACAAATCAGAGATTTAGAAACAAAAAAAAAATTAGTCCAGTTCATTACGCCTTTGCCTTGAAAACTCGCCTCTGACTCTTGAATGAATTACGAATTTTCTTGAAGCTGTGTGAATGATTAATGATGGCGCCATGCTTAAATAAAGAGAATTTGCACCATATTGTTTACTGCAAGATTTAAAACGCTCGACCAAAATAGAAGTCTTCTGATTGGACCCCCTTCAGTTACACTGACACTGTCTTGAAGTTCGAAATTTTAAATAATAATAAAATATTCATTATGCAATAGCACAAAGAGGCGCCAATTTTAGAAAATCGCCATTTAATGCTAAAATATGCAAAAATAAATATTAAATATTATTGAACATCAGTTGACCAACCAAGTAAAGCACTTGGATTCACCGGCGAACTTCACTGATTTCAAAAAGTTCTCATTTGACCTCATAGGCGTCCATTTGCTCAAGATATCACGTTTTTTTATTAACTTCCTACTTTGTAGCTTAGTACAAAGTTACAACTGGCCATATTCGACACTGATTCCTGGGTGACCAGATGATGCTGAGACTGAGCAAGTGTATTCATCGCGAAGCCTGCAGAGCAAGGAAGAAATGTCTGCTGGGAGTCATCACTGCAAAATCTATCATTTAACACCTCAAAGAATTAGGTGCCCTTGATTAAATTGATTTTCAGGTACCAGACAACCATTTCTCCAAACTGCCATTTGACGCTTCAAATGGCTGCTGACAACGAACGGTGAACCCTGCTGCCTGGCTAACAAGCTCACTGCATGACTAGAGGTATTCCGCATCCAACGAATATATGCATAGCATCTGAAAAGTGCATTAAGGACCCCAAAAGTAAAAGCGCCCTTGGCCTGAGAAGGCATGAACACCATTTTGATGAAAGTGCAACTCTCAACCAGATGCCCTATTTCAACCTCTGATATCTGGAGCCGGGATGGCCTGATTCGAGCATTGTCTATTTCTACGCGTAGCAAAAAGGACCTACGAGAGACATCTCTAGAGGCGACGAAGCAAGAAAATTGCTTCTAAGACCTCAAATAGAAAGGCGCCTTTCCCAAGATGGAATAGACGACCAGACTTCGCCATTTTCTGAGCTGTCTTCATCTTACAGTATTTCGCCAAAGACCTCACATGTACGAGCGTTTGCCAAATCCTGAAGGCTGACGGCTGAGCTCGTTGAATAACTGGAGTAATTACGCTCAAATCTCGTGAAGACTTCGAATGTCAATAACCTCATTTGACAGGCCTGAAGGCTAGGCGCCTCTGGCCTACAGAAATACAATGAAATTTACATTTTCCTCCACCTGCTAAATTACGTGCCTGGTAGAATCTCTACCACGATCTCTAAGAATGTCGGATTAACAGGCAAGTTGGTGCATCGCGAAGGCGAACTAGAGTAGCACAGATGATAGGAAGACCTCATCTGCAAACTCTGCCATCTAAAGGGTCAACTTGAAGGGCGCCCCTGAGCTACAGGGGCGCAATTCACTATTTGAGGAAGCTCTGTGATGTGAACTCTCCTCATAAGCTCATCTTCTGACGTCGACTGCCGGAGCTCTGGGACTCGGATGATTGCATTTGATAGCTCGTCGGACAGGTAGACTAGTCGTGAAGAAATTGACTGTATCAACAATCAGGAATAACAAGATCTAAACCTCCTTTAAAGAATGCGCCCTTGAGCTACAGGGGCGCAAAGCTGGAAAAAGACAAGCTTCTGCAAACTGCAACTTTGGAATCTTCAACTTTTGTCGCCAATTACCGGAGTTACGAGTCTTGGATAGCCTCGTAGGATAGCTCATTGGATAGGCAGACTAATTTTGAAGAGATTGACTGTATGCTTGAGCATTTATCACAAAATTTAGGCTTTCAAAAAGAAGGGCGCCCTTGGGCTACAGGGGAGCAATTTTGCTTTTCCTTGAGAAATCTTCAAAAATTGACCATTGAAATCATCATTTTAGTCATTGAAATGACTATTTAAAAGTATAAGTGTCGTCGTAAAATGCTCCTACACCATGAAATGCTTTGCTCTTGAGTCTCTGATTCAGGTTCTGATCAATGGATACTGCCTTTGACTGACAAAACATTAACAAAACTCCATGCTTGATATTGCCCAAAAACTGTATTTGACATCATTTTAGCAAGATTAAGACTATTTTATTCAAAATGCCTTGATGAAGCAAAAAATTTGGTTTGGGTACAACATAACTGCAGTTGACTTATTCAACATTACAAGTCCTATTGTAATTTGACTTGAAATGTTATTACATGTGTTATCATGGAATCTAGCAGTGCTCGTTCCACAGATAACCCCCTACGAAACTTGTCCGTTTCCTAGGTTCGTGAAGTTCAAGCACGCAAAACGAGGTGATTTTCAATCCACCTCAAAGTGCGTTCCAAAGCTTCAAACAGTTAGTTTGAGCATCCCCCTACGTTCGCCTCGCGAAGACCTTCGAAACAAGTACCTTCGCGAGCTCTCACTGTTGATACTTAGTAAAATTGTGAAAAGTGCAGTTGTTTGAAAAAACAGCGCTCTACTTCTTGTTGGAAAATTGACTAAGTGTTAAAAGTGCAAGGGCGCCAAAAATCAGCGCCCCTGCATTTAAGTGATTTTTTTTTTGGTGCAATGGCGCTGATTTTTAGCACCCTTGCACTTTTCTTCCAGACTTAGCCAATTTTTGACTATGGCATTATTTTTAGCACCTTTGCACTTTTTTCAGACTTAGTCATTTTTTGTGCAATGGTGCTGAATTTTAGCACCTTTACACTTTTGGCAGTTTTTAACTTAGTCTCTTCAAACTTGCTCTATTTCCATTTCGGACCCCGTTTCTTCGCTCCTGCATTGTTTTCCATGCATAGTTGCTCGTTTCACGCTTGCTCAACATCATTTCTCGCTTCACGCTTCCCAATGCTACTTTTTCTGCTAATGCCTATTGATTCACCATCCTTGCAGTTTCTCTCTAGATCTCGTCAAGTGATCCCGAAGTTGATGTCCTTTGATCTTGGTCCTTCCAGATGACACATTCATGCAGGAGACCAGGAAGAAATATGAAGACTTCCGCCCCCAAGCAAGGAACCATGAAGATTCCTGATCTCCAATGTTAGACTTTCTGATGCATCCCTTTGTGCATCTTGTAAATAGTTTTTGACATCTTAAATGTCATTTTGCAAAATGTAATTACACTAATATCCGAGATGTAATCACCCTCTTGCTCTTCAGACTCTTGTTCACCTTCTTGATCTTCAGACTCTTGTTCTCCTGCGGAATCTTCTTCCTCATCAGAGTCTGCTTCTTCCAAATCTTCTTGTTTAGCATATTCATCGCTTGAATTTTCTTCTTCAGAATCTATCTCTTCGGAAACAGGTCCTTTTGCTTTTGAGCAAGATGGTTTAGATTTCGTAGTCTCTTCTTCTTGGACGGCCTGTGTATCCTTCTTGCCAACAGTGAACTTAATCCTAGGGCCTCTTCGGGAAGAAGTGGGAATAGCCACACGTTTATCTTTCGTGTGGAGTTCCTGTTGTTGGTTAGCTTCTGCTCTAGGTTCCTCTCCTTCAAATTCTGTCCTGAAAGTTTTCATCTCGAAGCCATGTTTGTGCAACCACTTTGCAGTGTTAGCCAATATGGGAGCAAGCCTTTCTCTGATGGAGACACTTTCCTTCTTGGACCATTGGATTGCAGGAAAAGGTCTTTTGGAGATTTCATGTTCATCGTAAACAGCGTTGATGATGTCACCAGGGTCTGTGAAACCCTCTGGTAGGTCAACAACACCAAGATCCTTGATTTGTTGCATGGTTAGTTTACAATAATCCATCTTACGGATAGCCTCTTCATCTCTGCAATCAGCCCAGATGTCTTCAAAGTGGTACCTGTACTGATGACCTGTTTTCAACTTCTTTTTTACATTCCGGTAGTCAAAATCAAATCTGTATCTATAGGTCCTTATTGTCATGACCTGTATTTCTACATAGATTGATTTGGCTTTTTGCACACTTTTGATGGTATACCTACCAATCGTCAGCGAAAACTTGAATCCCGGTTTGTGAATCCTCATCCGTTCTTTGTGAACAGGAATTAGCTATCTACATAACTCCATGAGTATCCACTTGTCTGAGGGATATCTGGGCAACATGTAAGGGCACCCAGTGTAGCATCCTACCCTTATGTAAGTGAAAGTTGGAAACTGTAAGAATATGCATCTGACTTTACTCACCACTTTGTAGGCTTTGTCGGACACTCTCTTCTTCTTGAGAGTTGGGTCAAAATTGAAAAGCAGAGGCGCAAAGAAAGCATCAGTGACCCTTCTGAAATGGTGAAGGCTTTCCTTTAGCTCCAGTTGATAGAAACATTTGTACACAGGTATAGACTGCCAGTTCCCTTTTGTAGATAAACTTGAGAATTGCCTCATCACAGCTGCAGCATACACCAGATAAGAAGTCATATAGAACTTCAAAGTGGTTGGCACATTTATCAGCTGTTCATGGATTTCATCACTGATCTGTTTTCCCCAATCAATATGAGCCTTTTGTCTCCTTATGATCTGGATGTATTCATACATCCACTCATGAAAATGAGATGATTCAAGCAATCCCTTAACTCTGCTCAAGAGTGTAATCATGTCCTTGACATCTTCTTTGAAGTCACTTCGCGGAAGTCCCTTCGTCCATCTTGAGATAGTATGCCGGGGTTCTTTCAACCATTGACTATTGATTAGGTACTTAACCTTATTGGGATCTGAGTCATAGAATTCCTGCGCTTGTTGTATTGAAATTGCAATGTATTTTTCCATCTATGGGACTCTGAAAACAATATCAAAGAAATCAGGGTCAAGTCTTGTTGACGTGGTTTTTGTGACCGCACCAACGCAGAATAAAGTTGCCAACGGCTTCCCTATTCTCTCTTGATCAAAGTATTCCGCATGCTAAGATTGCAAAGAAAGTTCATGCGTTCAACTCCAAGGTTCTTTCAGTGCGAATAGGCTCAGTTTGGCTCGATGTGATTTGCTGGTATTTCAAGGGGACTTACAGAATTGTTCGGCAGCGGAGAAAGGAATTCAAATGCTCGAAAGATTTATCTATGAAGTGCGGGTTTCCTATTCTAACCAGAAAGTACTGAATTGAAATGGGGTAAGGTTAGGAAGATTCTAATCTACTCAAAGGTGTGGGATATGGAGCTCAACTTCAGCAGACTTCAACCAAACTTCGCTTTGCCTCGCATCGGACAGCTTCCACGGAGTCGGGGCAATCTTCAGGAGATGACTAAAAAGATGTTCAAACCACCACTTGACATAAAGGAGAAATACCATCTGTGGCCACCATTATTAGCGTGATTGAAGTTAAGTACATGATATTCCAGTTGACCACACAAGGCGCATTCACCATCAGCAAATACACTAGTGGTATGGATAGATGAAGTTGCTTAGATCAAACACCACATTCCACAACTAACATCTACTTGCATAGAATGAAAATTATACTACTTAGAACTATGCTACCATTTGAATCCGAAGGACGAAGAAACCTTGCTAGCTACTCACAACAAAGACGAAATTCACCATCAATGAAAAACTCTTTTATTGAGAGAGTGTTCACAACAATTTCTTACAAAGTTTTCAAGGGAAAACTTTCCCTCTTCTTCAAACTACACTATCAATCTATACTAAGCTACTTCTAAGTTGTCCCTCTACTCTAATTCTACTCTGATTCAACTTCTACCTCTAATGAGTTACAAATGAGGGGGACTCCCCCCCTTTTATAGATGGCCAAGTCCAACGGACGGCTCAGATTACAATCGACTGGATGGCCCAGATCGTGCCACCTCAGCCCTAAACAAGATTCGCCCTAAAAACCACCACCAAGAGGAGTGGGGTAATAAATGAGCCATTAATGGCCACCACCCTTCTAGAAGATTCCAATCCAGAGACGCGTTCACACTGTTCTTTTCTTGACTGCAGACTTGATCAAATAAATTCAACTACAAGCACGTTCTCGATTTAACTTCAAGGCGACAACTTCATTCTTCTGCTCGATGATGATTTTCAACACTGATGTTGTTCTTCAACACTTAGCCACTTTTTGGAAACTTTTCTTCCTCTGTGATTCATTATCTTGGACTATTTGCTTCATTATTCCAAGTCATCATTGCTTAGTCTTCGACGTTCTTCCTGCAAAACAAGCAAGGAGAAGAGTATTAGAACACTTCATAACATAAATTCACTCTACTTACCTGATTTTCACACTCTAACTTCCAAGCGTTCATCATCCTCACTAGCCAACTTTGTGTTCAAATTCTTCATGCCTTAGCCAAATTTCCAACCTATCTTGCATTTTGCCTGGCGCACTTCACTCTGATATTTCATCCAACTTAGACTCGAGGAAAATCCTTTCATCAGGAATTTGATCAAAAATCATCTAGGCGATCACCTTCAAATTCATCTGCCAAATCATTTTATCTTCAACAACATCATTTATTCCTTGCCTTAGAAAAAAGTTTAAATTTTCCCTTAGGAAAATTCATTGCTTGAGCACCGATTAAATTCTTCATCCTGAAGGCCTTGGCGAAGTGCAGAAGACTTTAAAATCAACTCCTTGTCGAAGATCTTCAATACCCAGAAGAAAATTTTCTTCAGAACGTGTAGAATTCATGGGTGTACAACGAACGGGTTCATTTAATTTTTTTGAATTTTGAACCTTAGAAAAATATTCTCCCATCAAATTTATTTCCATTTTTCATTTCTGGGCATATTTTCTTGCTCAACTTTGAAAAGTTTCTTCAATCTCACGAAGCTGGTACATCCTGACATATCCACAGCCAATTTTACTCATTCCTAAGAGAATTTCATTACCCCTTCAAGTTAGGCGTAATTTTCCTCTAGAGAGGTGGAATTTGTTAACACTTAGAAAAATATTTAAATTCCATCAATATTAGGCATCAGGGGAGAATTTGCCTTAGAAAATTTTCGTTCCTCCATCTTTAGTCACTTTGCCTGTGAAGAAATTTTTTTTTTTTATCAACACTTAGCACTACTCCTTTTAACACCTTGGGCGCATTTCAATGGGTGGGCTTTGAGTTTTCCATACTTAGATATTTTAAACTTACTCCTCCAGCCTAGGGCGCAAATAACCATGTGAGCTTTCAATTTTGTCAATACTTAGAAAAAAAAACTTACCCTCTCTTCTTCAAGGCGCTTTGGGAGGGGTCAACTTCAGATTTTTCATACTTGGGAGATTTCTCATGCTTTCTTCCCTCAAGGGCGCATTTTGAAGTGTGAGCCTCCAATTTGTTACACTTAGAAAAAATTTATGCCTCTTTGATGCCTGGGGCGCACTTCAGGTGTCCAACTTCAAGTTTGTGATACTTAGAAAATTTCCAAGTCTCCCCATCCCTTTTGGGCGCATTTGCATGTGTGAACATCAACTTTAAGTGCTTTAGAGAACTTTCATCTTAACTCCATTGGGTGGGCGCATATGAGAGGTCAATCTTTCATTTTGCAACACTTAGAGAAACTTTGCTGGAGTCACCTCAGAGCCAAGGCGCATTTGACCCTCTCTACCTCAAATTTTATATACTTAGAAAATTTTCCAAGCTTCTCATCTTCCATTCTCCTTCAAGGGCGCATTTTGAAGTGTGAGCCTCCAATTTTGGATACTTAGAAGATTTTTGGAACCTCTTCAAGCTTGGGCGCATTTTAGATGGCTTACTTCAAATTTTATGCCTTAGAACATTTCTAGGCCCTCTCCTCCAACCTGGGCTCAAATGGAGGGGTCTCCTTCAAATTTCACAGAGTTAGAAAATTTTCCAACCTCCTCTCACTTCAAGGGCGCATCTAGAGGTAGCTACTTCCATTTTGTGAAACTTAGAAAATTTTCAAGTTCCTCTTCTCTTTCCAGGCGCTAGAGGTCATCTACTTCCAGTTTAGTAGTCTTGAACAAATTTCGTGTCATATCTTCTCAAGCTTGGGCGCATTTAGGCCTGTGAGCTTCCAATTTTCCAGACTTAGGAGCATTTTCATCTGTCTTCTCCCCTTTTAAAGCGAATTTGGATGCTGGACTTGAAAATTTATCAGTTTTAGCGAATTTCATGCTCTTTGCCAGATTTAGGGTGATTCGTTCATGCTGACGCTGGCTTGCCCTAACTTTCTATTTTTAGAAAGTTTCCCAAATTTTGAATTTCAAGCTAATTTCAAGCTCCAAAAAGGTACGGATTTTTGCTGTTAGGATCTAGTGACATGGTAATTTTGCCCGGTAGCGTTTATTGTATTACTCTCTGCTGTACAGCTTACACTTCAAAATAGCAATTGCCGAATGTCCCCATTTTCGCGTGCGATTGCACGAAATGTGGTGGTGCGTGGTGGATGCTATTCGTATGAATGTGGGTGTTCACGCCCTTGATTTTAGAAACCCTAATTTCTGCACTTAGGCACAGCAAAATAGCAATTATTTGATTCTTCATTTTGCAAACTCCGCGATCACCGGGGAGGTGTTCGTGCCATAGGATATTTCATCGCGCTGCCGAGCTTGTACTGTAGCGATGCCTTGCGGTGACACGCTATTTATAGCATGTTTACGGAGGTGGCTTACTATTTATAATGGCTGCTGCTTCGAGGCTTCCACAGCTTCCGGGTTGACGGTGTGGCCAGCTCCTTACCGCGTGGCTTTGCCTGGCGACATCGGTAGCTGTGACTTTCTATTGCACCCCAGCCTGTTTAAGGATGACTTACTATAAATGAAGTAAAGTACTCGTTTACCTTCAAATTTTACCGTGAGACTCCTTGAAGATCTTCAGTCGGTTTTACGGTTTCAAAAAAATTACGACATTTTACCCTCTTTTGGGTCCGAGAGTACGGAAACCCTAATTCATCTTGCATGCATATCAAGCGATCTCGTTTGTTTCGTTTCTTTGCATTCGCGATCCATTCCATTGATTACGACTGGCTGAAGCCGGTTCTAGCGGCGCTTACTTCATCAGAAAGTAAGTTCCTTCTTGAGGTGATTATCTCGGATTTGCATGTCATACCATTCGCGAAGAGGTCTCGAAACCGGAAGGAATATCACCGGACAATACAGAAAGCGACATGCAAACCTAAAATAGCTCCAAAGTGAGATTACGAAGGTTGTCATCCTGCGCTTTGCATGGTATATACACCATTCGCGAAGGTCTTGAAAACCAGGAAGGAATATCACCGGAACATGCGTTGAAAAATTCTTCGTTTAAGCCTTGAAATCTGCTCCGGAAGCTGGATTGCTAAAAATAGTAAGTTGCCCGTTTTAGCTAAAATTTTGCACACGAGCACCTTGATGTGCTCTGGACGCAGTGTGATTGTCGGAATCTCAAAAATGTTGAAGGATTGCCTGTAATTGCACACTTACTAAAAATAGTAAGTTGCCAGAATTCAATGAAATTTTAGTGAAAGCCTGCTGGAAGCACACTGACAACAGTGTTAGTCTCAATTTTCAAGTTATTCATCTCGTTTAACTTCGGGTTGACCAGAAAGATAGAAACCCTAATTTTATAGACTTAGCCAAAATTTCAATTCAGACGGGCACATCCCGAACAGACAGTAGAAAAGAGAGACAATGACAAAACGACCCAAAAGCAAAGCCAACATTAGGGGGTCCCCATTTGCAATGGGGCGATGTGTGAAAAAGGAGTCTGTGATGACAATCTTGATCCATACAACCAGCTCTTCTAAGAAGCAAGATAAAAATCATTTTGAAATTCCGACCATACTTGATAAGCATAGTCTTCTTTTCAATGATTTGCCTCCCGAGTTACCACCAAATAGAGAGTTAGAACATGTCATTGAGTTAGAGCAAAGTGCCAAACCCATGATTACTATTGCCTACCGTCACCCAAGGAGTTATAAGGAGATAAAAAAACCATCAAGGAGCTTCTTGATTTGGGGTTCATGTTGTGACCTTTTCACACATCACCCCATTCAAAATGGGGACCCCCTAATTTTTGCTCCATTCCTCGTCTTTTGGCTTTGGTTTTCTCTGTCTCTCTCTGTCTCTCTCTTCTATTGTCTGCCTTTCCGGGTATGTGCCCGCCTTTCAGCTTAAACGTGAGATTTTAGCTAAGTCTATAGAATTAGGGTTTACGTTCTTCAGACAACTTTGAGGTCAAATCAAGTTGGCTAGTCAAATTCTGAGCTTGGCACTGCCATTAGGAAGCTTCAAGCAGACTCCCTCTGAATTTTCATTGAATTCCGACAACTTCCTATTTTTAGTAAGTGCCAATTTGGGGCTTGTTTTCTTGAGATTTTCAAATTCTGACAACTGCACTGCACTTTGAACACTGAGAACTCATCACTTGCAAAATTTGAGCTGAAACGGACAACTTGTTATTTTTAGCAGTTCAGCCTTCAGAGGCCATTATTAGGGTTTGCATGGTGGATTTCAGATGCATGTCTAAAGATTCTTTGTGGGTTTTTCAAGACCTTTGCAGTGATATGACATGCAAAACGAGACGTTGACTTTCAATGATTCGGGCTTCAGAGGCTATAAATAGGGTTTGCATGCGAGATTTCTCAGCGCATGTCTGCATTATCTTTCTGGGTTTTCCGAGAGCTTTGCAACGAGGTAACATGCAAGCGGAGCTGGTCACTTTTCAGAAACTTGTTATTTTTAGCCAGTGCTTGCATGTTGATGATTTTTCTAGGTTTTTCTGGGTTTTTCAAGATTTCTCGGGCAGTGTGACATGCAAACTCATTTGACAGCCAGTTGGTCGCTTTTCTAGCTACTTACTATTTTTAGCAGGTTCACTTCGGTAGCTGCCCGGCACTTCAAAATCACGAACACAGTGACATGCAACAGAAACGGAGTTAAACAGAGCTCATCTGAAGCACATGCAAGATGAATTAGGGTTTTCGACTTGGGACCGTAAGAGAATCACGAGAATTTTTGAAAACCGATGTATCCCACTGCGATCAGCATCTTTCAAGCTATTCACGGGTAAAATTTGAAGGCAATCAGAGCACTTACTATTTATAGTAAGGCATTCCAAAAACTAGCTAAAAATAGTAAACAAGTAGCAGGCGCTAGTGTGAACGGGCAGGTCTACCGATGAGGATCACAGCATTCAAATTTCAAGTCAAACGGAGTTGCGAAGGTACTGAGCAGTTACTATAAATAGGAAACCACCTCCAGAAACATGCCAAAAATAGCAGGTCAGCACGAGGCATCGATACGAGCAAGACAAGCAACTGATGGAGACCCCACAGCACGAATTTCAAGTCAAACGGAATTGCAGAGGTTCGAAAATCAAGCACTTACTATTTTTAGCAGGCCTGTGCAGAAGAATTATGGTTTCCTAAAATCAAGGGCGAAACATGACAGTCATGCAGAAGAAGCATCCAGTAACGATCAACACCCTTCAGGCAGTCAACACACAAAATTTGAACGCATTCTAAGCAATTACTATTTTTAGCAAGTTGCTAAAAATAGAATGTATAGACAGGCATCAGGTGCCAGCAATTCATCACATCACGAGGTTCGAGATAAAGCAAAAATCAAGCCTTCTGGAGCCAAAAATCAGTTCAAAATGCAAAATTTGGGAAACTTTCTAAAAATAGAAAGCTAGGGCAAGCCAGGGGCCACGTGAACAAATCACTTCAAATCAGACTAGAGCTTTGAAATTCATCCAAGTTTGATAAAATGAAAGCTCCAGCATCAAAAT
>VDFB02270651.1:568115713-568255405 GCA_007258455.2 Sequoia sempervirens | reverse complement strand
TTTCTGCTCTGATACCATGTAAATGGTTAAAAGTCTTCATATTAACATTAAAAAGTTACATTATATATAAGTGCATAAAAGCACTGTAGATATTAAATATATCTACCTAACAGCAAGTTACTGTAGAAACAGTAACAACAAAAAAGACTAAACAACATTGACCATTAAATAAATATAAGAATATAATTTATTCTAACGGCACTCTCAACAATCTTTCTCAATATTTTATTGTAGCATCTATAAGCTTTGCTTTTAGTTGAATATCCTAGGAAAATACCTTCGTCAGACCTTGCATCAATCTTTCCTAAGTTTTCATCATACCAGTTCAATTCCAGAAAGAATGACTGGTATTGCAACGTGTAAAGGTTGATTTAAGAGGCTTAAATTCAAGGGTGCCCCTGGCCTGCAAATGCGCAATTAGGTCTCTGAGACACATTTTGCAATTCATAACCCTTGACAAAATGCCTCAGTTTGACACTCATTGTCAGGAGTTGGACTGCTCCGATGTTCATGCTAATGATCTCGTCGCTGAGCTTGAACAACTCTAAAGAGATGTTTCTGGGAGTTACAAAGTCAGAAAGCTAAATTTGAGGCCCCAGAAAGTTGGGTACCCTTTCCAAGAAGGGTGCATTTTTTCTCAATACTTAACCAAATTTGTATGTTTTTCAACTTGCTTTCATCTCCAGTTTTTTACGCTTGATCTTCATTCATGGGCATTTGACATGTCTCGAGAGCTGACTGCTAGATTCATAACGTAGCTAGAAGGATTCTGAGCAGATCTCTTGAAGAAAATAGCTGCTGAAAACCTCACTTGATTGACCAAAAGTCTAGGCGCCCCTGGCTTGCAGGGGTACATTTGATTTTTTAACTTTCATTTCATCCTCTGTTTTACTGGATAAGTCTGATGGAACAATATTTTAAACTCCAAAATATATCAGATGATGCAATGGTTGACATACCCTCACTACATTTAGAATCTGATCCTTATCAATGGTATCAATAAATGATGGGTGAAAACAAGGGAAATTACTTAGTTGGAGATAATTTATTAATGACTTAGTTGCCCACTATGAGCAACCATGGACAGGAAGCTATTTTACCCAACTTACAAATTTAAAAGTATAGGGTCTATAGTAGAGTACAATGTTGAACACATGAGATTGGTAATTCAAACTCAAGATGCCACACCTTATTAAAGTCTACAAGACTACATCAATGGACTTAATGAAAAAACTAAACATGATGTTCATTTATTAGAACCTTGTATAGTTAGAAAAGCAATGGAACTAGCATTACATTTTGAGCAAAGAAACCTCACTCTAAAAAGATCAACACAAGGCCAAATAGTAGGGTGGAAAGATAAAAATATCACTAATCCTACTAACAAAAATGGGGATAACCTTTTTATCCCAAAAAAAATAACTAAGTTCTCTCCTCAACAAGAGGCAAAAACAGAGAAAAAAGTCTATGTTGGCATTTCCATCTAGCAAATGGTCTAGGGGCCATAAATGTTGTAAAAATGAGAAGAGACTAATGATTATTGAGAATGAGGTTGAAGAAGAGGAAGAAGTATCTATAGAAGAACCAAATATGGAACTAAAGAGTGAAATTCTAGAGGAAGAAGACATGGCTACTATATCATTACATGCGTTAAATGGAATAGGAACACCACGAACACTTAAAGTTTCTGGTTATATAATAAAGGGAAAGGTAACAGTGTTGATTGATATAGGTAGTACACATAACTTTATTGATAGAAGATTGGCTCATAAGCTTAATTGTTTCATATATCCAATCTCTAACTTCCAAGTCATGATAGCTGATGGAAAAGAACTCTCTTGTGGTGGTAATTCCTATTTTATAGAACCTAACGATCTACCTCAATTTAGAGACCATGATCATGCCATTGAATTAATACCTGGAAGAATTCTACCTAACATTAGACCTTATCGTTACCCTTATGAACAAAATATATAAATTGAAAAAATAGTCAAGGAAATGTTGGATTAAGGAATTATTCGTCCTAGTAAAATTCCTATTCATCTCTAGTGGTTATTGTGGAGCAATTTTGCTCTAAGTTTTTTTTCACTTTTTGTTTCGTTCCCAATAGTTCTTCCTTTTTGTCTCTTGCTTCTTTTTGCGCATTTTGATGGCATCTCGCCTTGAAGGTTAATTGTGCAATGTGCCTTGTAGTGGCTATGGGGATTTTTTATACAGCTTTATTTTCGGACCCAAAATGGGACACATGGCTGCATCGCGGGGATTTTCCCCAAGTTGCTCTCACGGACCTGGAAATTGCTCGCCAACGTGCCAAGTCTCTCACTTTTGTCAAGCGGGTTGTTTCATCTACGGGCATATCATTTCTACGGCAGAGTTTGGTGGGCAGCACAATAGATCTTATACTTTCGGCATTAGTCTCTTCGGAGCGACGCCATTATTACTAATAGCTGATCGGATCAGATTTTATCAAGCAATTATGACTTTAGATCCTCCTATGATAGCTATATCTTCACAAAGCTTTCATAGTATCTAGAGCCATTATTGAAGTAGCTCAATTTTTATTAACGAAGATTGATATGATCAAATCATATCCTTGATCAGATTGCAGAGTATCAAACGAGGACACCTGTTAGAGGTTCATCTCTATCAGCCGCAGTGTTGGCCTGTCTTTCTAGCTCTATAAAAGGAGGTTTTGGTGATTTGTTCATCATCATTAGAACAAAATGTTTTTGTTTGTTAGAAGAGTTAGAATAGGGGAGAAATAGGAAATATTTTTACAGAGCTTTGTTTTTCTGTATAGCATGTTAAAATTATCAAGACGATTACTCGGATTGGTATCCGACCTTTACATTTATGTTATTTACTACAAGAACAAGTAATAGTAGGAAGAAATATATAAGATTGTGCATCTATGGCCTCTGTCACATGCTTTCTTTCTCTATTTTGTATGTGCTGAATGCTCTGTGTCAATTCATACAAGTATAGTCTTGGTAATTGCTTTTTATGCCATTAGCTTTTATGTTTGAATAGTTCTATCTTTCAGAAATTGAATCATGTTATACTCTTTCATTTTTTGCAAAAATTATGCTAACTTTCATATTATGTTGTATGAGCAAGATGGTTCTGTAAAGATCTGAAGTATTTCTTTTAGTATCAAGTCTCTTATTTTTGTCGGACCTTAATGGGTGCTTCCCGTGGGGAGATCTAAATGACTAATTTGTGTTCCTATGAGTCTTAGTTGTTCGTTCTCTTTCCAATAATGAAGGGTCTATGGCATTCTATGTCCATTCCATCAAAAAGAAGAGCCTGCTAGGGTTTGAAGTGTTCTAAAAACTTGTGGCACATCACTTTAATTAGTTTCTTTTCTGCATTTCTCTCTCCCTTTTCCCCAAACCACAAGGAAGAGTCGGCTTCCGTTAAAAACTTGGAGGTCATTCAGTGAAGCACAAGCTAGTCCCCCACTCACTGAATTTCTTTTAAGGTTGTTCAGGAGAAGCACAAGCTTTCGTGATCAATAGTTCTTTTCTAGCATGCCTAGTGGGACCAAAATCCATCACAGAATCTAATAGTCAGCCTAGAAGAGGCATTTGAATCAAATCAGAAGGGGAGGCTCGTAATCTCATGCCCAAAGTCCAAACTAGAGCTTGCTCTAGAGGAAATTTCTAGTATTCTCAGTTGTCCTCTCCTACCCCTAGGGGAAGATGAGCCACATGTTTTGTATCACCTATCAGAAGTAATAGGGTAAGGAGTGCTAGCTCGAAGTCTAGAGCTTTATCCAGCCACCCAACCGGCCGAACTTTTCAAATCAGAATACCCGTCTACTCGGTCCATAGGAGTTTGTTTCCAATGGCTCTCCAAGGTGCTCCTGCTTCTAGAAATTTCGTAACATGGGATAGCAATAGTCTACTAGTTCCACCTACACCTCTAGATGTGTGGCCCCCATACCCGCCAATGCCCTCAAAGCAATTTTGAAGTTCACTGGGGAAGATTTTAAAACACCTTCTGAACACCTCTAGAGCATAGTAGAGGTTTGTAGAGTCCACAACATCACAGAGCAAAATCACGCCCTCAGATTGTCGGTCGTTTCTTTCAAAGGGAAGGCTCAAGATTGGTATAGATACCTGGCTCCAAATACCATCCATTCTTGGGATGATCTTAGAGACAAGCTCTTTCAACACTTCTCAGTTAAAGGAGACCGCTTGTCCTTATTGCAGTAGTTGATCATGATAAAGAGAGCCCCACAAGAGGCTATGACCAACTTCAACACTAGCTTTCATAAAACCTGGTAGAGGATTCCTATAACAGCCAAGCCTCCGGCAGCTATGGCATTCATGTTCTATTTGAATGCTTTTAATTCAGATATCGCGGTCATGGTACAATCGCTCGAAGATGATACTTTGCTCGACACATATGATCTGGCTATGCGAGCAGAGAATAGTCTAATAGATGCAAGGAAGCTTCCACCACGACCACCGATGCCAATGTTTGTAGAGATCTTTAGAGGAATCCAAGAGGAGGCAACTCCCAGCACCTCTTCTCCACTTCCCAGCACATCAACTGCACCACCACCATCAATGTATGTGTACCCAAATGCATAACCAAGCACGTTGGGCACCTCTTCGTTGGCCACAGACATCAATGACATGAAGAATCTAATGAGGACTTTCGCAAATGAGCTAGTCATTATTTGACGTCAACAGGCAGTACCTCCAAAGCCCTTAGCGTAAAATTATTAAGGAGGCCACCGTACCAACATAACATGTACTAGGGAGCTCCAAGAGGAGGCAATCAACAACAAGCATCTATGAGCTAGATAGTCCTAGTCACCACACCACTCCAGACTGTCAAGAATAGCCCGAACAAGGACCTGGTCCTAGGACAGAACAATCTAGCCAAGGATATGAACGCGTGGTGCTTCCCATGCAATGATAATCACATGCCCCAAAATTTTCCAAGGGGGAACCCTCAACAGAAGGTAGCAAAACAGAGGACGCAGGGCATATTTTTGAATACCGAAAGCTATCAGTCCCCTAGAATTGAGAATACTCGATTCAATGCCCAGACACAAGGTATGTCCTTAGAATAGGAGTTGGAAATCTCCCCTAACCAAGCACTTTTCTCTTGGATGTAGGAGGATGATTCAGTATTCACGAACGATGTTCCAACAACCAGCACCCTGCAGGTATAGTTAGATTATAATTCATGATAAAAAAGAAGACTTATCGGGGAATATGTGCAACAAACTCCCAAGTGACCGTAGCTACAATGGTCACAACCGCAAGGATAGGAAGCTCCGCAAATACGACCAACTCAGTAGTCATAGGGTCAACCATTTATGCCAAAAGACATGGATAAGGCCCCGAGCCGCCAATGATAGACCGACCTTTACGATCACGGGTGGATCTTGGAAAACCTAAAAATTTCACAATCTCAGAATCTCATGAAACTAGCATCATCACACAGAGCTCGTTGACATGGTCCTGATGCAACTTGAACGGGCTCAAAAGGAGTTTGTATGTAGAAGTTATGTGCAGTCAAAGGTCCGGTCAAACATGCAAATCAAGCATTCAAAAAGGCCAAAAATTGATCATCTCAAAATGAGACAAAAATGAGACCAAAATGTAGAGCTCGTCATGCTAATTCTAGAGCTATATTCAGTTTCAAAAATAGAGTCTGTATGAGCAAAATAGAGCCGGTCAAAGTTTGCAGACAAAAAGAGTTGACCAGTCAAAATGATAGCGTCATCGTGATGTGGCATCACAAATGACAAAGCTGGCGGATGGCGTGGACCAATCACCGAGGTTGACCGCGTGTCATCCAGTAATGGTCTGTAATGGCGGGGAGGCATCAACGTGGTCCGATGGTAGGCTGACACGTGGTAGTCTTCGATCAATCAACAATTGACAGGTGGCATCACCTAGGCTTGACATGTGGCATTGGTGGCTAAGTCAAAAATGACTTAATGAGGTAGTGGGGTTTGAACCTGCGACCTCCTTCATGCTATTTTCAAACCCCACCACTAGGCCACATATTTTCTTTATGAATTATTATGGGAGTAGTTTTATTTGAATAGTCAATAAAGCTATTTTTGGGAATATACAAGATTCGAACCCCTTCCCAACTACAAATCCGCCCAACTACCAATATTGTTGGCAAGATTTTAGGGAAGTCTCCCTTGTCTTTAGGGGAAAAACTTAAAAGGAGGAGAGGATGGTGGGATCACCACCCACCATTTTCTCTATAAGATTTAATTGCTTTTTCAAAGCCTTAGAATAAGGCTAAATCCCTTTTTCCTAGAGGCCTAAATTATCCCATATTTTTAGAGGCCTAGAATATTTTCCTTTACACGGAAATATTAGGAATAGTATTCCTAAATTAAGGGGTCAAATAAAACCTTACATAAAATATTCCCTAAATAATAGAGAATAAATCCATTCGTAACCATTCAAATGGAAAGAGAATTATTTTGAGGGGATATTATCCTTCCAAAAATTATTAAAGGAGGATATTATTGATTTTTTTTCTTGTAATAGGAGATATGGGTATATTTGCAAATAATATGGTTTTAGCCCATATTAGCAAATAAATTTGTATAAAAGGGGGAGAGTTTTGGCTTTAAACAAAGCAAGTCTACTTGGAGAAATAATTCATTTGTGAGAGTTGAATTCTTTTTGAGAGGAAGAATTGCGAGGTGTTGTTATACACCAAAATTGTAAAAGTGAGAAAGATTGTGAGGAATTTTGTGCAGATTTTTGAAGCTTGAATATTGTAAGAAGGAATCTTTAAATGCTTGGCGATATTAATAAAAGCGGTCCAACATTGAGAAGCGGACCCAGAGACGTAGTCCTGATTGGACGAACTTCGTTATCAACTTGCGTCTGATTCTTCTATCTTCTGTCTTATTATTCTTCTATCTCTTGTCTTACATTCTCTCTTATTTTCTTTCCACTATTTTCAATTTGGCATTTAAGTTCTAATTACAACATTTTAGTAATTAGTTAATTTCATTGAGTTCTGTAAGGGATTAAGTGAACTTAGTCTGTAATTTCAACGGCTAAACAACATAATCACGCAATTCTGTCTAGATCGGGGAAAAATTGTAATTAGGATTAATTTGCAAGTTATTTTGTAAACCTCTAATTATAGATCACTTTCCCTAAGGCAAGGGAAGCGCCCCCATTTAAACCAAAGCCCTCGCTAACTAGAACACTCAATGTAGTGGAATAATTGAAGAAAGCTCCCACCAACGTATGCCTGTGGGATGTCCTATCAATACTGGAGTAGAGAACCTTGCTCCAAGAGGCATTAAAAAATGAAGAGCAGATTCCATGGCCAAATACAGCCTCGTCGCAAAATCAAAATAAACGCAAAAGGCTTGCATCGGAACCCCAATCCTCAAGGTTTACAGCATATGTCAATATGATGGACAAAGAAAACAGGAAAGAGGTAAGTAAGACAAAACCCACCCCTTTCTTCTTGACACTTATCATAGGGGATAAGCTATTGCATAATAATATGATCGATTCAAAGGCCAATACTATGTTCATGCCCAAGCTAGTGGTCAATGCTCTAAACTTGAAATATGAGCCCCTCAACAAGGGAATTATGCAGTTAGACGAAAAGAAGGTCCCGACCATCGATCACATTAAAGACCTCTCTTTGACCCTATTTTCCTATCCAAGCCAAACCGTCACGTAGGAACTGGTCATAATTGATATTCCCCCCGTCTTTGAAATATGCCTATCAAGGGATTTCACGACAAAGCTTGGCGGATACCTGACACTTGACTGGTCTCACTTAATATTATGAACAAAGCACGGAACAAAGATGAAGATCCTATCCAAGCCTTTCCATCCTCAACACATCGCAAAGGATGTGGTACTAAGTTTTGAAGCAACACATACCTCCCTTTCCAAAAAGGAGATGTATTGCGTAGAAATGTTAGAAGAAGAGGCCATAAGTAATCGGACCCCCAGAGAAGAGGTCTTGCTCAATCAATTCATCAACTCTGACCCTTTTGGGAAATTTAATGCTATCGGTCTAGGCACTTATGTAATCTTTGATGAGGACCAAGCTCTCCCAAAATTGTAGGAGCAAGACAAACTAAGCGAACCAGTGACAACAACTTATGGACATTACATTTTGACAATGCCAAATGCAAGTTGGATCTAGAGCCAGTATCCGGCTTGTATCTCCAACCGGGTCGGAGACCCTCAGAGCTTTCTGCTTTCAGTTCTCATGTTCAAACAATGATGCCAAATATGAGCGACTAGTTCACTGTCTGACTCTGGCAGAACGAATGGGCATAAAAAGGATACAGGTATTCAAAGATTCTGAGCTAGTTGTAAGCCAAATCTGAGGACAAGCGATCACAAAAAACATGAGAATGCGGTCCTATTGGTACAGGGTATGGGACCTAATCGAAGGGTTTGAGGCATTTAATATCTAGGTCATCCCGAGGTCTCAAAACTCCACCACGAATAGAATGGCTTCGGTTGGCTAGCAACAATTTGAACTAACCGCCGGATTAGCCAAGAACCAACACGCAGTGCTTACTATCATACGACCGTCTATCCCCAACAATGACCAGAACTACGAGGTCTTCGAAGACGATGCCCAGAGCACTACCTTTTAAAGATAGTCGGGGGAGTTTTTTGATCAGACACAGCCCATATCCGAAGAAGTTGGTGAGGACCAAGTGATCTAACTCAAACGCAATAAGCTCCCATGAGGCTTAATCACTCTTGAGAATCTCTTTGACTGGGAGAATGCAAGAAACAATAACCAGAGATTCACAGCCGACAAAGAGGACTATGAGGACCCCGATATCTGAGATGGCAAGAAGCTGAAGGTTGGGACGAACGTGCTGCACGAAGATAAAGAGAGGTTGAGAGAGTTGTGTGTTAAGTACAACACGGTCGTGGCTTGGACCTACGATGATCATAAATGATTTGATCCCAGCATAATCCAGTATACAATTGACTTGTTCAAGGGATCCAAGCCCACAAAAATAAAGACTAGTCAACCTGAAGGTGGAGGCTTTAATGGCACAGGAGCTTACAGAGCTGATCAAATCAAAGAATATATACCTGATTAACCACTCCACTTGGGTATCCAATCTGGTCTTGGTCTAAAAAAAGGATGACGACATACGGCTTTGTGCGGACTTTCAAAACTTGAGTAAAGGCTCATTCAAGGACCATTATCCTTTTCCCTCAATGGAGAAGATCTCGAAGAATGTAGCTGGTTTAGAAATGTTCTCATTGCTCGATGGATTTTTGGGATATAACCAAATCTACATGAAGGAGGATCAACATAAAATGACATTCACCAGCAAGTGGGGGATGTTCGCGTATGCAAAAATGCCACTCGGCCTCTCTAACACAAATGCCACCATTCAACATGCAATGGACGTTGCTATTAAGGGACTAATCAACAAGATCATCTTGATATATCTAGACAACCTAACCATATTTTCAAAATCAAAATATGATTATTTTGATCATCTAGAAATGGTTTTCCTGAAGTTCCAACAGTTTGGGATTTCTTTAAATCCCAAGAAATGTCTGTTTGGATTATCACAAGCCAAATTTCTTCACTTCGTGGTATCTAAAGAAGAAATAGCCATAGACCCCAAGAGGGTGAAGGCTATAACGGAATTACCCTTGCCTGTTACTCAGAAGGGGCTACAGTCTTTCTTAGGGAAGATTAACTTTGTCAGCCGATTTATTTCAAATTTCACAGCCATTGCGAGATATATTACACTGATGCTCAACAAAGGCTTAGCATTCAAATGGACCCAAGAAGGAAAGCTTTCCTTCAAGCAGATTAAGGCATCCATCTCCGCAACTCTGGTGTTCGCTAACCCAAACTTTACAAAATACTTCCTGCTCTATGTTTACAGCGACTAGCACAACATAGCCTCTGTGCTCACGCAAAAGGACGAGGGAGGCGGAGAGCATCCTATTACTTTCCACTACAAGGCCCTAAAGGGGCATGAAACTAGATATAATTTTATTAAAAATCATGCCTTTGCCATTGTCAAAAGCCTCAAAAAATTCTAACATTTGGTTTCAGAAGGTAAAATTACAGTCCTCGACGCCCATCCCAACGTTAGGGAATACATCACAGAAGATGAAATAATGAAGAAAAGGGCCAACTGGATCACTAAGGTCCTGGAATATGATGTGGAAATTGTTCAACATCTAGAATACTAAGAGGGGGCTGTGAATTACTATTCCATAAAACCACAATAAAATCCATCTAATCATTATGATAATTTTGACAGAATCAGCAAGATGGAACATAAAAACAAATCAATGCAACCATACACATGAACACTTGGATTTTTACATGGAAAACATAAAAAAGGAAAAACCATGGTGAGGGTTACCTCACAATATATTATATCCAAATACAAAGTATTACAGGGCTCACTGCCTGGACTCACTGTCCTTGAAAGGCTCACAGGATGAATACAAAACATGGCTATCTGCAGAGGTACAAAGCTAGAGGCTCATTGCCAAAAGACTGAATTGATAGAATACATCTTCATTGTGCAGGATTCAGTTCCAATGAAGCTCAAAATATAAAATACTACTTCACACGACAGTCGCTCAACTAATCTGCACTAATTCACAACTGATAAAGCATTTAACCTCAGACCTTTCTTCCACACACACTTTCACTCACACTCCACA
The DNA here is from genome assembly GCA_007258455.2 of Sequoia sempervirens. Classification (NCBI taxonomy): domain Eukaryota; kingdom Viridiplantae; phylum Streptophyta; class Pinopsida; order Cupressales; family Cupressaceae; genus Sequoia; species Sequoia sempervirens. Next base: position 568,244,705 of record VDFB02270651.1, on the reverse strand, counting down.
CTTCACACTCTCATACTCTCTCACAAAGCATCTTATATATATACAAGTATATCTTATTCATCAATTAGGTCAGCCTAATTAGATGAAAACAAGATAATCAAAACTCTCTTTGTCGGCACCATATTAAACATTTAATGCATGTAATGCATTGTACCAAGTCAACTAACATTCATAAAACATGACTAGTCGTCATAATGTCTTGCATATGCTAAGTCGGCCAAGACTAGAACAAAATTGTCCAAACCAAAAAATAAACCTCAAAGCAGACACCTTTTGGATCTCATAACACATTAAATTCCCATCATACCACCAACAGTATGCAAAGCAAGAAACAACAGTAGAATACAGAGTTGGAATCTGTCAGAGATAACTTTCTACTCACAACTAAAAAACGTCTCAAGATCCAAGATATAGGTGTCTGAATGAGTCATGATAACATGGTTAAGAGATTAGATTCAAATCAGATCTTGAGGTGAATTCTGGACTCAAATAACTACACAGTGATCCATCACAAAAGGGTATCATCGACAGTGAACAACTTCCGGTAAACCAAGTAGATTTCTCATATAGTTATCACCATGTTGACATCAATGACAAAATAGGAACAACCAAGACAAACCATCCATACTTCATGCTCATGTTGCAAGGCTTCCATAATCCCAACAATCTGCCCCTTTGGCTTGGATGGAAACATGCATGACAAAAAAAAAATTCAATATACTTCAACTGAATAATCTGAATACTCCCTCTATCAAAACTATTCTTCACAAAAATGCTTTTCTTGTCTCTCTATCTCTTTATCTCTCCCCCTTAGACATCAATGACAAATGATGGGGTCTGGTATATATGTATATATACGTCAAAGTGTAACAAAAAAGATATGAACACAAAATTGAATTAACCTGGACAAGAGCCTCTAAGACTCTCCAAGATGACCTTCCACGATGCTTTGCCTTCTTACCATGTACCTTTTGCACTTATCAGAGTCATGAGTAATAGCTCAACCTTAGTTAAGGACTTTATACCATTTGCTATAGTATTGGGACTAAGATTATTCTCTGATAATTCACCAATATAGCCAAGAGCACTAGAAATAGAAGTGTGCTTGAGTTTAATCATGTCTCTGAGTGCCACAAACTTCTTGATAACTTTTGTCCTTCGATCATGCAGAGAAAAGAATTTGTCCTGAAGCTACACAATGTAGGACCACCTCTAATTATCTCTATCTTCTGCTAACCTGTATGTATATGCCTGAGTGCTCATTCGATACTCACTAATCCTTATCTCATTTCTTATGTCTAGTGTACTACAAGACCAGTCTAGGCAAAAGGAAAGTAGTCCCTATGCCACTTCTTCACAAACTTGCACACTCTCCAATTCTTTCATCACTCGACTGTGTGCATTTGCTAATTTTTCCTTGATATCTTCCAAATTTACTTCATCAAACCTGATTCCAGCAGGTACTTCAAGTCCAAAGATGTAGACCTTCAAAGAATCAATCATGCCTCTAAGATTCTCCACAACAAAAATAGATGAATCAAAATTAGCACCAAGAATAACCTTCTACAATTCTTCCAAATCTCTTTGAATACTTTCATGCTCATGTTCAAACTAACTTCCTTCTGCAACTTCTTGCTTAACAACACTCTTCCTTTTCTTCCTTGTTTCGGTTGCGCTACCAGAGTTACCTTCTATATTGATATTTCTAGGGCTTTCCAAAAGAATTTTAGCATAATTATCAACTTCAACCTCTGACACTTCATAATCTAATTCAGATATCCATACCAACCTTGATTCAACTACTTCAATGTGATAGATATCTATAGACACAAGAAAATTGATGCTTCCGAAGTACCTTTCAACAATAGTTACTAGAATCCTAAACCTTCTACTCATCCTCATCTAAAAACTTCCACAGACTGCAGCAAGGGCAGTCTCTTGTGCATCTGAGCTACCAATATTTATCATTAAGTTCTTGATTTGATGGGCAATATGCTCTAAATTTAAAAACCCTATCCTTCCTATTACCAGTAGTTCTCTCAAAAAGTAAAAGAGCAAACATATAATAAGATTGCCATACCAGAATGTATTCTTCTTACTCTTCTTGATTTCCGTTAAATTCTTCAAAAGATATATATGAAGTAATTCACATAAGTCATAATCCATACCTCTTTTAACCATATCAACATCAATATGTACAACAACAATAGAAACTATGAGGTCATTGCAAGGGATACAAACTTTGTGAGCGATGACCATAGCAGCATACCTTATTACCATATCAACAATTGATCTCAAATCAATCTCTTTCCCTTCAAGATTTTCACCAGTAATCTCAATTATCTCTTGCTCATCCATAGCCTTCTGATTGGGTACTGGTCCAGAGGAACACAAACCAGTTACAACTCTAATAGCTTTTCCGGTAATCAAATGTCTCATCAATCCACAAATATTCATCATGAATTCTGCTTAAAACTATTCGAATATACTTCTTCCCAAATTCAAAAAGAGGGAATTTCCTCCAAACATCCAACTTTTTCACAACTAACACTCTGTAGGCATCATGGCTCTCTTCCAATTCACTCTCCCATAACATGCTCAACTGAATTGACGACATCTTTCCTATCTTAATGTAAACAAATGCATAGATATCCTTTGTGGGAAACACTCTCGGAGGGATGTGAAAGAATAAACCAACAAACTCTTCTAACCCATTCTTCAAATATCTCTTCAAATTATCTTGTACTCTATCTGCACTACTCACAACTTTTTAATTATCCATAGCAATAAAAATGAAAGATTGTGCAAACAGGAATACCTCTGTAAATGCCAACAAGAAATGTATAGATGTCCTACTTCCGGAGCTCACTTCGAATTCACTTATTCTCTTCTTCAAACCTTGAAACTCTGAATTGCTATCAAAACTTCCTTTGCACGATTCTCCAAAAATACATAAGTCTTTCGAATTATCTGAATTTATTTCTTCCATTCTGAATGATTTTGTGATAAATGTTTCAACTTTTAGCTAGATTACCGGAAATGTGTACGAGCCCATTCTTTCAAATTCTACAGACTTAATCCTTCACACATGCGAGTGAGAAAATTCATTAATTTTGTTACCACATTAAATATATTTCTGTCATGATGTGACACAAGTATCGATGAGAGGGTTTAATAGATTTTCTAATAATTGCTCCCCCTTACCCACTACTTGACTCAAAAATTGATGGTAGTATCTGCACCGGAGGTCGGCACAAATAAGACTAATAATTTCGATACAACTTGCTTTCCTTCCTTTCTACAAATCCTTTTCATTTCCTTTCTTGATTCTTCTGAATCACTGATTTCATCATGCTTCTTCACTGGATAATTATTCTTTCTGCAGCAATTAACAAGGTGTTTTGGATTGCTCCACTTACAGCAAATAGCATTCTTGTTTCTGTTCTCTCTTTTATTCAATAGTCTAACTTTATATTCAATCCTCTTGCACATAAGATATTTTCCAAAGAATGATAAAGAATTATTCATTTTACTTTTGCAGTCCTTTGCCTTATGACCATATTTCTTATAGGAATAACAAACACCATTGAAAGATAAATACCCTTTCGCATCATGTCATTTGACAGGAGTTTTTCCGAAATTATTTCTTAGATCTTTATTTGTCCATCTTTCCACTGAGTCTTCTTACCAGTGGATTGCTTCACTTTAGAACTTTGACCTTTCTCAAACCCTAAACCACTCTTATTCATTGCCAATCTCTGACAAGTAATCAATTCATCAAGCATTGTCTAGCATATCTTAAAAAAAATTCTTCAAAACTTCTTTCCTTTTCCAAATAAGATCTCAAGATTTCTACTTCTTCCCCAAGCTTTATGCATTCATCCATCTTCCTTTGAATTTCAATTTCTTGATATTCTTTAGTTCTTTTCTTCTTATCCAATGGTTGCAACAGGTTGGATACGATTTCATCTACCTTAACCAATAGATCACATGCTTCAACACTTTTACTTTGTAGCTTTTCAATATACTCATTCACTTTCATCAACTTGTCCTTCAGATCTTTTATTTCTTCTGAATATCCAACAAAGACCACTTTCAAAGGAAAAATTTTCTTATACTAAAATTTTGGGGCCTTCCTCAAGTTGTTAGGATTCTTCTGAGGAACCAACCTCTGATACCAATTGTTGAACATCAGCAATAGTAAGAGGGGGGCGTGAATTAGAATTCCATAAAACCACAATAAAATCCATCTAATCATTATCACAATTCTTACTAAATCAGCAAGAGGGAACATAAAAAACAAATCAATGCAACCATACACATGAACAAAAGGATTTTTACGTGGAAAACCCACAAAGGGAAAAACCACGGCGACGATTAACTCACAATATATTATATCCAGATACAAAATATTACAGTGCTCACTGTCAAGACTCGCTATCATTAAAAGGCTCTCGACCTGAATAAAAAAGATGGCTATCCACCAAGGTACAAAGATAGTGGCTCACTACCAAAATATTGAACTGATAGAATACACCTTCATTGTGTAGTATTGAGTTCCACTCAAGCTTAGCATATAAAATACTACCTCACATAGCAGTCGCTCAACAAATCTGCAATGATCTACAATAGATAAAGCATTTAATCGGACCTTTCTTCCACACACACTTTCACTCACACTCCACACTTCACACTCTCATACTCTCTCACAAAGCATCTTATATATATACAAGTATATCTTATTCATCAATTAGGTTGGCCTAATTAGATGAAAACAAGATAATCAAAACTCTCTTTGTCAGCACCATATTAAACATTTTATACATGTAGTGCATTGTACCAAGTCGGCTAACATCCATAAAACATAACAAGTCTCCATAATGTATTGCATACGCTAAGTCGGCCAAGACTAGAACACAATTGTCAAAACCAACAAATAAACCTCAAAGCAAACACCTTCCAAATTTGAGAACACATTAATTTCCCATAATACCACCAACATAGAGCCAACAAAACCGTAGCATAAGAATGTTCACCTTAATAAAATGCGGAGTCTCCCACATAGAATGCCAAGCAAGGAACAACACTAGAATACAAAGTTGGACTCTGTCATAGATAAATTTTTGCTCACAACTAAAAAATGTCTCAAGATCCAAGATATAGATGTTTGAATTACTCATGATAACATGGTTAAGAGATTAGAGACAAATTAGATCTTGCAGTGAATTCCGGACTCAAATACCAATACACTGATCCATCACAAAAGGGTATTACTAGCCAAGAACAACTTCTAATAAAACAAGTAGACTTCTCATATAGTTATCACCATGTTGACATCAATGACAACATAGAAACAACCAACACAAACCATCCATACTTTATACTCATGTTGCAAGGCTTCCATAATCCCAACAATCTCCCTATTTGGCATTGATGGCAACATGCATGACAAAAACATTTTCCAATATACTACAACTGAATACTCTGAATACTCCCCCTATCAAAACTATTATTCACAAAAATGTTTTTCCTCTGTCTCTCTATCTATCTATCCCTCTATTTCTCCCCCTGACATCAATGGAAAAGGATGGGGTTTGATATATATGTATATATGCATCAAAGTGTAACCAAAAATATATGAACACAAAAGTGAATTAACCTAAAGAAAAACCTCTAAGACTCTCCAGGATGACCTTCCACAACACTTTGCCTTCTTCCCATGAACCTTTTTTCACTTATAAGAGTCTTGTATAATAGCTCAAGCTTTGTCAAGGACTCTATACCATCTTCTAGAGTATTGGGACTAAGATTAATCTCTGATAATTCACCAATATAGCCAAAAGCACTAGAAACAAAAGTATACTTGAGTTTAATCATGTCTCTGAGTGCCACAAACTTCTTGATAACTTATGTCCTTTGATCATATAGAGAAAAGAATTTGTCTTGAAGCTGCACAATGTAGGACCACATCTTATTATCTTTATCTTCTACTAACCTGTATTTATTTGCCTGAGTGCTTAGCTGAGACTCACTCATCCTTATCTCATTTCTTATGTCTAGTGTACTACAAGACCAATCTAGTAAAAAGAAAGCGGTTCATGTGCCTCTTCTTTACAAACTTGTACACTCACCAATTCTTTCATCACTTGATTGTGTGCATTTGCAATTTTTTCCTTGATATCTTCCAAACTTCCTTCATCAAACCTAATTCCAACAGGCACTTCAAATCCAAAGATGTAGACATTCAAAGAATCAATCATGCCTCTGAGATTCTCCACAACATAAATAGATGAATCAAAATTAGCACCGGGAATAACCTTCTACAATTCTTCCAAAGCTCTTTAAATATTGTAATGGTCATGTTCAAACTAACTTCCTTCTGCAACTTCTTACTTTACAATACTCTTCCTTATCTTACTTCTTCTGATTGCGCTACTAGACGTACCTTCTATATTGAGATTTTTAGGGCTTTCCAAAATAATTTTAGCATAATTATCAACTTCAGCCTCGCTTGCTTAAAATCTAATTCAAATATCCATACCAACCTTGATTCAACTGATTCCATGTGACAAAAATCTGTAGACACAAGAAAATTGATGCTTCTAGAGTACGTTTCAACAACACTTACTGGAATCCTAAACCTTCTACTCATCCTCATCTGAAAAGTTCCAAAGAATCCAGCAAGGGCAGTCTCTTGTGCATCCGAGCTACTAATATTTATGATGAAGTTCCTGATTTAATGGGCAATAGACTCTGTATTTAACCATTCTATCCTTCCTATTACTAGTAATTCTCTCAAAAATTAAAAGAGGAGACAAACAATAAGATTGCCATGCCAAAATGTTTTCTTCTTACTCTTCTTGATTTCCCTTCAAAATTCGCACTAGTAACCTCAATTATCTCTTGCTCATCCATAGCCTTCTGATTGGGAACTAGTCTAGAGGAACACAAACCAGTCACAACTTTGATAGCTTCTCTAGTGATCAAATGTGTCTCATCAATCCACAAAGATTCATCATGAATTTTTCTTAAAACTATTCGAATTTACTTACTCTCAACTTCAAACAGAGGGACTTCCCTCCAAACATCCAACTTTTCTATAAATAACACTCTGTAGGCATCATGGCTCTCTTCCAATTCACTCTCCCATAGCATGCTCAACTAAACTGACGACATCTCTTATGTCTTACTTAAAACAAATGCATAGATATCCTTTGTGGGAAACACTCTCGGAGGTATACGAGAGAATGCACCAACAAACTCTTCCAACACATTCCTCAAATATCTCTTAATGCACCAACAAACTCTTCCAACACATTCCTCAAATATCTCTTCAAATTAGCTTGCACTCTATTTCCACCCTTCAGAACCTTTGAATTATCCATAGCAATAAAAATGAAATATTGTGCAAACAGGAATACCTCTGTAAATGCCAACAAGAGATGTATAGATATCCTGCTTCCGAAGCTCACTTCGAATTCACTTGATCTCTTCTTCAAACCCTGAAACACCGAATTCCTCTCCAAACTACCTTTGCACACTTCTCCAAAAATACATAAGCCTTTTGAATTATCTAAATTTATTTCCTCCATTCCGAATGATTTTGCAATAAATGCTTTAACTTGCAAGTAGGTTATTTCGAGAATAGTGTACGCCACTGAGAAAATTCCTTAATTTTGTTACCACATTAAATATACTTTTGTCATGATGTGACACAAGTATCGATGAGGGGGTTTAATATATTTTCTAATAATTGCTCCCCCTTAGCCACTGCTTGACTCAAAAATTGATGGGAGTATCTGCATCGGAGGTCCGCACAGATAAGACTGATAATTTTGATTCAACTTGCTTTCCTTCCTTTCTCCAAATCCTTTTCATTTCCTTTATTGCTTCTTCCAGATAAATGATTTGATTATGCTTCTTCGCCAGACAATTATTCTCTCTACAGTTATTAACAGGGTGCTCCGGATTGCTGCACTTACAACAAATAACATTATTCGCTTCTTCTCTCTTTTATTCAATAGTCTAACTTTATATACAATCTTCTTGCACTTAAGACATTTTCCGGAGAATGATAAAGAATCATTCATTTTACGTTTGCAATCCTTTTCCTTATGACAAAATTTCTTGCAGGAATAACAAACACCATTGAAAGATAAATTCCTTTTCGCATCATGTCCTTTGACAGGTGTTCTTCCAGAATTGTTTCTTAGATCCTTGATATCTCCATCTTTGCACCAAGTCTTCCTACCAGTGGATTATTTCACTTTAGAACTTTTACCTTCCTCAAACCCTAAACCTTATCCATTGTCGATCTCTTAGAAGTAATCAATTCATCAAGCATTGCCGAGATTATCTTAAATTTATCTTGAAAACTTCATGCCTTTTCCAAATCAGATCTCAAGATTTTTTCTTCTTCCTCATGCTTTATGCATTCATCCATCTTCCTTTGAATTTCAATTTCCCAACATTCTTCAGTTCTTTCCTTTTCATCCAATTGTTAAAGCAAGCTAGAGATAATTTCATCTGCCTTAACCAATAGATCACATGCTTCAACACTTTTACTTTGTAGCTTTTCAATATAGTTTTTCACTTTCATCAACTTGTCCTTCAGATCTTCTATTTCTTCTGAATATCCAACAAAGGCCACTTTCGGAGGAAAAAATTTCTTATATTAAAATTTTGGAACCTTAAGCTATTGGGCTTCTTCCGAGGAAAGCTCTAATACTAATGTTGAACATCTAAAATACTAAGAGGTGGTCAGTATTCCATAAAACCATAATAAAATCCATCTAATCATTATCACAATTCTTGACTGAATCAACAAGAGGGAACATAAAAACAAATCAATGCAACCATACACATGAACACCAGGATTCTTACATGGAAAAACCAAAAAGGAAAAACCACAGTGAGGGTTAACTCACAATATATTATATCCAGATACAAAACATTACAGGGCTCACTGTCAAGACTCATTGTCCTTGAAAGGCTCGCAACTTGAATACAAAAGATGGCTATCCACCAAGGTACAAAGATAGTGGCTCACTACCAAAAGATTGAACTGATAGAATACACCTTCATTGTGTAGGATTGAGTTCCAATCAAGCTCAGAATATAAAAACTACCTCACACAGCAGTCGCTCAACAAATCTGCACTCATCTACAACTGATAAAGCATTTAACCTCGGATCTTTCTTCCACACACACTTTCACTCACACTCCACACTTCACACTCTCATACTCTCTCACAAAGCATCTTATATACATACATGCATATCTTATTCATCAATTAGGTCAGCCTAATTAGATGAAATCAAGATAATCAAAACTCTCTTTGTCGGCACCATATTAACCATTTTATACATGTAGTGCATTGTACCAAGTCGGCTAACATCCATAAAACATAACAAGTCTCCATAATGTATTGCATACGATAAGTCGTACAAGACTAGAACACAATTGTCCAAAGCAACAAATAAACCTCAAAGCAAACACCTTCCAAATCTAAGAACACATTAATTTCCCATCATACCACCAACATAGAGACTACCAACAAAACCACAACATAAGAATGTTCACCTTAATAAAATGTGGAGTCTCCCACACAGTATGCCAAGCAAGGAACAATAGTAGAATATAGAGTTGAACTCTATCAAAGATAACTTTTTACTCACAACTAAAAAATGTCTCAAGAATAGGATATAGATGTCTGAATGAGTCATGATAACATGGTTAAGAGATTAGAGTCAGATCAAATCTTGCGGTAAATTCTAAACTGAAATACCAACACACTCATACATCACAAAGTTATTAGGCATAGAACAACTTAAAAAAAAGTAGACTTCTTATATTGTTATCACCATGTTGACATCCATGCTGCTCTAGCAAGCTGAGAGATCTGAATGTGCAACTCCTGGTCCAAATTTCTCATTGTATAAGTCAGGAAAGCCTCGTGAACACACTTGAAGTGACGTTCAGCCTTAGTGAACTCAAGCTGATCATAATAGTGATAGACTTTCTGAACACTGAGAATGCCGGTGTTTAGTCCCTCGGAATTGACCTTGATAAGCAATCAAGTACACAAGATAAGAACACATGTGAAACTCATGAGCAACTAGGAAACCGGTGATCTTGCTTGTGGATAACATCACTGATGAAGGATGCCCAGTCATAATGCTCCTGCCCAGATATGATGCGACCAATAATGTAATACATCCAAGGCTGGAAAACATTTGCATGTGATTGACCTGAGACACGATTCAAGAGTGTAATTAGAATCGAGTACTCATCCTTGTACTCACCACGACCCACATTGTTTGGCAATCTGTTCCTCGCTTGCTTTAACCATCTTTTGCCATTTTATTCTGGCACTTGTCCACATCAGCATTGAATGCATGCTCGCACTGCTCCATAGAAATAACTAGGCTATTCGGGTGCTGAGGTAATACCAAAACTTCTTTCAACGTCCAAAGGCTTGAGACTGCAAATAACTCGTCCATCTTGACACTATCTCACGAGTAGCGAGTTGTAATGCTTAATACAAGACATCACGAACTCAATACAATGCGGAGATAAGGAATGGAAGCGGCCTCCAATAACCCGGACTGCTAAATGTTTTGAATAATCGAATCTCTGATCTTGACTGGATCTAGAACTGCTTCTGGCAACACCTTGTGAAGATTCGTCTCAACGTCAATGAAGTCGTGAGTAAGGACTGATTTAGTCACGTATTCCAAGTTGAGTGTCTTGCATTATGAAAAATTACGCTGTTGTAATGTCCCCATTTTTACGACGTCCTCTTTCTGTTGGGATGATTCAGGCATACTTACTATTTTTAGTAAGTGCTTTTTTTAGCAGGGGGTTTGGTGCGGTGTTTTGGTCTTTGGAGAGCCCTTTCAAGCATTTCGGCTTCTCTTCAGTTCAAGCTTTAGGGCACAATTTACTATTTTTAGTACTTTCTAAAAATAGTAAGTCAACTTGGGTCAACGGGTCCTAGTTAGGCAGGTACTACAGCACAAAATTCAGTTGATATAAAGTTACTAAGGCTAAATCAATTTAATATTTGATTTATGCTTCGAAAAAAGGTTTACTATAAAGTAACTTTATATTTAATCATTGAGGGTCCTGAGGGGACATAAAAAAGTACCATGGTGCCTAGTCAATGACTTAAAGTCATTTTAAAGTGCTTTTGAAATATTTAATATTGCAAATGGGAAAAAGGAAAAAAAAAGTGCTTTGGTTTATCCCACATTGGCAAGGTGAATGAATGAACTCTCTTGAGAGTGTTATAAAAGAGATTTAAAGAGCTCTCTTTCAGCATGGATGTTTGAGTTTGTTTAGAGGACTGACTGGGAGCTTGACTCTGGCTTGGTTTTGACTTGCTGAGACGAAAACCTCTGCAAGAACACCTTCCCCGTGCGTGAAAGACTGTATCAGGAAGGAATTTGGAGGCTTCATTTCAGGAGCTTCACTTGTGCTTACATATTGCAGATTTTCAGGGATTTTAGTTGAAGATTTTGATATATTTTGAAGAGGAATTGTTGGTTAATCGACATCTTTCTTGGGGGTATGAATGGAGTAAATTTATGAAGATTTTTTGGTTGATTTTATGATTTTATTTAGCAAGCTACAGTGACGCTGCTACAGTGACGTCACTATAGTGTCGTACTACAGTGACGTGCTACAGTATTAGGGTTTCTTTATTGGCTTGTGTTGGGCTTTCAGGTTACAATTTTCAGACTTTGGATTGAAGGTTCTGGTTTTATTTTGAAGAGAAATTACTGGTTTGGATAGTTAAATCTTGGTAAAGAAAAAGACTCCATTTGGTGGTGCTTTAAGGATTTTCTGGGCATTTTCAGTTTAGGCCTGAATCTGGTTTCTTGGCTCATCTCCAAAATGAACTGTGCAAATGAAATGTTTCTGCTCTTGTGGCTGTGTCGGGATCCATACCAGATAAGGGAGAGAAAGGCTTTGATTTAGGGTGCTGGGTGTTGCTAATTGAAATCCTCTTCTAGCTGCTGGTCGCCTATCATCAGGGGTTTCTTGACGTTGGGAGGCTGAACTTCAAGATCAGAACTCGGGCTTGACTCTCTCTTGTTGAAGGCTACAAGTTAGTTATACAGTTACTCCATAAACCCCTGCTGCTGTGAAAAGAAGACATATAGCTAGGAGCTGGGTGATGATTGTTTGGAGTATTCAAGACCATAGAGTTGCTCAGCTCGTGGATTTTGGAGGCCTAGCATATTGCTGTTAAACTCACTTATCAGATGATTGAATCCATGTATGAAGCCCTTTCTTCCTTGGTGCTGTAGGTGATGATGAGGAGGGAATATTTACTGCTGCTAAGGTGCCTAGTTCAGATCTGAAAATAGATATTATTTCTGAGTTGTTTGAAATAGATTTTATTGCAGCTGCTGTTGGAGTCTGAGAACAGTGATCATTGGTATTGGATAGCAAGGGAGCTCTTTAATAAAATCTGGATATTATTACGTTGCAAAGGGAAGCTCAATTGTTGCTGCTTTTGCTTAACCCCAGGTCTGATATGTTCATTTTCTGAGTCTGTTTAGTTGCATGAGAGGTCTGATATTTCATTGAAAACTTATAAAAAGACTATTATAAAATGTGAGGAAAGTTCAGTTTGCAAGCAAGAATTCTTTGTATTTTCAGTTCTTGATATCTTATGTTATGCATGTTCTTAAGCAATGAATGCCATATGAAACTAAAGAAAAAACATCTACAAACAAACACAGAAGCAACTGAATTACGGTTAGACAAATAAGAGCTTTAGAAACAAAAAAAAATTAGTCCAGTTCATTACACCTGTTGACTGTGAACTCGACTATGTTCTGACAAAATTTCTGAAAAGCTAAAAATAGCCTGCTGAGGCTAAAAATAGCCTTTTGAAGAGTTATTTTTGGCGAAAAATATGAGATAAGAGTTTTGTCCAGAAAAAGATTCTAAGACAACCCAGAACATCAGAAATGTGAAAATCTAACTTCTACTCGACCATGCAAAGAATTTTCAGTTGAGAAAATTAGAAACTCGTGAACGAATGCTCTAGAGTTAAAAATTCCTGAAAAATCAAACGCACGAATTCAATTTGAGGAAGCTATATGGAAATGATCCAGATGTTTAAACTTGCCAAATTCTGTCAACTTCAGGAACATGCGAATTGTATTTTGAAAGAAATTTGAGAAACAAAGAGGAGAAAGACGTTTTTTTTAATAAGCTCTTTCTTCTATGAAAATCGCCCCTGTTCTTCAAATTTGCTGATAATTGTGAACTAAAACCTACAAAAAGAATTGTTTTGATGAAATCGCCTTTGGAGACTGATGATGAATTCGCCTTTGCCTTGAAAACTTGCCTTTGCTCTTGAAGAAATTACGAATTTTCTTGAAGCTGTGTGAATGATTAATGATGGCGCCATGCTTAAATAAAGAGAATTTGCACCATATTGTTGACTGCAAGATTTAAAACCTCGACCAAAATAGAATTCTTCTGATTGGACCCTTCCAGTTACACTGACACTGTCTTGAAGATCGAAATTTAAATAATAATAAAATATTCATTATGCAATAGCACAAAGAGGTGCCAATTTTAGAAAATCGCCATTTAATGCTAAAATATGCAAAAATAAATATTAAATATTATTTAACATCAGTTGACAAACCAAGTAAAGCACTTGGATTCACCGACGAACTTCACTGATTTCAAAAAGTCCTCATTTGACCTTATAGGCATCCATTTACTCAAGATATCACGTTTTTTATTAACTTCCTACTTTGTAGCTGACTACAAAGTTACAACTGGCCATCTTCGACACTAATTTCTAGGTGACCAGCTGATGTTGAGACTGAGCAAGTGTATTCATCGTGAAGCCTATAGAGCAAGGAAGAAATATCTGCTGGGAGTCGTCACTGCAAAATCCATCATTTAACACCTCAAAGAATTAGGCGTCCTTGATTAAATTGATTTTCAGGTACCAGACTTAAACCATTTCTCCAAACTGCCATCTGACACTTCAAATGGTTGCTGACAACAAACGGTGAACCCTGCTGACTGGCAAACAAGCTCACTGCATGACTAGAGGTATTTTGCATCCAACGAATATACGCAAGGCATCTGAAAAGTGCATTAAGGGCCCCAAAAGTAAAAGCACCCCTGGCTTGAAAAGGCACGAACACCATTTTGATGAAAGTTCAACTCTCAACCAAATGCCCTACTTCGACTTCTGATATCTGGAGCTAGGATGGCCTGATTCAAGCACCATCTGTCTCGAAGCGTAGCCAGAAGGACACACGAGAGACATCTCTGGAGGCGAGGAAGCAAGAAAACTGCTTCTAAGACCTCAAATAGAAAGGCGCCTTTCCCAAGATGGAATAGACGACCAGAATTAGCCATTTTCTGAGTTGTCTTCGTTTTACAGTATTTCGCCAAAGACCTCGCACGTACGAGCATTTGCAAAATCTCGGAGGCTGACGGCTTGGCTCATTGAATAGCTAGAGTAATTACGCTCAAGTCTCGTGAAGACTTTGAATGTTAATAACCTCATCTGACAGGCCTGAAGGCTAGGCGCCTCTAGCCTACAAAAATACAATGAAATTTACATTTTCCTCCGCCTGCTAAATTACGTGCCTGGTAGAATCTCTCCCACAATCTCTCAGAATGTCAGATTAATAGGAAACTTGGTGCATCGCGAAGGCGAACTAGAGTAGCACAGATGACAGGAAGACCTCGTCTGCAAACTCTGTCATCTGAAGGATCAATTTGAAGGGCGCCCCTAAGCTATAGGGGCACAATTCACCATTTGAGGAAGCTCTGTGATGCGAACTCTCCTCATAAGCTCATCTTCTGACATCAACTGCCGGAGCTTCGGACCTCGGATCACTGCATTCGATAACTCGTCGGACAGGCAGACTTGTCGTGAAGAGATTGACTATATCATCAATCAAGAATAACAAGATCTAAACCTCCTTTAAAGAATGCGCCCTTGAGCTATAGGGGTGCAAAAGCTTGAAAAAGACAAACTTCTGCAAACTGCAACTTTGGAATCTTCAACTTCTGTTGCCAGTTACCGGAGTTACAAGTCTTGAATAACCTCGCAGGATAGCTCATTGGATAGACAGACAAATTCTGAAGAGATCGACTATATGCTTGAGCATTTATCACAAAATTTAAGCCTTCAAAAAGAAGGGCGCCCCTAGGCTACAGGGGCGCAATTTTGCTTTTCCTTGAGAAATCTTAAAAAATTGACCATTGAAATCATCATTTTAGTCACTGAAATGACTATTTAAAAGTATAAGTGTCGTCGTGAAATGTTCCTCCAACATGAAAGCTTTGCTCTGAGTCTCTGATTTAGGTTCTAATCAATGAATACTACCTTTGACTGACAAAACATTAACAAAAATCCATGCTTGATATTGCCCAAAAACTGTATTTGACATCATTTTAGCAAGGTTTAGACTATTTTATGCAAAATGCCTTGATGAAGCAAAAAATTTGGTTTGGGTACAACACATATCTCAATCCAAATATGTGAGAGTTGCTAAAGAAGTTTGGCATGGAAGACTCAAAGCCTGTTGGTACACCTATGGTAACCAGATGCAAGTTAACACAGAATGATGATTCTCCTAAGGCAAATCAAACAAGATATAGGTCAATGATTGGCGGATTGCTCTATTTAACTCAGACTAGTTGCTAGATATCAAGTTGATCTAAAAGAATCTCATGTGAATGTTGTAAAGAGAATTTTCAGATACCTGAAAGGAACAGTTGATTTTGGGCTTTGGTATCCTAAAGATGATGATCTTACCTTGAGTGCCTATACTTATGCGGATTGGGCAGGAGATGTAGATGACAGGAAAAGCACTACTGGTGGTGCCTTCTTCCTAGGGAAGAAGCTGGTGTCTTGGTTGAGTAAAAAGCATAATTCCATTTCCCTATCTACTGTTGAGGCAAAGTATATTGTTGCTGCAAATAATTGTGCTCAAGTGTTGTGGATAAAACAGATGCTAAAAGATATCAGAGTAGTATATGATGAACCTATTGTCATATACTGTGACAACTCAAGTACAATAAACATATCGAAGAATCCGGTGCTACACTCTAAGACCAAGCATATATCAATCAAGTTTCACTTCCTGAGGGAGAAAGTGAGTGAGAAAGAAGTTAGATTGGAGTATGTTCCTACCAAAGAACAGATTGCAGACATTTTCACCAAGCCATTGCCAAAGGATACTTTTGAGTATCTCAGAGGGATGCTAGGGGTGATTACCCCTCCTGGTAAGAACTAGAGATGCATTTACTTGCATCAATCTGTGTGCTTCATAGCTATATTCTGATCCAGATTGATGTTTTTGTGACTGCTACTCAGGGGGAGAAATCAAATGTGTAGATATGTGGTTCAGAGCTTGTATGTGGAAAGATAATGCTTATCTTTTCCATTGATGTCAAACGGGGAGAAGAGCAACGTGGAAAACAACATGGAGAGAAGAGTAAAAATCTAAGGGGGAGTAAGTGTTGATTGAGAGTTGTGTTCATGGTGTTTTTCACATCATTAGTTGCCATCAATGCCAAAGGGGGAGATTGTTGGATGTTGTGGTTGTTTTGCTGATATGTGGTTGTCATTGATGTCAACACTATTAGCATTGACGTATTGTAGGCTGTATCTGTCAAAGATATTGAGAAAATTGTTAACGAAAGAGTTGCAGGTTGACAGTGGAATAGTGAAGGTCATGAAGGTGTCTTGCTTAGTACGTTGATGATCAGTCGTTGTGGACTAAAGGGTTTATTGCTGAGTGTATCTAGTTTATCCATCAAAAGTTTTAGAGGTCTGCGTGAAGATTTAATTGCATTATGAACAGTTGTGCTCTGACAAGTTTTTTGTGACTTTAGTTGGGTTCCTGATTGAAGTTGATGTAATTCTAGTAATTTCAGTTGTTGTTGTAGATGCTTCTCTGATGATTCTTGATGCTTGTGGATGGTTCTAGATCATGCTCTATCTTTGTTGCACGTTCGCGTTGATTAGTGTGCTCGTGGTCGGTGATTTTTCTCTTGTGTGTTCAGGTTTTTATGTTCTTGGTCGACATGGTGGTTGTAACGTATTATGGATCCTTGGAGATAAAAATTTGAATGTTTGGCGCGCTCAAGGATATTGTTTTAAGTCTTCATTATGTTGTGGCCGACGGTGTTTGATTCACATTAAAAATTTACTTCTAAATTTGGGCCAACATTGTGTATATCTTTTATATTTTATTTTGGCCGACGAAGTTGTTGATGTAATTCCATGTTACGGATATAGAAGAGTGGTTGTTTGTGTTAACTTATGTAAGGGAAGGAGTGTCAAAGAAAGAGCAAGTGTGTGAATAGTGACCTAATCATTTGATTGCAAAGTTGAGTGTGAAGAAGTTTGAGCCAAGTGTGAAGGAGAGTTTATGTGCTTAACCGGAACTGTAATCAAGCTTTTGTAGAAGCTATTTTCTAAGTTCATACCCTGTGGATCTAATCAAAATTACTATAAGACAGTGTTTCTTCTTTGGGTAGTGAGCCCTCTTGTATTTGAGCAGTGAGCTCTAGGCAGTGTGCCTGAATGCATGTGCATTCCCATTATTCTTCATTATACTTTTAACAGGGTATAATATTGTGGACTGACATCCATCGTGTTTTTTCCCTTAACAGGGTTTCCACGTAAAAAATCTTGGTGTTCTCTGTGTTTCTGATGTGTTGATTATTTGTGGTTTATTGTTCATTCATCAAATATGAGATTAAGTTAAGTAAGTTTGAAAAGTTTAAATATTCTGAGACAACTGATTCACCCCCTTCCCCCCCTCTCAGTTGTTTGTCATTGTTTTACCAACAATATCGATGAGGGGGTTTAGTAGATTATCTAATAATTGCTCCCCCTTAGCCACTGCTTGACTCAAAAATTGATAGGAGTATCCGCACCGGAGTTCAGCACAGATAAGACTGATAATTTTGATTCAACTTGCTTTCCTTCCTTTCTACAAATACTTTTCATTTCCTTTCTTGCTTCTTCTGGATCAATGATTTGATCATGTTTCTTTGCCGAATAATTATTCTTTCTGCAGTTATTAACAAGGTATTCTGGATTGTTGCACTTAGAGAAAACAACATTCTTCTTTCCGTTCTCTCTTTTATTCAACAGTCTAACTTTATATTCAATCTTCTTTTACTTAAGACATTTGCCGGAGAATGATAAAGAATCATTCATTTTACTTTTGAAGTCCTTTACCTTATGACCAAATTTTGTGCAGGAATAACAGACACCATTGAAAGATAAATACCTTTTCGCATCATGTCGTTTGACAGGAGTTATTCCGAAATTGTTTCGTAGATCCTTGATTTTTCCATCTTTGCACCGAGTCTTCTTACCAGTGGATTGCTTCACTTTAGAACTTTGAGCTTCCTCAAACCCTTAACAACTCTTATCCATTGTCAATCTCTCAAAAGTAATCAATTCATCAAGCATTGCCGAGCTTATCTTGAATTTGTCTTCAAAACTTCTTGCCTTTTCCAAATCAGATCTCAAGATTTTTGCTTCTTCCTCAAGCTTTATGCATTTATTCATCTTCCTTTGAATTTCAATTTCCTAACATTCTTCAGTCCCTTTCTCCTCATACATTACTGCAGTGGGCTGGAGACAATTTCATCTGCCTTAACCAATAGATCACATCATTCAACACTTTTACTTCGAAGCTTTTCAATATACTCATTCGCTTTGATCAACTTGTCCTTCACATCTTCTATTTCTTCTTAATATCCATCAAAGACCACTTGCAAAGGCAAAAATTTCTTATACTCAAATTTTGGAACCTTCCTCAATCTATTAGGCTTCTTCCGAGGAACCCAGCTCAGATACCAATTGTTGAACATCCAGAATACTAAGACAAGGGTGTGAATCAGTAATCCATAAAACCATAATAAAATCCATCTAATCATTATCACAATTCTGACTGAATAACCAAGAGGGAACATAAAAACAAATCAATGCAACCATACACAAACACCAAAATTTTTAAGTGGAAAACACAAAACGAAAAAACCACGATAAGGGTTAACTCACAATATATTATATCCAAATACAAAATATTACAAGGCTCACTGTCAGGACTCACTGTCCTTGAAAGGCTCACATCATGAATACAAAAGTAGCTATCAAACAAGGTACAAAGATAGTGGGTCACTGCCAAAAGATTGAACTGTTAGAATACTCCTTCACTATGCAGGATTCAGTTCTAATGAAGCTAAAAATATAAAATACTGCCTCACACAATAGTCGCTCAACAAATCTGCACTGATCCAAAATTCATAAAGCATTTAGGCTCTTTCTACCACACACACTTTCACTCACACTCCACACTTCACACTCTCATACTCTCTCACAAAGCATCTATATAAGATAATCAAAACTCTCTTTGTCGGCACCATATTAAACATTTTATACCTGTAGTGCATTGTACCAAGTCAGCTAACATCCATAAAACATAACTAGTCTCCATAATGTATTGCATACACTAAGTCAGCCAAGACCAGAACACAATTATCCAAACCAACAAATAAACCTCAAATCAAACACCTTATGGGTCTGGTCACACATTAATTTCCCATCATACCACCAACATAGAGACTACCAACAAAACCGTAGCATAAGAATGTTCACCTTAATAAAATACGAAGTCTCTGACATAGTATGCCAAGCAAGGAACAACAATAGAATACAGAGTTAGACTCTGTCAGAGATAACTTTTTGCTAACAACCGAAAAACTTCTCAAGATCCAGGATATAGCTGACTGAATGAGTTAGATAACATGGTTAAGAGATTAGAGTCATATCAAATCTTGCGGTGAATTCCAGACTCAAATAGCAACATACTGATCCATCACAAAAGGGAATTTCCGATAGAGAACAGCCTCTGGTAATCCAAGTAGACTTCTCATATAGTTATCACCATGTTGACATTAATGACAACACAGGAACAACCAACACAAACCATCCATAATTCATGCTCATGTTGCAAGGTTACCATTATCCCAACAATCTCCCCCTTTGGCATTAATGGCAACATGCATGATAAAAGCATTTTCCAATATACTGCAACTGAATACTCTGAATACTCCCCCTATCAAAACTATTCTTCACAAAAATGTTTTTCCTTTGTCTCACTATCACTCTATCTCTCTATCTCTCCCCCTTTGACATCAATGACAAAGGATGGGGCCCAGTATATATTTATATATGCATCAAAGTGTAACAAAAATGATATGAAAACAAAATTGAATTAACCTAAAGAAGAACCTCTGAGACTCTCGAGGATGACCTTCCACGATGCTTTTCCTTCTTCCCATGAAACTTTTGCACTTATAAGAGTCTTGTGTAATATCCCAAGCTTAGTTAAGGACTCTATACCATCTACTAGAGTACTGGGACTAAGATTAATCTCTGATAATGTAATGTCCCCCTCTCATCAATAATCTGTTCTATCACTCATCAGCCTATTCTAGAAGCCTATAGGCTTGTTTGAGGTAAAATTAGGGTTTCCAGTTCTGAGGTTCTTTGGCATTTCTGAGAGTTTACTATTTATAGTAAATTCTATTATAAGCAGTATGGAGTTTGTCAGCTTTCAGTACATCATTTCCAGTTGGAGCAATTATTTGCAATTCATGTCTGACTTCTTAAGACATTTTATGATGAATAAAGGCATTGAGGTTATAATTTGCAGTTGACCCCCTTGGCCTAGAAGAACAACTTTAAGTTGTGTTTAAAAGAGGGTCTTGGAAGGGTGACGCCTTCATGAGGTGATTTATTATTTATTGATAAAAACATAATGCCTTGGAATAAGTGGACGCCTCTTTTGAAAGAGATACTTTTAAAATAAAGTGAAATTCATATTATGCAGAAAGGGACGCCATCTTGAGAAGTTAATTGTTTTTTGGAAATTTGAAAAGACTCCTATGTCTTTTGGTGTGCTTTCTCAGGGATTTGAAGAGTTTTGTGAGCTTCTATTTAATGAAGGATTTTGCTCCAGCCTTGGATCCATTCATATTATCATACTGTTATGCTGTCGGAATGACAAATGAAATCTTGCTTCAAGGATGCTACCTCCTAGCCAATTATCCAATTTCGTGTTTGAAATACAACACCTAGTTGGAATTCGCTGCTTCTCATCCAGACTAGCAGATTGAGCTCGATTGTGAAGAAATTTTGAAGATTTATCAATTTTGGTTTTGCTGTTTCATCTACAGCTGAAGGTGATTTTAATTTATAACTTTATTTTTAGTTCGAATTTGGTTCTGGGCATTTCATCATTCTAATTGCTGATCAAGGGCGACTCTTCTTGCCAATTTTGAGATTTTATGATTGAGAATTTGTTTTTTAAAGAGAAATTGCCCCTTCAAGGAGGGTCATACTTTTTTGGAAGTGCCTTGGGATTCATGTAAAATTCACAGAAGTTCTTTGAAGCTGTTTCTTCATCTCAGCATGGTCGCCTACCTTCTAGCAATCCATTGCACTTGATCTCATTCGATTTGGAGGTGAAATGAGTGAGTTATGAATACTTCATTGGTTTTCACAGTTTGCTGATTAAGAATTCCAAAACTCTATTTTTATATCAGACTCATATATTTTCTATTTTGATCATAATTCTATCATTGGAAAAGTAAAGGAACATCATAGAACTCATTCTTCTCTTCTAGTCTTATTTCTCTATCATTGTAATACATGTTTTTGTAGTCTTTTGAATTGTAAGGTTTTGATTAGTAGTACTAATCCAACCTATGTTATTGCTGCAACTACTTGTTTTATTTCCTATTAATTACCCCTAGACAGTTTACCGCCAGTGTGGAGAAAGAACTTGTTATATCATTGTACCCACTTTCAAGTGGTGAATCCCCACAATTCTATGGATGCCCGCCGCAGCGGATGAATTAGATTGTTGTAGCTTCATGGCTAGTTATCCGCCTGCTAGTTTCAATTTTACGTAATCACTCTGTCATATGTTAGCACCTCACCCTCAGTGGGATCTTGAGTGCACATTCTTGACATTGAGTAGTTCCTTTCAAGTACTGTTCTTTAATTTCTCCGCCATATGACAACACCTTTCCATCATTTGGATTAAGTGTGCATTTTTGGTGTTGAGTTCCTTTAAGCTTGGTTTTCAGTTTGATGCTAACGCTAATCCAGTTGGCTATTGCTGGTTTATGTTGTGTAATTCTTTCAAAAAAATTGGTTAGCATATTTCAGATAATTCACCAATATAGCCAAGAGCACTAGAAACAGAAGTGTGCCTGAGTTCAATCATGTCTCTGAGTGCCCCAAACTTCTTGATAATTTCTATCCTTTGATCCTACAGAGAAAAGAATTTGTCCTGAAGCTGCACAATGTAGGACCACCTCTAATTATCTTTATATGCTACTAACCTATATGTATTTTCCTGAGTGCTCATCCGGGACTCACTCATCCTTATCTCATTTCTTATGTCCAGTGTACTGCAAGACCAATCTAGGCAAAAAGAAAGCAGTTCTTGTGCCTCTTCTTCACAAACTTGCAGACTCTCCAATTCTTTCATCACTCGGCTATGTGCAATTGGATATTTTTCCTTGATATCTTCCAAATTTCCTTCATCAAACTTGATTCCAGCAGGCACTTCAAGTCCAAAGATGTAGACCTTCAAAGAATCAATCATACCTATGAGATTCTCCACAACAAAAATACATGAATCAAAATTAGCATCGGGAATAACCTTCTGCAACTCTTCCAAAGCTCATTGAATATTTTCATACTCATGTTCAAACTCACTTCCTTCTACAACTTCGTGCTTAACAACACTCTTCCTTTTCTTCCCTGTTTCAGCTGAGCTGCCGGAGGTACCTTCTATATTGAGATTTTTAGGCCTTTCCAAAAGAATTTGAGAATAATTATCAACTTCAGCCTCTGACACTTCATAATCTAATTCAAATATCCATACCAAACTTGATTGAATTGCTTCCATGTGACATAAATTTGTAGACACAAGAAAATTTATACTTCTGAAGTACCTTTCAACAACACTTACTGGAAACCAAAACCTTCTACTCATCCTCATTGAAAAGTTCCAAAGAATGCAGGAAGGGTAGTCTCTTGTGCATCCGAGCTACCAATATTTACCATGAAGTTCCTGATTTGATGGGAAATAGGCTCTGAATTTAACCATTCTATCCTTCCTATTACTGGTAATTCTCTCAAAAAGTAAAAGAGTAGCCATATAATAAGATTGCTATACTGAAATGTATTCTTCTTACTATTCTTGATTTCCTTTAAATTCTTCAAAAGATGTATACGAAGTAATTCACACAAGTCATAATCCATACTGCTTTTAACCATATCAACATCAGTATGTACAACAACAATAGAAATTGTGAGGTCATTGCTAGGAATACAAACTTTGTGAGCGATGACCATAGCAGCATACCGTATTACCGAATTAGAAATTGATCTCAAATCAATCTCTTTCCCTTCAAGATTCGCATCGGTAACCTCAATTATCTCTTGCTCGTCCATAGCCTTCCAATTGGGGACTAGTCCAAAGGAAAACAAACCAATTACAACACTGATAGCTTCTCTGGTAATCAAATGTGTCTCATCAATCCACAAATATTCATCATGAATTCTACTTAAAACTATTCGAATATACTTTTCAAATTGAAACATAGGGGCTTTCCTCCAAACATCAAACTTTTTATCAACTAACACTCTATAGGCATCATGACTCTCTTCAAATTCACTCTCCCATAGCATGCTCAACTAAACTGATGACATCTCTTCTATCCTATTGTAAACAAATGCATAGATATCCTTTGTGAGAAACACTCTCGGAGGGATGCGAGAGAATGCACGAATAGACTCTTCTGACACATTCCTCAAATATCTCCTCAAAGTAGCTTGCACTCTATCTGCACTATTCACAACCTTTGAATTATCCATAGCAACAAAAATGAAAGATTGTGCAAACAAGAATACCTTTGTAAATGCCAACAAGAAATGTATAGATATCATTCTTTTGGAGCCCATTTCGAATTCATTTGATCTCCGTTTCAAAACCCTGAAACTCTGAATTGCTCTCCAAACTTTCTTTAAACGCTTCTCCAAAAATAGATAAGCCTTTTGAATTAATTAAATTTAATTCTTCCATTTTGAATGATTTTGCAATAAATGCTTCAAATTTTAGGTCGATTACCTCAAGAATTATGTACGCCTCCATTCTTTCAAATTTTGTAGATTTCATCCTTCACACAAGCGACTGAGAAAATTCCCTAATTTTGTTATCACATTAAATATACTTCTGTCATGATGTGACACAAGTATCGATGAGGGGGTTTATTAGATTTTCTGATAATTTCTCCCCCTTAGCCACAACTTGACTCAAAAATTGATGGGAGTATCTGCACCCGAGGTCGACACAGATAAGACTGATAATTCTAATTCAACTTGCTTTCCTTCCTTTCTCCAAATCTTTTTCATTTCCTTTCTTGCTTCTTCCGGATCAATGATTTCATCATGCTTCTTCACTAGATAATTATTCTTTCTACAGTTATTAACAAGGTGTTCTGGATTGCTACACTTACAACAAACAACATTCTTCTTTCCGTTCTCAAACCCTAAACCACTCTTATCCATTGTCGATCTCGAAGAAGTAATCAATTCAACAAGGATTACCGACCTTATCTTAAATTTGTCTTAAAAACTTCTTTCCTTTTCCAAATCAGAGCTCAATACTTATGCTTCTTCCTCAAGCTTTATGCATTCATCCCTCTTCCTTTGAATTTGAATTTCCTGACATTCTTCAGTTCTTTTCTGCTCATCCAATTGTTGTAGCAAGCTGGAGACAATTTTATCGGCCTTAACCAATAGATCACATGCTTCAACACTTTTACTTTGCAGCTTTTCAATATACTCATTCGCTTTCATCAACTAGTCCTTCAAATCTTTTATTTCTTCTGAATATCCAACAGAGACCACTTTTGGAGGAAACAATTTCTTATACTAAAATTTTGGAACCTTCCTCAAGCTGTTAGGCTTCTTCTGAGGAACCAAGCTCTAATACCAATTGTTGAACATCCAAAATACTAAGAGGGGGTCATGAATCAGTATTACATAAAACCGCAATAAAATCCATCTAATCATTATCACAATTCTAACTGAATCAGCAAGAGGGGACATAAAAACAAATCAATGCAACCATACACATGAACACCAAGATTTTTACGTGGAAAACCCAAAAAGGGAAATACCACGGTGAAGGTTAACTCACAATATATTATATCCGGATACAAAATATTACAGGGCTCACTGCCAGGACTCACTGTCCTTAAAAGGTTCACAACTTGAATACAAAAGATGGCTATCCACCAATGTACAAAGATAGTGGTTCACTGCCAAAAGATTGAACTGATAGAATACACCTTCACTGTGCAGGATTCGGTTCCAATGAAGCCTAGAAAATAAAGTACTACCTCACAGAGCACTCACTCAACAAATTTGCACTGATCCACAATTGATAAAGCATTTAGGCTCAAACCTTTCTTCCACACACACTTTCGCTCACACTCCACACTTCACAATCTCATACTCCCTCACAAAGAATCTTCTATATATAGAAGTATATCTTATTCATCAATTAGGCCGGCCTAATTAGATGAAAAAAAGATAATCAAAATTCTATTTGTCTGCACCATATTAAACATTTTATCCATGTAGTGCATTACCAAGTCGAATAACATCCATAAAATATAACTAGTCTCCATAATGTATTGCATACGCTAAGTAAGCCAAGACTAGAGCATAATTTTCCAAACCAACAAATAAACCTGAAAGTAAACACCTTCCAAATCTGAGAACACATTAATTTCCCATCATACCACCAACATAGAGACTACCAATAAAAACCTCAACATAAGAATATTCACCTTAATAAAATGTGGAGTCTCCCACAGAGTATGCCAAACAAGGAACAATAGTAGAATACAGAGTTGGACTCTGTCAGAGATAACTTTCTGCTCACAACCAAAAAACTTCTCAAGATCTAGGATATAGCTTTCTGAATGAGTCATGATAACATGGTTAAGAGATTAGAGTCATATCAGATCTTGCGGTGAATTTCGAACTCTAATACCAACACACCGATCCATCATAAAAGGGTATTACCGGCAAAGAACAACTTTCGGTAAACCAAGTAGACTTCTCATATAGTTATCACCATGTTGACATCAATGACAACATAGGAACAACCAACACAAACCATCCATACTTCATGCTCATGTTGCAAGGCTTCCATAATTCCAATAGATTCCTGACCGAAAAAGTTGGTCTGAGGAAGAAGCCTATGTGAATATCTAGCGCAAGAGCTCGACCCTGAGGCAGGAGAGGAAGCCAACCAAGTCTATGCAAATCAATTTGATTCAAATAAGTCTTTGTTGGCTGATCGAACGAGATTCATACAAACTGGTCGATACCCACCCAGCATCCCGCCACATAAGAGAAGATATTATAGGCTTCGAGGCATCAAATATATATTGGTCAAGGGCGTTCTATTTAAAAGAAATTATGACTGAGTCCTCCTCCATTGTGTGGACAAGCCACAGGCTAAGAGAATTCTGAACGAATTCCATAGCAGCCCGGAAGGCAGACATTTCTCCGCCAAGACCACCACCTTAAAAATTATGCAGGTAGTCTACTATTGGCTCACGTTGTTCTTCGAAGCTCACCATCTAGTGAGAAAATGCATTCAAAGCCAATATTTTTTCAGCAAGCGGAAGTACTCCACAATGTCGTTGAGCCTGATCGTAATCAAAGAACTCTTCGCATGGTGGGGGTTACATTTTATTGGGATGATCAATCCCATTTCCAGCTCAGGACATAAATGAATTCTGACGGCTACTGATTATTTTACAAGATGGACAGAGGAATTTCCTCTAAAGAATGCTACAGAAGCAGCAATCATCACTTTTCTTGAGGAATTGGTGGCAAGGTTTTGTTCTCCAAAGACTATCATCTCAGATGATGCACGAGCCTTTGTAGGTTCTGGGATGACGGATTTCTCTCTCAAGCACAAGGTCTACCTCAAGACTTCGTCTAACTATTACCAACAAGGGAATGGGCTGGTAGAATCCACCAACAAGAACCTAATTAGGTTGATAAAGCATATTGGGTTAGAGAATCAAAGGGAATGGGACAAACATCTGTGAGTAGCCTTATGAGTAGACATATTACTCCTAAGCGAATTTTGAAAGCCTCCCCCTACAAGTTAGTTTACAGGAAGGAAGTAGTCCTACCCATTTCGATGGAGACCACAACATTGCAACTACTAAAGCCCTTGGAAGTCGAGGAAGACAACAGGATGGAAGTGAGGTTGGATGAGTTATTAAACCTCGAGGAAAAAAGAGAAAAGGAATTTGATGCCATGATTAAGCATCAGCAGGTAGTCAAATGATGGTTTGACAAAAAGGCATCCGACATAGGTTTCAGGGAGGGGACTCTTGTGCTAAATTTTGACGAGCGAGCTGCGAAACCAAGGCAACACACCTAATTTGATTTGCTGTGAAAGGGTCCCTTCCACATTTACAAGTTTAAAGCTAGTAATGTGTATGACTTACAAGATATGGATGAAAACATTTTGGAAATACCCATAAACATACGAAGTTTTGATCTTAAACCTCAGAGTGAAGCTTGAAAATCTTCTCTCAAAATTGCAAAAAATGGATTCATTATTACAAAGACAAAAAAAGGGAGGTAGTACAGAAACGACAAGGAAATTTGGCCTCCAGAGTAGCGACAATCAAAAACATAATTTTTTTTTGAGTTTTCAAGTGGATGGCAATAGGATTTTCGTGACATAGGCGCATGAACACTGAATTGGCATCAATCTTCTATGCCAGGGTTGTAGACCAAGTTCTCAAAGGAGGTGATCCATTCGACCCGATGAATTAGCTCCATATTGTTTACCTTTGAGAGGAAGGAGGCTACAGGCCTGGATCGCTGGTAGTGACGCTCAAGGTCCATGGTCTGAAAATCAGAAAGGAAGGACAGCCAAGGCACCACCTCTGTGTTGTCGACATGTCTACGCAGGTTCATTGCAGATGGAATACCAACACCGGGGAAAGCCACCTAAACAATTTTGTCCAAACCGTCCAAATACACTGGGTTGAACATGGCCCTGCAAAGTTCGATGATCTAGGGTTTGGCAATATCCAAGTCCAACAGAGAAGCCATGAATCGAGAGATACTATTGGTCTTGCAATGTGATTGGTTCAGGTCCTTTACCTAATCCCTCCCCATGACCCATTTGAACACCACGATGATTCAGCGGCTCTTCGTCCGCAAAAGGAATTTGAGCTATCATTGCTAACCTCCCCGACAAAGGAGCCTTGCAATTTTTTACTTCAAAGCCAAATCAGAGTGCCCAGACCACTCATGATGCAGCAAAAAATTTACCAAACTCAAAAGGAAAAAGCACAGCAGAAGAGACTTTCCAACTTAATGCAAACTTAATGACTATTCTCACAAGATGAGCATACTATTTATATAAAAATGTGAGTTGGGAAAGCCTGCAAATGAAAAAAAAATTCCTATCAAACAGCGACAAAAAATGGAAGTTGGTAGTAAGGATTGAAGGGAACATCATAAGGAGATTTTGAGAATCCTTGAGAAATTAATTCAGGCATTAGAAATTAATGCTTGCATATACAAGATGTCGCCATGTGTTCGTCACCTTCATAAACGTCAGCCAACTCACTCGTGAAAAGACGTTTTTTAAAAAGCCATCTCCTGCTTACTTAATACAAGTTTTTTTTAAACACACTTCCCGCTACTCTAGGTTATCTTTCTCCAAGGTTGGCTTAAGGAATGTACTAATTTCATTACTACAGTGAAGTTGGCATTTCAAAGAAGTACGGGTCCCCACTCCACACGTATTGGCTTGCTGGTAGTGCTTAAAGGGCTACCAATAATGGCGACACATTTACTATATGTGCGTTTGAGCATCGAATGAGCCAAAAGCATAATTTTTTTTTAAGTGTAAACCCTTGAGTAGAAGTTTCTAGGAGAGTTGAGTCTACAGAATCCTTTCAAGAACACAAAAAAGGTTGAGGCATCATCTTTTGGCCAAAACTTTGAAATCGTACTCTCCAAGCCAAGCTATGTTTACATATTTAGAGATGTCTCTTATGCCAACACTCCAACGCCACAAGAACGAAGCTTTCCACATACAAAGATCATACAACTAGGAAACCATATAAAAAATGAGGCGGTCAAGGATTTCGCAGATAATATCTTCGACCCCAAGCCGCACACAAACCCTAAAGGCCTTTGAGAAGGGGCATTGCAGAGCTAAAAGGCCTATCGAAGGCCTTGGGATGAGACTTTCACATTATGATATACCTCAATACACGCTACCCTCCACGTATCCATGCCCCAAGCTGATTGACATATGTGCAAAGAAGCTAGACAAAGGCACTGGGGTTATCAATGTCGATAAGCTAAAAATCACCATCAATGCGGTAGCCATCAAGGATATGCTATGCATTCCTTCAAACATGGAAGTCGGGACATTCTTGCGAAGGAGCATGGAAGATTTCTGCGAAACAAGGAGAGATACATTGAAATTCTACAAGGATGAAACAAAGCAAGAGCCTGCCAATGGAGAAATCCTCTTCCCTTTGTCATTTAAACAATTTCACTCAGACTTACAGGTCATCTTTTCAATGCTAGCATTCATATTGTTGCAAGTATGGGCTAGTCTGGTGGTGTTGTCATTGATGTTTTCATTGATGTCAACACTGTTTAGTATGTTGCAAATTGTACATGTATAGTTGAGATGTTGTTGAGATGCTATGAGTACATGGAGTTGTCTTATATGGCTACAGATGTGTTGTGTTGATGAGTTTCCAAGTGTTTTTGAGAAAATTAATAAAGAAGAGAAGTCAGAGGGATGAATGTGTTCAGATTGTGCTCTGGTATGTGCTCCGCATTTCTCCTATGTTGATCCTATGCCTGTGCGGTTCTGAATTTTTTATCATGGTGATCTGATGGTGATATATTCTGAGTTTCAGTTTCTAGTGAGATGATATGTGAAAGTTGTGTCCACCGGTATGTGTGTTCTACAAGTAGAGTTAATCTTCTGTGGACTGGGAGAAATATTTCTGCTCTGCTTTCCTCTGCTAGTTTGTTTCAGATCTTGCGAATCTAGGATTTGTCTTATGATGGTGTTCTCTGTGTTTTGGCAAAGAAAGTTGAAGTTTGGTAATCTGGAAGTCATGCTTCTATATTCCAATGCAAGTTTGCATAGTTCAAATGATCTGGTGAAAGGTATTCAATGTGTGAAGTATATTGTGTTGCTGTGGACGTATCTGAAGAAGTCTGAGATGAAGCCTTGTGAATATTGAAGTGTGTTGAGGTGTCCGCATGTCATATTCGTCTTGGGAAGTGTGTGCATCATTGTTCATTTGTGTTTTCATTAGGTTTAGCCAACCTGGTGTTTACACTTCATTTGAAAAATAAAAGAATTAATTAAGGAAGCGTGTGGTTGATTAGAGAATGATATTTTTTTATCTTGGAAAATAATTTTATTGGTCCACTCTTATTCCTTTCCACTGTGGGAATTTTGAGTTGCCGACCTAATTTAAATTTATGAAATGGGTTATTTTTGGCCAACCTTGGTAAATGCTTCTAAGATTGAGAATGGTATAAAAGCAAGTCGAATTGTGAAGAGTTGCATGACAGTGTGATGCAAAGTGACAAAAGTGAGCCACAAATCATAAGAGCAAAAGTGTATGTGAGTGACTTGTGACAGCGATTTTTCAGTGTGTTGAAGGCAATGAGCTGAAGGTTTTTGCAATCCTACAAATGTGCTTTAATTGTTGTGGTGGATCTTTTGTTCTCTTTTGTATCTGTACGCAGTGAGCCTCCCTGTTGGACAGTGAGTCCTTTGTAGGCAGTGAGCCTTTGTATTTGGACAGTGAGTCCTCTTCTGGGCAGTGAGCCTCTGTATTCAATTTTATAATATTTATATTTTGAGTTAACCCTCACCATGGTTTTTACCTCATTGGGTTTTCCACATAAAAATCTGGTGTTCAATTTTATAATATTTGTATTGATTTACTTTCTGTTATTTGTGTTTTATGCTCATATTTAATAATAGAATAGTGTAGTTGAAGAATTGATGAGTGATAAGGTTTTAAGTTTGAACTTGTGTGACAACTGATTCACCCCCCCTCTCAATTTTCCTACGCCTGTTTAACATGTATATGGCATGGAAAAAGATGAAAACGTTCTCGAATACCAAATGGGCCTGTCATTCATGCTAAAGAAAGAAAAGAGTCAAAAATGATTCAAATTCACCGAAGCAATCATAGACAGAATGTTTCAGCAATTGAGCGGATATAACCATTCTTTCAAGTTCAGGTATTCCTCTTTTCTCGTACATTTGGTTGTACATCAAAACCCTGGGTTCTTCAATAATCATTTTCTGCTCAGTATTTTTGATGTGTTGGGTTTATATAAGCCAATGGACCCATGTGCTTTCAAGCACATGGGATTATTATGCATTTGTCGACTATTTCCTGCAACCTATGCTTCAAGATTTATCTCAACGGCCTCTTTCTAGGTTCCCTCCTGAAGGTTTAGAATAAATGAAGAATCACCAAACCCCAATAGATTATTTTATGAGGGTTGACTTTAATTTTATTAGATGCCACGGATTTACAAAGGAGCCCTTTAGATTGCCAAAATTTGTTATAGACAGGATGCTTGCCCTAGAGGCATGCCATCAAGCAACAATAGCAGACAATGCTTATGGTGCCAAGAGGCACAAGAATCAAATTCACTCAATTCCCCTCACTATCGCCAAAATCCAAGTAACAATTGTAAGGAAAGAGGAGCATGAGGTTTTAAACAACAAGTTGGACTATCTCACCCTAGTTCTCATTTGCGATAAATAAAAATACAATTCGGATGGGCATCTATCATTTAAACATGAGAAGTGGCCATATTGGGAGGATAGGAGAAACTCGATTGAGGAGAGGATAAAGGCCTATGTCAACCAAGCTTTCATACCATTTGTGTGACCCCTATGGCTTGCTTTCTACACAAGAGTAGCAGAATTTCAACAAAGTGTCCTTATGGACAAGTCCCTAAAGACACAGTTAAAGAATCTTAAGTGGTCGGAAAGAAAAGTGGCCAATTTTTGGAGGTACCGATAGGAAATCAAGCAGCTAGGCCCCTTATACAAAGCTATTAAGAAAGACGAGAGCTTTGATGAGATTAATGACAAGGAGGTCGAATCCGATTCTGACCTAGGGTCTGATTGGGGGCCCGAATGGGAGCATGCACCAGGTTCCAATCCACCACTTCAAGCAGCCGAAATAGGAATGGGGAAGGAAAAGGTATCATAGCAAAAGGGGTCATAGATCTCATCTTCTGCTAGCATTCTGGCAAAGGGTAAACATAGCCAACGGTCTTCAAGAAAATCTTTCGTAGTTCAAAAAGCCCAAGGTTCATCGGGGTCAGTCGTCAGAGAGTCTGAAGCTACCAGTGTGCCCCCTATGAAGAGAAGGAGAATCCAAGACCTGGGCAGGTGAGGCTCATCGAACAAAGGAGAAGCAGAGGTGGACTTTGCTCCGCAAGTATCTTCGACCCTCACAATCCAGGTAAGTTTCGCACCCATTATTCTTTCTTCTACTACATCATTGGTAGCTACTGTTCCCTCAACTACAGAATAAAATCCCCCATCCATTGATTCCAACTTGCTCATCCTTAACATACTCCATACTATAATTCATAATGAGCCTCGTATGGAAACCCTGTGCATTGAGTGAGCATCTTCTACCGTAGCCACGATCGACACTTTGATCGCTTTATCTGAGGCACAAGTTGTAAACACCAAAATGCCCATACTATAGGTCTTATCACCTTTGCCTACTTCCAGGCATATGACTCTATTTCCACCCACTAGCCCCTTTACCCCAATAAGCATTCCTTTTTCTTCTCAAGTCATATATGGCATCTTGACTTTTTCACCAATAGCTCTTCCTTTTGCTTCCCCCCAAACTTCGTCGGCCGAAAGCACCCCTACTGTTACCCTCTATGGCCTCCCCGTAGGTGTCTCTATTTTTGCACAAAGTATTGAGTCCCTGCAGAACCTCCAGACCCAGATGGAATTAACTAGCTAGGCTTAACATGAAAGAAAACAGAAGTTGCGGGCGAAAGCTGCAACAAACCTATCCACCTGGAAGCTAGAAACTTGTTTTGATGAGGAGCAAAATTATCTGATGATCTCAACTATGAGGTCACAGATATCCAAACCAGAGGGAGAGATGCAATATGAAGATTATGAGATCCAACAATGGGTCTAAACCTGAGCGAAGTGCTCTTTCATGATAAAATAGGCCTTGCCAAAGCAACGCAGAATGTGGTATACACCGACTATGAGAAGTTGGACAAGAAATTGAAAAAGTATGAGGCAGAGTTGATAAATGTGAAGGCCGCAATGGACAGACTGTAGGAGGAGATTAGGGAAAAGGATATGGATATGGCTTGTTTAAGGCAGACACAGGATCGACAGGGAGAAGTGGCTAAGTCACTTGAAGAGATTCAAAATAAAAGATATTGGCTTTATACCGAAGTACAAAGATTGGAGCATGAGGTCAAGGCTGAGTGTAAAGTGACAGAAAATGTGAAGGCCCAAATGCAAGAAGTCACTAAAGAATATTAGCGGAAGAAAAAAGAATTTGATGACATAACGGGTCAACAAAACATATATGTGTAGAGTTACAAAGAGGGAGAGATGCAATATGAAGATTATGAGATCCAAACAATGGGTCTAAACCTGAGCGAAGTGCTCTTTCATGATAAAATAGGCCTTGCCAAAGCAACGCAGAATGTGGTATACACCGACTATGAGAAGTTGGACAAGAAATTGAAAAAGTATGAGGCAGAGTTGATAAATGTGAAGGCCGCAATGGACAGACTGTAGGAGAAGATTAGGGAAAAGGATATGGATATGGCTTGTTTAAGGCAGACACAGGATCGGCAGGGAGAAGTGGCTAAGTCACTTGAAGAGATTCAAAATAAAAGATATTGGCTTTATACCGAAGTACAAAGATTGGAGCATGAGGTCAAGGCTGAGTGTAAAGTGACAGAAAATGTGAAGGCCCAAATGCAAGAAGTCACTAAAGAATATTAGCGGAAGAAAAAAGAATTTGATGACATAACGGGTCAACAAAACATATATGTGTAGAGTTACAAAGAGGGTTACAGGAGATGGCGAAAGAAAAGGATTATATGCAGGAAGATTTGGCTAATTCCTGATCTTAGGCAACCGAAAGTCTTCAAAAGGCCCAAGCAGAAATTGATAAGGGAGGAGAAGCAGGACATCGAGTCTATTCTATAAACTCGCAACAAAGAGGTAGAGAAGTTACACTCGTAACTTTTGAAAGCCCTACAACAGATTGGTCAATTGAAGGAAGACATGAAGGCTAAGGAATGTCAATTCCAACAAGAACTAGCTATGACATGAGTGTCCAGGCTCCTCCAAATAATTCGAGGATTGTTGTGTTCCCATTGGGAGAGAATCATGATTGCGGTAGCGGCCCTAAAGCCAACCTTGAGATTCTTAACCGATGCACAAGAATTGAATGCAAAGGTCAGCCCAATTGTCAACCAAATTTTGCATACGATCACCCCTCGTTTTGAAGAGTTAGGTAAGTTAATCATTAAGCTATATAAGGTGATCGAGGAAGCTTTAAAAGGTTGTAGAATCCTAGACCGAAGGGCAACTGCAAGAAAATCAAATGAATTCATCACCTACAATCAAGTCACCCAGAAAAGCAAGGCTTGTCAGTTAGCATTGACTAGTAAGGTCAGCAAGATAAAGGAAGACTTAGGGGTTCTAATCCATTTTAGATTACCCACCTTATTCTCGCTAGACGCAGAAGTGTTGACAGAAGAACAAATCAAAGAGGCCATCAGACTCAAATAGCAGGACTTCTCGGTGCTCCAAGGTCTGAGCTCATCGCTTTCAGTCGAAGAAATAAAAAAGGCTCTTCTTCCCTTGTCCCAACTTTACTACCATATCAGATTTGCTTCATCAAAATGGGGTGGGGTTTCTTTCAAGGAGGTCCTCGATCTACACCATGCCTATGAGACATTGTGCACACTGGTTCTGCCTTCCAATGAAGATTGGGAATTCTAGCATGCTGCTTTCCTCAAACTCTAAGGATTCTTTTCTATTTTTATGCTATATTTGGGTTCATGCCTCCACAAGCAAAGGCCCCCTACGAGTTGCCAAAAACTGTGGAGCAATTTTTCTCTAAGTTTCTTTTTCACTTTTCATTTCAATCTCGGCAATTCTTCCTTTTTGGCTCTTGCTTCTTTTTGCGCGTTTTGATGGTACCTCTCCCAAAAGGTTAAAGTTACTCCCGCAAAAAGGTGCATAATGCGCCACGTAGTGTCTGCGCGAATTTTTCATACCTCTTGCTTTTCGGGCCCAAAATAAGACACGTGGCTACATCGCGGGGATTTTCCCCAAGCTACTTTCACATACTTGGAAATCGCCTGCCAACATGCAATGTCACTCACTTTTTTCGGGCAGGTTGGTTCACCCGCAAGCATATCATTTCTTTGGCGATGTTTTTCGGGCAACACTGTAGATCTTATACTTTCAGGATTAGTCTCTTTGGGACGGCGCCATTATTACTAATAGCCGATCGGATTGGATTTTATCAAGCAATTATGACTTTAGATCCTCCTCTAACAACTATATCTTCCCAAAGCTTTCGTAGCATCTAGAGCCATTATTGAAGTAGCTCAATTTTTATTAGTGAAGATTGATATGATCAAATCAAATCCTTGATTGGATTGCAGAGTACTAAATGAGGACACCTGTTAAGGGTTCATCTCTATCAGCCGCAATGTTGGCGTGTCTTTTTTGCTCTATAAAAGGAGGTTTTGGTGGCTTGTTCATCGTCATCAGGACAAAAAAAATTTGTCTATTAGAAGAGTTAGAATAGGGGAAAAATAGGAAATATTTTTATAGAGCTTTATTTCGCTTTTCGCTCTATGGAATGTTAAAATTATCAAGACGATTACTCAGATTGGTATCATACCTTTGCATTTATGTTATTTTCTACAAGAACAAGTAATAGTAGGAAGATAAATATGAGATTGTGCATCTATGGCCTCTATCACATGCTTTCTTTCTCTATTTTGTATGTGTTGAATGCTCTATGTCAATTCGTGTAAGTATAGTCTTGGTAATTGCTTTTTATGCCATTAGCTTTTATGTTTGAATAGTACGATCTTTCAAAAATTGAATCATGTTATACTCTTTCATTTTTTGAAAAATTTATGCTAACTTTCATATTATGCTATAAGAGCAAGATGGTTCTATAAAGATCCAATGTATTTTTTTTAGTATCGGGTCTCTTGTTTCTTTTGGACCTTAATGGGTGCTTCCCGCGGGGAGATCTGAATGACTACTTTGTGCTCCTATGAGCCTTATTTGTTCGTTCTCTTTCCAACAATGAAGGTTCTATGGCATTCTATGTCCATTCCATAAAAAATAAGAGTCTGTTAGGGTTTGAAGTGTTATAACAACTTGGTGCAGGAGCACCTGGCAAGGTTTAAGTTTTTTTGAAGTTTTTGGTTAAAGTTTAATTTTATTGTGTAAGGTCTTGTGGACCATCTCGTTTGTGATTGAGGACCTTTGCTCCTTATGTTAGAAGTGGTGAAGTTGAATAAGTTTTGGAAGCATATGTTTTGGTTGTTTTCCAAACAATAGACCAAGGTTGAAATACACACTGTGTTTTTCAACACTCATCTTTTGGACGTTCCTAGGCTCGAAAAAGGAAACCTAACTGTTTCCAAGCATATTTAATGATAACTCTCGACCTGTTTCAGGGTTGGAAGAATGAGGAGCATGTGAAGTTATATCAGGACAATAAAAAATACAGTGATTTTGGGTGTGGAAATTATGTTTTTTGTTCTTGTTTTGTGTGACAGCGGTTAGATGAGTTGAACAAGGCATCTCATTGGTCTGATTAACATGTAGAGAAGTCTTTTGAAGCATTCTTGTGGCTAAATAGATAGTTAGTTTATCGCCTCCTTCCATTTTTGTAAATTCTGTGTCTTCCTTTATTTGTTGTTTTGACTGTAAATCTGGTAAAAATGGGGTTTTAGGATGCATTCCTTCCATACCAGTAAGCATGGACTTGTTGGGAATGTGGCCAGGCTCCATCTCTATACATATTTTAGTGGTAGGAAACATTAGGAGTTCTGAGAGCATGCTTAAAGTCTTTCCTAGGCGAAACTGTTAGTGCTCGGCTTGGAAAAGACAGTCAATGCACAGTCCTAACGTGGCAGGGGTGCTGAATGCTTAGCAATGCAAGGGGTGTGATGAATTCAGGAAGCCTTGAGAAGGTTTGGAAAAGAATACTGATTCTTTATCAGTGCATTTGAGGCTGGAAGAAGCAAACAGTCCAAGAAATGATCAAGAAAAGCCCTAGTTCTTGCAAGATCAGGGTTTCACCTATGTACGGTCAGTGAGGGTCCAAGAACCTGAAAAATCTTCAAGAGTTTGGAAAATGAGACAGGGTGTCAGAAGATATTTTGGCATAATCTATTGAAAGAGAAGAGTGTTAACCTGTTTTCTTGGGTAAGGAGGCCTAAAAGGGGCTCAAGCCTAGTAGCCCTTCTCAAACCCTAGACTAGGGTTTTGAGATAGCGATGGAGAACTGATGAATGGAGGTTGATCAAGAAACTTTGTAAGATGGTTTTTGAAGTCATGGAATCTTTATACACCCCTACATCAAGTTGGGAAGCATTTGGAGTACCAACTAGTCTTTAGGGAGAATAAGGGCTAGTGAGTGAACAAGAGGAAGAGCACCAAAATTTGGTTGGTTGAGACATTGTAAATGATAGCAAGGTTGGCCGAAGAACCAGGGGCTCCTAAATAGCATAGGACCTACAGGTTGAGTGGTGGAGAGAGTGAAACCAAGGGGTTATCAAATGTGAGACCCGGAGCATTGAGTCAATGATTGATTCAATCCAACCCTGTCCCTATCACAACTTGTGGCGCATCACCTTAATTAGTTTATTTTCTACATTTCTCTCTCCCTTTTCCCAAAAACATAAGGAAGATCCAAATTCTGTAAAAATCCTAGAGGTCATTTAGTGAAGTGCAAGTAGGTCCCCCACTCACTAAATTTCGCATAAGGTTGTTCGGGAGAAGTGCAAGCTTTCATGATCAACAGTTATGGTTAAAAGGAAGGATGAATCGTGGAGAATATGTCCTAATTATAGGGAACTCAATAAGCTTCGTAAAAAGGAAGATGATATACATAAATTTATCTTTAGAACACATGAAGCACATTATGAATTCTTAGTGATGCCATTTGGTTTAACTAATGCCCCATCAAATTTTCAAAGCCTCATGAACTCAATACTTCACCCATTCTTCGTAAATTTGTGGTGGATTTTTTTGATGATATTCTTATCTATAGTAAATCATGGAAGAACATTTGAAACATGTAGAGAAGATATTTAAAGTACTAGAAGATAATCAACTCTATTCCAAGTAATCCAAATGTATCTTTGGGGTAAAAGAAATAGATTTACTTGGGACATGTGGTGTCACATGAAGGTGTTAATGTAGACCCCAAGAAGATTGTTGTGATAAGAGAATGACCAACACATAAAAATATCAAACGGTTGAGAGGATTTTTATGTTTAATGGGATAGTATAAAAAATTTATTTATAATTAAGCTCATATTGTAACACCCTTAATAATGTTATTAAAGAAGGATTCATTTTCATGGTCAAAGGTAGCCACTCACGCCTTCCAAAAAGTAAAAGAAGCTCACTTCATCCCCAGTACTAGCTATCCCAAACTTCTCTAAAACATTTATGGTAGAATGTGATTCTTCTAGACATGGAATTGGGGCAATACTAATTCAAGAAGGTTGTCCATTAGCATTTGAGAGTGAACAACTAAAACGAAAAAACTTGTTAAGGCCCACATATGAGAAGGAAATATTAGCCATTATTCATGCAATTAAAAAATGGTGTCAATATTTAATGGGAAAGAATTTCAAAGTCAAGAGTGATTATCAGAGTCTAAAATATTTTTTGGAACAATGACTATCCTCATCAGAACAAAAAAATGGGTTACCTAGATGCTAGGATATGACTTTGAAATATTTAGAAAAAGGGTAAAGAAAATATTGTAGCTGATTCCCTTTCTCGTCAAGAAGTAGAGGAAGAAAATATTTGTGCCATTTTCTTCATACAACCAAAATGGTTAGAAGTTACATGGAAAGAGTGGCAAAATTATCCTCAAATACATAATATTATTCTAAAACTTTAACATGACCCATATTCTTTAGATAAATATATTTGCAAAGAAGATTCATTATGGTGTACAAAGATAGATTATTTTTATGTAAAAATTCCAATTTAAAAGAAGACATATTATCTCAAATGCATGGCTCACCAATAAGAGGACATTTAGGGTTTCTACAGAGCTATCATCATATAAAGAAAGATTTCTTTTGGGAAGGTCTAAAAGGAGATATCAAGAAATTTATAGTTGAATGTTTAATTTTCCAAAGAAATAAAGGTGAAATAATAAAGACTTCCAACCTCTTACAACCTTTAGGCATTCCAATACAATGTTGGGAGGAAATATCATGGACTTCATTACAAATCTACCAAAATCTAATAATCTTGACGCAATTTTAGTTGTTGTGGATAGACTCACCAAGTATGCACATTTTTGTGGACTCTCTCATCCATTTCAAGAAAATATAATGGCCAAAATATTCATGGAAAATATACAAAAACTTCATGGAATTCCCAAAATCATAGTGAGTGATCATGACCCTATCTTTACTAGTATTTTTTGGACAAACGTACTTACATCATGGGGCACAAAACTAGTACTTATTTCCTCTTATCATCCACAATCAGACGACCAAACACAAATTATCAATATTTATTTAGAAGGATATTTACGTTGTTTTAACTTTGATAAACAAAGATAATGGTCCAAATGGCTACCATTAGCAAAGTGGAGGTACAAGACATCATTTCACACATCAACTAAAATGAGTCCATTTAAGGATATTTATGGCTACCCTCTGTTGGAAAAGCGAAGAAGAATGACTATCTCTATAGTTTTGTGTTGTCATTGATGTCACCATGTTGTGACTGCAAGTCTAAGTCAATGCTTGATCCAGTATTTTGGTCCGGTATTCGAGTTGCACTCTCTAGTATTCTTGTCTGCATTCCTCCACAATTGACAGTTACTGTTTGCAGTTTTGGGAAATTATTTATGGTTGTTGAAGGCATGCATGTTTAGAATATTATGTGCTTTGTTGCTCGTATGACATAATGGCATTATTTTGTTGGTTGCTTTTTGCATTGAAGTCTATTCCTAGCTAACTTCTTTGTTAATCGTGATACGGTGAATTAATTTTGCTATGGGGATATATGTGCGACCTATCTTAGGTCTATGTCGACATGATGTAGCATGTTGGATGTTTGAATTTATTTTTGGAAATACTTGGAGTTGACAGTATTTTTGTAAATATGAAGTGCATCTAATTAGGCCGACCTAATTGATGCTTGTGGAGAAGATCACTTGGTATATATGTATATGTTGGACAGTTTTAGAAGAGAGATATAGAAGTGTGTGTGTATATGCGAACAATGAAGCAGTAGTAAATACAAAAGTGAGCAAAAATGATGAAGTGTGTTAAGTCAGTGTATTGAGCATCACCGGAACTACATCAAAACTTGTTAGGTGAATTATTCTCAGTTCATTTTGGCTGTGAAGCCCAATCCTGTTTTGTGAATCATTTTGTAGGCAATGAACCTTCCTTGTAAGCAATGAGCTTTTGTACGTGGACAATGAGTCCTTTCAGGGTACTGAGCCCTTGGCAGTGAGCCTTTTATTTTCAGTTTGAAGCTACTTTACATTGTGAGTTAATCCTCACCGTGGTTTTTCCCTCATTGGGTTTTCCACATAAAAATGTAGTGTTTACTGTGTTAATTTACTTTTTGTTATTTGTGTTTCATGCTTATACTTAATAACAGAACAGTGTGGCTAGGGAATTGATGTGTTGAAGTTTTAAGTTGGAATTTTGTGACAACTGATTCACCCCCCCCCTTCTAGTTGTCTTGCATCTTTTAACACCCTCCACCAGCTTCTACTTCTTATTTATAATCTCATTCTAAAGCTCGTGAAGTACAAGACCATATTCAACACCAACAAGACATACTATAAATCCTTAAGGATATTTTAGTTATGGCTCAAAATCCAATGAAACAACAAACTGATTAACATCATAGTGAGATAAATTTTGAAGAGGGAGATTGGGTATTTCTTCGATTACAAACTTATAAACAAATTTACCTTAAGAAAAATAATAACATAAAGCTCGCACCTAAATTTTATGGTCCTTTACATTCTCTATCAGATAGGAAGTGTAGCTTATAAGTTAGAACTTCCACCATGTTCCAATATTCATCCTATCCTCCATATTTATTGTTTAAAGAACGTAATACATAAAAATACTCTCATCTAGTTAGAATTACAAGAGTTAGATGAAGGAAAGTTTATTTTAGAACCTAAGAAAAATATTGAGAAATAACTTAAACAGGTACAAAATAGAGCTAGCTCTAAGTTCCTAATCAAGTGGAAGGATATTCCAATTGAAGATGCCACATGGGAAGATGAACAATTCATAATAAAGCATCCAAAATTACTAAGCATTGGATATAATTCTTTTTTGAAGGGGACGGGCATGTTTTGATTAAGATAAAGATGGGAAAGGGATCGTAACCTTACAAAACAGCCATAAAGGACAATCAATAGGATCTCACAAGAATTGAGAAAACCTAAAAACTAAATATCAGCAAAAGAAAGACCTAGACAGAGAAACAAAAGTGAAAAAGAAAAGACTAGT
Source organism: Sequoia sempervirens (assembly GCA_007258455.2). NCBI lineage: Eukaryota > Viridiplantae > Streptophyta > Pinopsida > Cupressales > Cupressaceae > Sequoia > Sequoia sempervirens. Next base: position 568,202,692 of record VDFB02270651.1, on the reverse strand, counting down.
AGAGAGACAAAAATATAGACTCAGAAAAGGACCAGCTTGAGTTGAGGGCCAACTACTTATCGCTCAATAGCCGAAGACCCTTGATGGCCTATCATTCATTTGTCAAAACTTAAAGCTTGTGTTAAAAAGATAGAGCCTTATGTTTCTTGCTATCATCTTAAGCAGGAGGGGAGATAGAACTTTCCCCTATTTTTCCTTTCTTTCTTATCTGAGTAGTAACCAGATGTCCATCAGTTGCTCTCTTACCTAGACAGTTTTTGAATTCTTGTTGCAACACCTAGATGGTGATAGTAGTGTTTTTCACTATCTCTTTACCTACAGAATCTCCTCAAGGCTGTGAAGGGTTTTCATCTAATTGTGTTGTAGGGTTGACACCTCCTCCTAGAGTTTAATTCTATCCTCGAGTGCCCCTACAAAAAACTTTAACTCTTCTATCTCTTTCTCCATATTATCCCATTTATCAAAAGTCTTGGCCAAGAGAGAAAATGAATTCCACATCCTCCACTTCACCCAACTAGTCCTAGGAATTTTTTAACATAGACATCTCCAACTTTTGAATTTTAGTTTTAGCTACGATTAATTAGGACATAAGCCACTTTAAAATATCATTTTTAATGTTCACAGATTGACTTAATTCGTTCATTTTTAACCTCAAAGGAGCACAACCTTTACATTCATCAGATTCCAAAATGGAGTCTTCAAGCAGAAGAGTCGAGCTAATATTTTGGAGGGGGGATTTTTGGGAGAGCAATGGTCGAGGAGGCTTCTAAGGGAGGAGATGCAATAGGGAAGTCTTCCCTAAAGGGAGAGACAATAAGAGAGCCTTCAAGAGTTGGATACAATGAGTCTCAATTATCAAAGAAAGAAATTTGGGGAGGATTGACAAAACCCACTTTTTTGTTGTTGGCGGGAGTAGGGTCCTCTGAAACAGGGATTTTTCCTTTAGAGTCCTGGGGGGTTGGACCTTGTAATTCTAGTTTGGTGGCTTAGGGTTGACACATTTTCAAGGCCAAAAGAAGAAGCATTTCTAGTCGAAGACTCTCAGGCATTTGTAAGGACCAACACTCGATTAGTGACCCTCAAAAGAGAGGAATGGGAAGGGGAAAGGCCAACATTATACTAGTAGAGCCTATAAATAAGGCCTTGGTGAAGAGGGATTTTCTTTCCTTTTTCTTCTATAAATCTCATAGTTGTTCAAGGAAGTAGAATATCTAAAATATAAAATTTGTTTTGATATTGTATTAGAAATGATTGAGTATAGGAAAGAGATGAGCATGGAAGCATTTAAATCTTCCCTCCAATGTAATATACCTCATGAGCACTTCAACCATCTTCTTCTAAACACCAGACAAGTTGTCCCTATTGAACCCATTTTGTAGCTGATTTACCTTCTCTTTTTTGAGGAAATGCTCCATATCCCTCCAATAATGGCCCTTAGTTTTTTCTGGGATTACAAACCCCTTCAAACGAGAGACCTATGGCCGCAACAATAAACTCCATGCAGACCACAAAAGACAGACCTCTAACTCCAACCAGCCCATCTTCCTAAGAGTTGGAAAGCTCCATGGAAGGGTTGGCATCTAGTGATAACTTTAAGAAACCCTCCCAACAAAAGATATAAAATCATAGTGAATCTTTCATTTTTTAGAAAAAAATATAATTTATGTGACGAATCTTTCTTTTTTCCAAAAAGAATATTAATTTAATTGGTGATTTTTTACATCACTAAACTTTTGTATAAAGCCTTGGCAAATCTTGGAAAATAATAGTAAAATTCATTAATTATGATGGCAAATCCTTCCATTTTAAAAAATTAATTCTTATGGAAAAGTAGGGGCCCAAAATGATCAATGGGTTTAAGGGGTAGACTCTATAATATTTAGTTGCCATCATTCATTTAAGATATAATTTAATGGCCCTTGTTGTATTCTTAATGGTAAAATGTACCCAAGATGTAATGCTCACGGGGGTCAAAATTGCTTTTTGATCGTTGATCTCCATTACATCTTAGGGCTTGAAATTGATTTTGGATCGTTGATCTCGATTTGGATCAATGATCCAAAAGAAATTTTGGGTCCCATGAGCATTACATCGTAGGTATATTTTACCTTGTGGTATACAACGAGGGTCGTTAGATTATATTTTAAATCAATGGTACCAACTAAATATTGTAAAAATGACCCTAAAGAAACTAATAATTATGATATAATATTGGTGAATTAATTTAGATTTATTCATTCCTACATATTCATTATCCATTTTATCATTGACATTACCATTGTGGAAGTGGAAACACTTACACGGGATTTGAGGAAAACCCCTAAATGGCTCAACATTTTCTCTCTTTGTGAATGTGCAGATCTCAAGTCTGAAGAGTATTGAAGAAAGATTGAAAAGAAGTTGTTCATTGTTGCATTCAAAACCCTAAATCTTGTCAATCCACGAAAACTCACCTATAGAATTGTCCGACAACATTCTAACAACTTTGCAAACAGAAATCAGAAGTTCAGATTTGTCATCAGAGGACCCCAAAAGTAGAGCAGGACACCCTATTAGAGACCTATATGCCCCTAGGCATCCCAATCCTCCTATTCAACTCAAAACCAACTTTTCAAGACAGGTACACAGTCTCCTATACTTTCTAGATCTGCCAACAAATTGTTGTTTTAGTTTGTTATTCGTTGGGATCTTATGTTTTTCATGTTAGGTCACATAGTCTAATTAGGTTAATCAAGGAAAATCAATTCCAATCCATTTCCAATCCTTCAAAGAAGGAGATCCAGGTTCGATTAGCTCACCTTCATGGTTGATAGTCAATCTATTCACCCTATTGATCTCTCTCTTTAATGAAACATAGGAAAAGGGCCTCTTTGCAACCTTAGGTTCTTTGCATTTAGGACCTAGGACCTATCCACCACCCTTTTTCACCTATTTCAAGAGGTGCAGGGTTTTGTTATTTGGTTGAAGGTTCCCTTTTCTTGGTATGTCTAGATACGACTAGGAACCTTTAGGCATCTATCTTTTCAAAGCAATTATATCATTTGTTAGCCATTGAATCATAGGGTCTGATCCGGTTGATGCTTGTGAATTACTTGAATTTAGTTTCCTTTTCCATTTCCCTACTATAATTAAGTCATCTTCTAATTCGATTGTTGTAGTTTGTGTTGTGTCCAAATGGCCACCTGTGCTCTTCTCAGTTAGAAACTGATATGTGAAGGTTGCACATTAATTAAAAATCTTTTTTGATTCTCTGGTGTGGGTATTTTCGCAGCATCGATCTTATTCACCAGTTTGTTTAATTTAGCCACAAACTTCCTCATTGGTTCAAGAACTTCTTTCTTGAGGTGACTTAGTTGTGCAAGCAATGTATGTTCATCCTCAACACTTTTAAACCTATTTTCAAACTGATTTCTCATAGCTTCCCATATATTGATGGAAGTATTAGGTAAGTGATAGAACCATTTTGTGGCAGCATTAGTAAGTGACTCCATAAACAACCTGCCCGCTACATCTTCATGTTGTAGCCCAAGCACACCACATGTGGCAAAGAAGGCATTTATGTTTTTATCAGTAGAAACTTTCTCATCCCCATTAAATTTTGGGATATTCTTCCAAGATCCTTTAGGTAATTCATGTAGATGAACACCAAGCGCCAAAGATCCAATGACTCCCTAGCATATATTTTGGGTAAAATTAACAAGGGGACTACAATACTATGTAAGATGAGAGCTTTACAAGTGGAAGACTAGGAAATTTGTTTGGTTTGTGAAGAAGGTCTACTCCTAGATATAACCCTCCTATCTGGAAGCATAGAAACAAAAAAATTATCTTCTTGTAAAGCTTCGAAGACTAGGTCAATAACACCTCTCCTTCTTTCTCCTCTACTATATCTTCTAGAATCCAGAGTAACTTTCAAACTAATGTACAGGATAGGAATACATGAAAAAGGCCATTCCAAAATTTTCTTTATTCTTTATCCCCAACAGAGTTGCCAAAAATATGTTGGCTAACAGATTTTCACCTCCAAAATTATGATAGTAAATCTAACTCTTTGCTCAAATAAGATGCAATCAATTATCAACAATTCAATTAATTGTTTCTATAGGAAATATTTACTCTCTCAATTTTTAAGAGGTACAGCTCCATCTTTATATTTTTAATGAAATCCTAAAACTAATTTATAATGTTGTATGCTTTTTACCAGAATGCACAAAAGGCGTGGATATTCAACACTAGAAAGCTTTCAAGTATTAAAAGTAATGAATACAAGAACAAGTATAATTTTTGGTACACGGGCTAGAATAACATTCCATATATGTAAGAGAAACAATCAATCCAATATAACACCAGAACTAAATTGAATCATTTAATTGAAATAGCTATTCATTCACACAAAAATTATATATCTTCAAGAATCCATCAAATGCGCAGATTCGAATAAAATTCTTTTTTCATTGAAAATGACATACTAAAATGCACGCAGATGTAAAAGTTTCAATTCTATCATACTATATCAAAAATTATGATGAATTATTAAGAGAGATCATTTCGAGTTCATCTAAATCACATAAATATTAAGCGGACATAACCGCTTATTTAAAAATAACCACCCAATAATAAAGCGAGTCTTTAATTTATAACATAAAGTCTTTTGAAAGATAATAAAAACAAATAAATCAATTTTGGGATGGCGCTTTACGTTTATCCTTGCTTCAATTGACTGGGACGTTGATGTGGCACTCCTCGCTCGGTATAAATAGTAGGCCTTTGCGACAAGTGACATCTCATGCTGAGGGATGATGACATTCCTAGCTCTGAGTTTCTAGAGAGCTTTGATCACTTTCCCTGCTGCAAGTTTTCCTTCATAAGTGGGAGCAAGTCTGACAAATTGGAATAGAACCAAGTTGATACTGCTAAACTTAATTAAAATTTGAGCATTGAAGGACCGTTTATAATAGATGACATTGATCATTCTTTTGAGACTTCCTTTCACATTTGATTCATCATCCTCATCCTCAGTGCTGCCTTCTTTCTAAGATGAAGACCAATCCCCAGGAGATCTTTTTGAATTTCATCCCTAATAATGTTGTGCTCATTTAACACTTTGTTGAACTCCATTATACTCTATTTAACAATGAAGATTTTCCATTCTATACTCCTCTTCTTCCAGATAACACATTGATTGTCTGTAACATTCGGGAGGATCTTCTGACTAACCAACCTTTCAAGGCCTAATTGTACCATTCCTTTGGAATCACCAAGGGTACTTGTCCACACGGCCTCTTCATGTTTAGCTAAGGCGATATCTTTATCCACTTCAACCTTCGGGGCATCCATATCTCTACAAACCTTTTTACTGTAAGTAATAAATTGGTTCCCTTTGATTAAAATATGAGTAGCCCACTCTTGCATAGATTTCCCATAGGCTTTATAGCTATGCAATTTATTCACTACTTCTTTCCCTATTGACGATGTTGGATCAAAATCAGTTTCTTCTTGGGCAATTAGCTGTGGAACAATATCTAGTATAGATTTTAAGCATTCAGTTAGAAGTTTCACTTGGCTCTTCAGTTTATCCTTGCTTTTCTTCTCTTTAGTTATCCTTTCTGCCAACCTCGTTGTTGTCACCTTGAAGTTGTGCACATCTCCATCCCTCGTTGAAGGTCCTAAGTGCACTCTAGTGATATTGAAATCACTAGCAGTAGCTTGGCTTACTTCTTTCTGTATGGAGGGATGAATTATTTCTACACACATATTCCTAGTGCTATCATTGTCCCATACATAGACTAGATGTAATTTTTAATTCCTTGGGCTTTGGGGTCATCTGAATCTGTTGACCAACAAGATCCTTCTCTTGGAGATTCACTTGGACAGTTTTTATTTTCCCGGATAAGGTTTGTTTGAGCCAGGAAATAGTGGTAGGTGTTTTTGTTGACCTGAAACTAGGAGAACCAAATTACAGAACTCTTTTCCCGGATAAGGTTTGTTTGAGCCAGGAAATAGTGGTAGGTGTTTTTGTTGACCTGAAACTAGGAGAACCAAATTACAGAACTCTTCTCAGAGGAGGAGTAACAGATGGGCTATCTTTCAGAGAAGAAGGGGGAGTAGGAACCTACCCTAAAAGAAGGGTGTGTATCTTTGGTAGGAGAAGATTTAGGATAAGAAGAGGCACTTGCCTGAGAGGGGGAAGTGGAAACATTGACCATCTCCTCTTCTTCTTCAGCAAGTTGTTTTTCTTTATCTTGTTGTGGGGGTTCTGGAGTATCTTCTCCACATGTCCTTTCTAGAAAATTCTTCTCTAGAGGCTCACCGTCATTACCACCTTGTCCCTGCGATGGAATTTGTTGTGTAGGAGAGATTTGCATAGTTGAGGAAGATCTTTGGTTGCTCTCTTTTTGAGGTTGAGTGTTTTATGACTTCGAAAGAGGAGATTTTTTTTTCCACATTCTTCTTCGCTACCCATTCTTGTGTTCTCTTCAATACAACTGTAGTCTTTGCTTCAATAGTTTCATGTTCTTTGACACTCCAATCCTTGGATACAATGGGCTAAGTCTGAATATGGTTAACAAAATTGAGATCCAATAAACCACTCATCATCCCCTATGCCTTGGATATCCCAATTTCATTTAAATGTAATAATCTGCCTCAGGGTTAACCTCATCCAACTTCTCCTTCTCACTTCATACTCATCTGCACAATCAACCCAATAATCTTCTAGGTGTGGAACATGATTGAATCCAAGACCTAGTTGCAGATTATTTTTATAAAGTTCTTACAGTCAAAAGGAAACCTTCTGTCATAAAACTACAATGTGTACTTGACAAAATCCCTGTCAATATTGAGGGCATATGACATGGACTTGCAAGAAAAGTGGTCGAGCCCAATACGAACTGTATACCAACATTCTTCCTTTCTTGGCATCTTTTGTTCACCTCTGTCGCTTGTCTGCACACCTCTATCAAGATATCTTCTGCATATTTAGGGAGCTTGAGTGGGAGACCATGAAATCCTTCAATTATAATATTTTAAAACCTCTAAAATTGTGTAAAATGACTCCCATAGGTGTCAATTAAGTGTACGGCCTTGAGAGAGATTCTCAAACCTATATCCCCTTAAATTTCTCGAACCATCCTCAAAGTAAATGTATCATTTACTCTCCTATAATGATGATAACTCTTCCCTAACTATTGTCATAGTAATCAAAAATTTGAACATCTTGAGGTTGGACTACATTTGGTCTTAGCCTAGGCCAAGGTCTAGTAGAAGTAATGGCATAGTAAAGAAAATAGGATATATAAAAGAACTTGTTAATCGAGAAGTGAGTGATCATAAAATGCATCTGGTTGCTAATGAGTTATGCCCAATTTCCAAGAATTGTTTAGCATGAATATTGATTTGCACAAAGAAGTACATCCATTATTCAAAATTATGTGCTCTCTCACTACCTTTTAACATGTGCAGAAGCACAATTATACAAGAGATTTCATCAACGAAGTGGTTTCTATGCATGCTCTTAGGCAACTAGGATTTTCCTTTCTTCGGCGTAGCAAACCATTCATTAGAAATTACATTCTTGTATCATCCTTTCTTCTTTGAAAAAGTATAATTTGAGGAGGAGAAATCAAAATCTACATATACTTCTCTCTCTAGGATTTTTAAGATAGAGGCGAAAGTCTCCCTTTGAATTTTAACCACCAGTCGATTGTCATTTGTCCTCACTTCCCTTGTTTGAGTGTTGTAATGATTTATGCACTTTACCACTAGGTCAGGGCATTGGATATCTACTGGGAATGTCGCAACTTGCAACAACCTGCTTTCAATTAACCTCTTGGTTATAGGTGGTCGATTATCCTTTTCTATTCTTTCCCTGAATTCATCCAAACCACATGCCCTAATCTTGTTTCCCCAATTTCTGGCATGTTGCTGGTTAAACGAGATAAGTATTCATAGCCCTGATACTTGAATTTCACAGTGAAAGAAAACCCTAGAATATATTCCCAATTCATAGATAAAAATGGGGAAAATGCTTGTGCGAATACAATTTTCCTCAATTAGAGTATAGTTTAATTATCCTCCAATAAATTGTAGGTCAACAAAAGAGTACCATACCTTTAAAGCGTGCCCCAAATTCTGAAAATTACCAATCATGACAATTCTACAATTTCCCTCCTTCGTCTCATGTAGAATTATTTTCTTTTCACTAGTTAAAATGAGCCCTCTGAGTAGCTCAATTCACCTGTAAACATCTATAATTAATGCTAGGTAGTGGTAGATAGCCCTCAATGGCGCCCCATCAAAGTTGGCACATGCAGGCTTTTAATCTTTGCTTTTGCTCCAACATCCTTTTGAATATTTGAAAAGAATGTCTAGTAAAGCTTTTCGGCATATTGAGCAATTTCGATAACCCTGTCAGTGATCGACAAAGGTTTCAAAAACCTAGGTACAACTCCGAGATACCACCTTCATTGAGTAATCGTCATTATGTTGCTCGTCAAAAAAAGAAAAGAAGTTTGGAACTTGCCCGTCATCGAAAAAAAGTATGGTTTCGACAATCTTGTTGGAGACCGACAAAGGTTTTGAAACCTACATAAAATTCAACAATCATTTTAACTTTATTTTCTCTTAATCGATAATTGTAAGGGTTATGAGAGTCGCCTCAAGCTTTGATGCGTATCTACGAACTTACAAAGGATTGACTACCAAAAGTGAATCTTAGACAAGATTTCATCAAGCTAAGCAAAGCCCTATACAGTTTCAAAAACCATGGGAAGGGGTGACAATTTTGAATGAATGAATGAAGGTTTTTAATACTATCCACGAGGCCAAACAGCCTATGGGACCCACAGATCAGCAACAAAAATGGAACATCACCCGAAACAGAAACCACTGCCCAGCAACTACTTGATCTCTCTTTCCTTTTGTAATTTGGATCTTCTGCTATGTATTTTTACCAAGTAATCAGCACTTTTCGATATACTCTCTGCCTCAAATAAGCTGTATAAAATGTCCACATTTAGAATCTCGATATAATTGACCCGAATATCCGAATAAGCTGGACATTCCATGATGTAATGCCATTCCGTCTCAACAAGCCCTAAAGTACAGAACCTACATATCCTATTAGCCCATTCTTCTTTAGGTGTCGTCCATCTACCAGTTTCACATCTTAATTGGTGCGAGCTAGTTCTTAGTTAAGCTATTAGCATTTTCGCTTTAGTTTTTTTGAGTATGGTCATACGAGGGATTAAAGTGCTTGATGTAATACTCTCTTTTTCTTGATAACTCCCTAGCCCACATGCTTTCTTTAACTTTTTTTTGCACGTACATTTTGATTGCCTTAATGTTATTTGGGCAATTATCTACATTGATACCCCACTTGCTCAGCCACTTGTTATTTTGCTTCATCCACGTGCTCTTCCTTCTATTCAATTTCTCTGCTGCTGCCATTTTAGGCCAATGGGACATCTCCATGTTCTCTAACCTCTTTAAATAACTTAGTAAACGAATCATAGTCGATGCCTCCACAGGTAAGGCCCCATCCTCCGCTAGGACAATCTCATAGGGAACAGACAATTTTATTTTGAGGCTACTTGTGATTAAATTTTTTGTAGTCTTTCAATTTGTCTCCACTTCATTGCTGAGGTATTGCCACCCCAAACTTCACATCCATAAAGAACCACCGGCACCACTAGTAACCCAAAGAGAGTTTTCTTCATTTTCCAGTCCCATAATTCAGCACTACTACATCTGTTTTGCAAAGAGTATAAAGCTTTCCAACCACCTTGAATCCTTTTTGCTCTACATGTCTCCCAACTAAGCCTATAGTGAAAATCAAGGCCAAGGTACTTATAATCGCTAACCACTTGCAAGGGGCTGCCTTCGAAGACAAATTCTAAAACTTCCTTCTTTCTTTTCAAGGTAAATATCATAACCTTAGTTTTGCTGGTGTTCACCTGCATCCCAACCTCTTGACAAAATAACTCAAGAGCTTTCAAGTGATCCCTCAAATCATGCGTTGTTTTTGCCATTAGAATAAGGTCATCCGCATATAGCAGCAATTTTATTACATACTTTGTCAATTCAACTCCTCCCCCACCAAAATTGTCTAACCATTCCTCTAATTTGTCAATATACAACCCAAATAATGTAGGCGAGAGAGGGCAGCCTTGTTTGATGCCAATGTCACTCCCAAAACATTCAAACATTCCCTTTTTAGTTTTGATTTTAGCTTGCACCTGATCATATAACCTATGAACAGCAGCCCTGTGCTTTTTTGGAATTCCCAACTCTTCCATTCTAGACCATAACTTGTTTCTAGGGACCGTGTCAAACACTTTCTTGAAGTCTACGAAGCAACAAAAGACCTCACCACCTGTTTATCCCAAACTTTCTCAATCAAGTACCTAAGAGTAATGCAGTGATCGATGGTAGAGTATTTTGGTCTAAAGCCCGCTTGACCTTTTGCCCTCTTTCCCTCTTTTTCTGTCCACTTACTAATCCGACGCTCAACCATGCTCCCAAAAAGTTTACCAAAGAGCGGGTTAATCATTATAGTGCGGTAATTTGAGGGGTTGTTGATATCACCACTTTTGTGCAAGGGGATGACAACACTGGTCGTCCAATTCTCTAGAAAACTGTATTGAATAACCCTATTGAATATTCTTTTGATGTGTGGCGTGAGGGCATCCACACCCCATTTTAAATATTCTGATTGTAAGCCATCTATGTCACGTGCTTTTCCCACCGCAAGCCTTTTAACTCCTTCTTTGATGTCTCTTGTGGAGAAGAGCTTAGCCCTCGATTTAATCACAGGAGGAACATCTTTGTCTTGCACCCTCTCGTATAACATTTTTGCATATTCCAACCATTGTAAGTCTGTGATATTGTTCTCTTTGACTGTGTTTTTTTGCTGTAATTCTTTCCAGAACCCTCTCAGATTGTGCCTACCCATGGAAATCAGCTCTTTCTGCCTTGTCTACATGTAAACCTCTTTTTTCACTCTCACAAGTTTTAACTTATACAAAATTTAAATGGGTGGACACAGTTTTAAAGGGGTGACAAAAACCATGGTAATAGTTCTAAAATGGCCTATGTAATTTTTAAAGTGTTTTATATACTAAGGCATCATGTAATGTTTGATAAAAGTGCTTATATAATCAAGTGACCATGAGTAGGTGGATGTGAATGTTGTAGCATTCAAACAATGTGAATTTGTAGTCATTTTAATCAAGTTAAATGAAAGGCATGTTGTAGCAATTGAGGATTATATGCCTTTATTTTTTATTGTTCACTATTTATCACCATCCACCACCAATAGTAGAGCTTCTACAAGACAGTTTTTGATTCATTACCTTTGAGACTTTTAAGTTTCTGATTCAATTACTAGTTTTATTTCAGTATTGACACTAGATCAAATTATGCTAGCAAATGATAGAACTACAGAATTTAATTGTGTAAATGGATTTAGAAGAGAAAAAAACTTATTATTAGTGAGATAGTTTTTGTTGGTTATAACTAGTTTTCCGTGTGAAAAAACTAGAAATTTGTGTTCTTTTTATTCTTCTTTAGAGACATGTATCATATATCTCAACATAGATGCATTCCATAAACATTATTCCTTTTATTCATTTGCCATCTACTTAAATTATCATTAGCCAAGAAATGTATTCTTCAAATTCTTAGTACCTAAATACTTCTTTAAAATAGTTAATGTAATATAATAATATTAAATGCCAACATCATAAAGTTTTATAATTAGATTAGAAAACATGTTTAAATAGCAAAAAGATCATGCCACAATCTAACAATTCGAATTGTCACATGATTAACATGTGAGGTGATTAAATCTAATGAATTTGATAAACAAAGCATGAATTATACCTCTAAATGTTCTGGTAATTGCATCCGATGTACTGTAGAAGCACAATGTTTTTGATACTTTCCAATTACTCTGTTCATGCTTTATCAAACAATTATTTCAATCATTAAAATTGTAGAAAATAAATAAATATTCTAACAAATTAACATGTTTTAATTGTTATTAAATTTATCGACTCATAATTTTATTTGAATATAATACTTAAAAGAAGATACCAGTTAGAAAATTCATGCTTTATTAGAGAATTATTTCAATTACTAATATTGTATAAAATAAATAAATACTCTAAAAAATTAACATGTTTTAATTGTTATTAAATTTATCAACTCATAATTTTATTTGAATATAATACTTAAAAAGATAACAACTAGAGAATGTTAAAATAAATTAACAATTGTATTTATTAAAAATAAATAAAAAAAAGAAAGATAAGATATCTTGTGCTAAATGGGATGCCAATTTGTAGATACGAATGTTGGATCATGTATTATTGATGATGTTTAAGAAAAATGAAACAAAAATTAATATTTATCAATTGAGAAGACTTCTTTCAAATAAATATTATTTATAGTAGAAAATATCTTTTCAAAGTATGGTCTTAAGAGTGCTTCACAATATAAAATAAATTACAAATTTTGAATGGCGAAACTATAATATAATCTTTAGAAAATCAAGCAACTTAATATTAAATGATTTCATTTCTTCAACAGTAAGAAATCAATCGATAAAGTTTATGTTCTACAAATTCTTCCTTTTAACATGGTTAAGAAAATTGTTCACATAGTAATTAAATTGAATATAAAGTTGAATTATTAAACATCTAGATATTTTTACCTTAATTCTTTGAAGACAATAATATACAAATTAATCTACATAAGTTTTAATAGCATTATGCATGTAAATAGCACTTAGAAAATAATTAAAGAGAGAAAAATAAGTAATCGTAAAAATGTAAGATATGTTACCAGAAAACTCTTTTGGAAAAAACCCAGCCTACAAAACACAACTTAGTGTATTATCAAATGAATAATGGTCAGAATAAGTTCACAGAGCTTCTACATGTAATACTTCAATGACTTTAACAATCCTACTCCTTTAATAGAAATCTAATAGCATAACCTTACAAAAATACATTCCTAACATCCTTTGTCCCATGTGTCCAATATATAAACTTAAGGAGGCCTAGAAAACCACCAAAAACAATATGAAGAGCCTAAACAAGGTCCCAAAATACCACGGTATAAATTCTCATAATCGTCACCTATGCGGAGCAATCTTGAAATAGAAAATAACTCTTATAGTAGAATATTTAACTTTGACCACTCAAATTGACAAATCTAACTCCCAATTAATCACTAATTACATCTTACACTCTCTAATAATAGAATTTTCTTCAAGTCCACTATATAACCACCTTATCAATGCCTCATTATAATAATATTTATAAGTACTCAAAGAATAATAAAATAATGACATATGTCCCTACCCTCAAATGGGTGTACCATATTGTCATTCCTATGCTTCTTGAAGACACATACATAATTAACCTTTTTGAAACAATAAGTTACATTATACCTTAGGATACACATTGTGAAGACTATACCTAGTCCTAACATTCTCCCACTTGATATTCATATTGTAAAGGCACAAGGACTCCAACAAAATGAACTATCTACCCAAGGTATAACCATGTTCCACCAACAAACTCCTCTATGCTCATAGGATCAATAAACTATTTATAATATTCATAAAGTGATCACCATCTTAACCACAAGACCCTCATCCTCCATCATGCCCAAGCACAAAAGATAAGAAACTGAAATCAAGGATGCCCTTTAAATGTCTTGCTTCAATTTGAAGACAAAATAAAGTCCATCTCCTCCCTAAAACTACTAGGTATCTACCACATACTCAACATAAAAAGAATAGTAATCATACATGTCACTAATAGATCCAACTAACCATGCCTTCAAATAAGGTAAACTCATCATAAGTAGACCTTCTTCTATCCACATAGCTAACCCACTCTATAATTCCAAGTCCATGTATATTCATTGTTCTACACAAAGTGTGTCTAGACATCTATAACAAACACATACTTGAAGACCTGTGTACTATGGTCCAATTATAATAATACCTCCCTAGCACTACCACTACATGGGTAATATCTAATCTTGAACCAACTAAAGTATCAAAAATCCACAGACAATACTTATAAATGATGTAGCTAAATTCCTCTACCGCAATGTTAAAGAACATACACCAATCTTTAAAATTATAAACTAAACTATTATGAAATTCTCTCCCCTTATCACCTCTACTCTCCTAGATCCTTCACATTGAATGGAAAATAAAGATTAAATATCCCCAATCATCCATAGCATACTATTAGTAAAAAATAATGAAGTAAAATAAGAATAAATTACTAACTCTACACAAATTCTAACTCCAATGTGAAAATAATCAAGCTCCAAGATAAACAACAAAACAAAAAAGGAACACTTGAAAACCAATCCATGTCCTACAAACACTAACACATGCTCTAACTATGACAAGTAAAATCTCAAAAAACCCCATATAGAAAATCTATCAACATCTAACTATTCAATATCAAAGTCAAAATTAATAGAAATCGATATAAGCTTCTCAAATTGAAGGATGGTCAAACAAATAATTAGTCTGACACTAAACATCTCCTATGCTCCTCAAATCGGTCCTTAAAATTGACTTCACAACTCAATACCCAAACATAAGGACACACCATAGATATAACTATGCATCCACTCAAATGAGTCATCAAAATTGACATCTATAGCTCAAAACTCATGCACAAGAGAAGACAAGACACAAGGTAAAGATGAATTTTGGAAATTAAGTGAGAAATACCTATCAAACCATTCATTGTGAAGTGGACAAAGGGTGGGGTATGAGATTATTCTACCAAATAATCACAATCTCCTCAATAGGTTCATGCTAAACTCGCATCCAACTCCAACATAGACTCCTCAATCTTCAACTAAGAACAAGTCAAATGACTCATCATTCAAACAAGCAATCTCCAAAACACTAAAGATCCAACCTCACCACAATCTATTATAGGTGCAAACCAATCATCTTATGCCAACCAAACTCCAACTATAAATTTTTTAATAACCAAAATCTCACAAGGAAAAATAATCACATCACTCATCTAGAAGATTGTCACAATACAACAGCAAACCTCCCATTGCATCAATATAAAATCTAGGAACTTACCATCACATCGTGATTTACCATAGCTTAACCAAAAGCTCCAAGATCTATATCCATAGAAATAGGATATCCATATCCTCATAAAAATAAAAATAACCATTCTCTATTATGAAAGAAAGAACTATCAGACAAATCTCATTCGTCGCATGAGCAAGAATCGAAGAGCTCCTCATGACACCAACATCCATTGTAAAAGTCATCAATAAAAAAGTGTTAAATCCAAGCCCACTGAACCTGGTTGATTTAAACTCAACTTTGATGGTCCTGCAAAAGGGAACCTAGGTCAGGTGGGAGAGGGTGACGCCCTAAGGGATCATAGGCAATGTTGATTTTTGTTTATAGTATCAATTTAGGTACCCAAACATCAAACATTACTAAAGTGGAAACCACTTTTCATGGCATCATGCTAACTAAACAAAGAGGACTAAATAAAGTGATTATTGGAGACTCCAAAATTGCTCTCATGGTGCTAAATGGGGAAGCCACTCCCAAATGTTCTCTCTGTGATCTCATTGAGGCTTCTCACAAGGATATGATGAGCTTTAAGAAGCGAAAATTAATACATGCTTTTTGTGAAGGAAATTCTGCTATAGATGTGATGGCCAACCTAGGGTCATTTATCCGTCATTTATCCAAATTATTGAAGTTTAGTATTATATAAATCTAATTTTGAAGCATGTTAAAACTTCTATCATAAATGAAGCTTAATCTCTTAGTGCATCTCATGTAAGAAACTAATATGAATTTATCTCAAGTATGTAAGGATTACACGTACCCTCCCATTTGCATGGAGAGCTATAATATCTTTCCACTTCCAATTCATTTTAGTAAGTTTCATTTTCATCTTTTTTATTTGTTGTGTGCCTAAAGTTTCAAGAATCAACATTGAATGGTTTCTAATTACTACTCTATTGCTACTATCTCATCTACTATAGGTGGTGAAGTAGTTCAGGAAGAGCCTAATAACTATGAGTTTTTGAAGAATGACCATTAAGTCTGGTCTATTCTCAAAAAATGAAATCTAGCCTACTAGATTAGGGTGATAGAAGGCTATGATCCCCTACCCTCTCGGCTAAGTTCACTAATTCTTGGAAGGACAACTTAGTTAAAGTTAGGGGCCTTTCCTTCTCGATCACTATTTAGATGATATCAGCAACCACTGGTCTTCCACTTGAAAGAGTGAACTCCTCCAAGAAGCCTAAGGGGAATTATCAAAAGGATATGGAGAATTTCTCGAAAAGGGGTGAGAAGATCAACTATTTGTAGAATGGATTCAATAGAGAAGACCTTGAGGTTTAGAAGAAAATTGTAGAGGTTCTTATGAGGTATGTAACCTAGAAGCCCAGTACAAAAATTTTCACTCTCAGTTGTTTCCTATGCTCAATTATTCTTTC
Organism: Sequoia sempervirens; assembly: GCA_007258455.2. Lineage (NCBI taxonomy): Eukaryota > Viridiplantae > Streptophyta > Pinopsida > Cupressales > Cupressaceae > Sequoia > Sequoia sempervirens. The sequence continues at coordinate 568,186,168 of VDFB02270651.1, read as the reverse complement.
TATAATGTGAAAATAAACTTTACTTTTGGGATACATTCTTCACTAGAGCAATCTATTAAAGTTGTGCTAAACAAAGGTAAGTCCCTACCTCTCCATCACAACTTAATATATAGGCTTTATTTGTATAATCTGGCCCTTTCCCTGGTTGTCTTCTCGCTCCCTCGTATTACTAACCCCTCCCTTGTCCAAAAGGGCTTGAATTTGGACAACACTCCTAATAATCCTGCAACCCCTTCTTCAGTTGCTAAAATCACCTCCCTCCCTCAATGCAGGAATACCCAATCCAACCCCCTCATTCCTCTAAAGGCAAAGCCATTGTGGCTAATTCCCCTGCTTCTTTTAGAAAGAAAAAGGTTTCTTTTATGCACCCCCCCAAATTTTAATTTTTGATGATAATTTTGGGTCTTCTTGGTCCCCATCCCTTGATGTCACCCTTATGGACTTGGGCCAAACTCTCCTCTATATCGCAACTTCTATGCTAGCCCCCTCCCTCTCCTTAAAATGATGAGATGCACACTCAAGACATTGAGGATGATCCCTCAACCTCTCAAAACCCTTGCAAGAATTATATTTATCTACGAGAGAGTCAATGATCTATGCAAAGCTACAAACATCCAAAATGACATTCTTAAATGGTGGCTTACATAATTGCTTAGGGTAAGAACAAGATTCAAAATTTAAAGTCTATTATTCTTAAAAAGGCCACGGATTGGCCTATTGAGGAGGAAGATGTGGAATATTGGGAGTTCATGAAAGGTATGGCTGAGACCTTTGAGAAATGGACCGAGCTGGAAAAGGATGTTGGGGAATTAAAGGAGGCTATTGGGTCACCAAAGGATTGTGTGAATTTGAAAAAGGAGGTTGTTAGTCATCAAGGCAACAAGGATAAAATTTTGTTTAATTTTTAAGAAATTATTGATTATAGTAAAGAAACGGTAAGGAATACAATAGTGACCATTAAATTTTTTCAACAAGAGTTAAAGAACTATCATGTTAAGAGAGCGAAGACATGAAGCTCCTATATATCCCCCTTTCAGCTCCAGCAAAAAAGGTAAATCCAAAGAGAATGCACTGCTTGCCACCATGGAGAAAACTGGAAAAAAATAATCCCAATGTCCTATCTTTCTAGGAGAAGCTACAGTTCCTCACTAAGGAGTTGTCGGATGTAAAAGGCCTCCACCTTCTAGGAGTATAGTAACCGGTCTCTTCAAATTGCGAGTCTTGGGCTGGTCCTATTTTTTTGCTATTGGTTACTGATTTTTTTCTTTTATTTTTTATTTTCTTTTATTTTTTGTCGTCTCACTCCTTTTGAGACCCCTTTGTTTTGCATCTATGGTTGTTTTATAAATGGGTTTGGATCCTTCCCAGTTAATCTTATTGTAATGACAGAAAATGTACCCCTTTACATTTTCACACTTAATTTGGGAATGATTAACCTTAAACGGACCTAATGTCACCTTTGATCTAGTGTTGTAATGTATTTTACACATTCACATTAGGTTTAGGGCCCTTTTAACCTAAATTTTGCCTTAATTTAATGTTGTAAAGTGTGTTTATTTACACCTTCACATTAATTTTTGGGCCCTATTGTATTTATGACCTTCATATCATCATTAATAGGCCCCTAAGACCCTTTATTATGCATCCCCAGGTATATTTCAACCGAAATCCTGACAAGATCAATAAATATACTTAATTTTCCAATCCTCCTCGTTGCACCCACAAAGAACACAAACAGATGGGCCCTAGAATCCCCACTTCCGAAGATTTTTCCAAGTAAACATTTTTTCCAAGCTAAGGTCCATAGGAAACAATTACACTTGGGCCAAGAGAACTTGTTCCAAACATTTTTCCACCAAGGAACTTACAACCCCCCATACTTTCGAGCAATTAGCTCCTGATACCCACAAGCCACCAAGAAAACACCCTTAGGATCCAGACTCGAAGCTAAAATATCCATGTCCCTAAGAGAGCTACACTGTCTACTTGCCAGAATATTACAAAGATCAGTACAATCCTCCCCCAAGCCAGCCACAAGCCACTCACTAGGTACCTTCCATCTAGACACCTCCACATGCCCACAAAGGTAAGAAGTCTTGAAATATTCCACCCACGACCAACCAGCCTCCAAAAAGCACTGACAAAGATCCTGTCAATTAGGACACTTGCTCATAATAGAGCTAAACCCATCCTAGGAGTCAAACCACAAGAGATCCTTAGACCCCCTATTGCAAATCCAAAACAAGCCCTCCTGGATCAACTTAGCACCTTTTTTAAGCATTTCCCAAATCACAGAGCCTTTCCCCACAAGTGGGTACCGAGGAACCTCCTCCTTCGGTACCCCACTTAGATATTTGTGAGACAAAATCTTGGCCCAAACATAATCATGTTCCAAACACCATCTCCAATAAAGCTTGGTTGACAATGCCAAACTAGTCAGAGTAGAATTCCACAACCCAAGACCACCAAACTACCTCAGCCTACAAATGATATCCCACTTTACCATGGTCCACTTAGAAGATGACAAGCAACTGGCCCATAAAAGTTTCCTAGCTAGAGAGTCCAAATCCTTAATAAATCCTATGGGAGCTACTTGGAGCATACACCTACAATTGGGAAGAGCTTGAACCGCCGACTTAAGAAGCTGAACTTGGCCAGCGAAGGAGAGTCATCTATGAGTCCAATGATTCACCTTCGCATGAAACTTGTGAAGAATATTCTGCCAAGAGCCCCTAGGGAGGGTACCAGAGGAGATAGGAATTCCTAAATAAATCAAAGTAGGGAACCAATCTGAAACCTCAAAATATGAGAAATCCTCTATAGAATGAGCCTCAGAGTATTAAAAAAGAAAATGGATGATTTGTCCTCATTAATCATCTACCCAGAAGCAGCAAAATAGATGTCGAGAACCTTGCACAAATTAGAGGCCTCTCTAACCTTGGCCATGCCCATCAAAGTGGTATCATCAACAAATTGTAGATGTGACTAAGGAGGTAGAATGTTACCCCACACTCAACCTTGGATAAGACCCTGCACCACATTGCTCTTAAAAATTCTCCCGAAACCCTTAGCCATAAGAATGAATAAGTATGGGGAAAGAGGATCCCCTTGTCGAAGACCTCTAGAGGCCCCAAATAAGGAAGATGGTTCCCCATTAATCAAAACCGAAAAAGAAGTGGCCGTGACACAACTCATAACCCACATAATCCACTCCTCAAAAAAACCAAAAGCAGTAAGCACTTTATGCAAAAAGGACCACTTAACTCTATTATATGCCTTTTCCATATCGAGCTTGATGAACATAGCTTTTTCTTTAGAGGATACCATGGACTGAATCATTTCAATGGCAATGGCTACACCATCCAAGGTTTTTCCTATCTGCCACAAAGCCTCCTTGTTCCTCCAAAATAAGCATGCTAATCCACTGCTTCAACCTCTCAGCAATCAACTTAGAAAGAATTTTGTAGACCACATTGCATAGAGCAATGGGCCGAAACAAACTCATCCTATCCGCCCCATCACATTTCAAGATGAGAGCAAAAAAATTGGAATTCATAGCCCTCAACATTTGCTTGTTCCTATTGGATTTACGAACCACTTCTAATAAATCCAAGTTTAGAATATCCCAAAATTCTTGGAAAAATTCAATCAGAAAGCTATCAGGCCTAGGAGCTTTCCCTTTCTTCATCTAAAAGGTAGTGGCCTCTAATTCTTCTAGGGAAATGTAGCCCAAGAGTTGCTCATTGATTTCCTCTGAAACCAAAGAGAAGATACAAGAAAGACCATGATTTTCTTCAACCAACACATCCGGGGAGTCTTCCCTAAACAAGGATGCAACGTACTACGAAGCTTCTCTAGAGATGTCTCCCAAAGAGGACAAATGCTCACCCCTGGCATTCACAAGAAAAGGGATCGAATTACCATGTCTCCTAGCCTTCATAGAGTTGAAGAAAAAGGCAATGTTTTTATCCCCCTCCAGTAACCATTCAACCTGAGCCTTCTATTTCTAGTAAATCTCCTCACGCAACTCACACTCCTCCAGTACTTTCAGGGCCCTCAACTCCTCCTTGAGAGAGTCCTCAGAAAAGCCAAACTCCCTAATATCCTAGGTGATAGCATCCAAACCAGCTTGAGCAGCAACCTTAGTATGGAAGATATTGTCAAAACACTACCTATTCCACATTTTGAGTTGGTACTTCACATACTGCAACTGCTCGACAAAAGAGTACATAGCAATACCAAAAGCAGGTCTACCCAAATGCCACCACTCAACAACATAATCCTGCAGAGAGGGATCACGCAGCCATATAAGTTGAAATTTGAAAGAGAGAGAATGGGCAGTGCAAGCTGATACAACAGTTAGCTTAATAGGCCAATGATCTAAACCCCTTTAGTCTGAAATCTCATAACAAATAGACCAAGATCCACTAATCCAGAAACAATAAGCCATGGACCTGTCAAGCCTCTCAACAATACAATCCTCCCCTAATCTCCTATTGTTCCAAGTAAATTGGCCATTACTAGGCTTAATATCAACAAGATTCAAGGAAAAAATATTATCCCGGAGAAGAAGAGTAAAAGGCTCCAACCTCAAAATTCCTCCCCTCTTTTCATCTAGATCAATAATAGTATTTAAGTCACCTATAATAATCCAAGGGTATAGCAAAGCATAACTCTGAATAAACTGGATGTGAGACCACAGGCACTTCTTACCATGCAAATCCATAGGAGCACAGATATTGGAGAGAAGAATAGTTTCTCCAGTTTCCAAGCTTGAAGCAACCATAGAAATAGAAGACCTGCAAGACATCCACCAAAGAGGGGTAATCTTCAATGAATTCCGTAAACAAGCCAATCCCCCAACATTTCCTTGGGCACCAATTCATTGGCATTGACCCTGCCCCAAAAGTTTAGGCACCACACCACACATATTCTCAACAGACAGCTTAGTTTCATGTATGAAAAGCACATTCGGAGAATGATTTCTCACCAAGTCACGAACAACTTTTTTTCGAGGGCCACTGTTGAAGCCCCTTACATTCCATGAAAGAACAATCATTTACAAGGGTTGGAAAAGTGCGAATCAAGAGTCTTAACAGATCCTAACTCCACTAATGCCTCCCCCATCATCTTAATTTTATCCAAATCCTTCTTCCTCTTAGCCTTTAAGGGCTTCTCAAGAGCCCCTTTCTTGAGATTTTTCTAAAGAAGCCCCAAAGAAGGAGAGGCCTTGTTTCCTTTTTCCGAGTTTGAGACCATCTTCTCCAACAACATAGAGTTTTCCACCTCAATCTTTTCCATAGCAATAGGTGCCTCAAGGACAACTGAGACAACCAGACCACGATTTGTGTCCATTTGAGATAAACCAACTTCCGTAGCATTCTAAGGATTGACAAGAACATTACCCTCCTGAACCACTTCCAAAACACCTTGATCTAGAGCCATCATCCCCGAATTCACCTCCTGCTGACTAAGATCGTCCAAAATCTCGAAACGATTAAATGAATCTCCTTCCTGCCTCTCCTTGAAAGTTCTCTTCCGGTCTCGGTTCCTATTACGAGGCTTAGCAGGAATGAAACCCTCATTATTAGCAACACCAAGAATAGGATCCTTGCCCTTATCAACCTTGGGGGGGTTGCGAGGAGGCTGAGATTGCTAAGACTTAGAAAATCTAGACTTAGGACATCTTTGCTACAAGTGACCATATTCATGGCACAACTAGCACTGGGAAGGAAGAGTCTCATAGTCAAGTTGTTGCATTCAAGAAGACATACCCATACGAATTTCCAAAGAATCTGGAAGAGGATTACTCAAATCAATCTCAACACAAATGCGAGAAAAATTCATTAACTTTCTATCTTGAGTTTATTGGGAGGGACCCACCGGTTTCCCTAGAAGTAAAGCAACCGTTTGCAGGATGTCATTCTGCCAATATTCTACTAGGAACCAAGGGAAACGCACCCACACAGGAACCCACTTCAAAAGATCTGTAGATGGGTTAAAACCCATGTGCTAGGGCTTAATGAATAAACCAATCAAGTTGTGAAAATAAGGCTCTCCTTTGAAAACTTCGTTGCGATCAGCCATGCAGTTGAAAATGACCATAAAATAGCTATTATCTAGCAGCATTACTTCCATTTCACCCTTTGCACACCAAGTTCGTTGAGCCCATGACTCCAAAAATGGAAGCGAAACATGCATTCCCATAAATTTGCATATCAAAGCATGATTTGTAAAATATTCAACATCCTCAGCAATTGATTCAGGTTGAATCACCAAAACTGACTTATCTTTGCTTCTCTCTAGGCATCCATTAATTTTCGGGAATCAAGGGCCACTAGACGGAGCAAACGCTCCCACCCTCGAATCATTGAACAATAGGTTACATTCAGCAACCCTAATTGAGGAAGATGGCGACTTCACACCAAGAGATGCACGGAAATCCATGTAGGGTTTGAAGCTAGAAGCTTCATCTGCATCCATAGATGGAAAAAAAATACAAAGCAAAGCAAAACCCTTAAACCTCCCCCCCCGCGCCCTTACCAACCGCCGAATTTACAGTAGCAACAAAGGAACAAAGACAAGCATGCGCGCCTCTGACCCAAAGGCAACGCCCTATGAGAAATAATTCAGTTTTCCTCCAAACGTAGCCCACACCACGAAGGAGGCAGTGAAACATCACACAAAAAAACCACAAAATAAACCAAGCCAACGGCACAAGGAAATACTCTGACCCCCCTGGCACCCCTCCCCGCTCCCCGCTCCCCGCCACCTCCCCGATAACAAAAACGACCCACCCACCAAGAGCACACACTCAAAGCATCCCAAACCAGCAAAAAAACGCACCATGCACAGCTAGTTTACGCCATACAAGTCGTAGCAAGGATGCGAGCCTACAAAAAGTGACTCACTCGCATGCCATCTCCTTCTCTCAATCTCATTTAAACCTTTTTGGCTGTCTTTTTTAAGAACTATTTTCATTTACATAACAATAATTAATTTAATTTGTTCAATTTTTATTTATTTTACTTTACACCTATTTAGAACTTTTAATTATTTTTACACTATTTACATTATTTTTATTTAATTTTTATTTAAATTTTTTTTATTTGATTACATTGCTTGGGAACAACTATTTTACTTTTAGATGTGAATTTTAGTTTTACTTCTAAAAAATACCATTCATTATTTCAATAATTTTATTTTATTTTTATTTGAAAAATTATAGTAAATATTATATGCATGTATGTTACTTATAAAAGTATAATTTAGTTATAATATGTTTAAAAAATATATAGTTTTGACTAAATTTAAATTTAAAAGTTAAAAAAAATGTTAACTCACTCACCCCATTACACACCACTTCTTGTTGAGAGGCGTAATAAAATAAAAATAACTATTTAATATAGATATTTTAAATATATTTATCCAAAAAATATCATAAATATAGTCATAGGTTATTTTATTTAGATTAAAATTATTTTAGAAATAACATCCCAATGGGGTTTTAATCTTGATGAGAGAACAACATTACAACAACTCAACCATCATACCATGGCACTATTGGCTTAATTTTATTTTTATTTACTTCAATTTTTTTATATAATTTAATCATTTTATATATGTCAATATGTTGCCCCCTATAAAACACTTGTTAGCATAATCAATAAAACACTAGTTAGCATAATCAGTTAGTATAAATATTTTAAATACATTTTAAGTTATTTTTTTTATAAGTTACTCTTAAACTATTTTATTTACCTACAAATTATTCCATTTCAAATCAATCTTTAAATTTTTTTATAAGTTACTCTTAAACTATTTTGTTAACTTAAAAATCATTTTATTTTATTTTAGAATTAATTACTTGAAATATTTTATCTATTATTTGACTATCAATCACAAAATCAACCAATCAAAAATTAGTTTGTTTATCAATATTTAACAAATGTTTTTTCCTTTGTTCTATGTTTTTTGTGTTTGTTTCTTTGCTACTGGTTTCTATTTCTTTCCTGTTCTTTTGCTACTTTTTTGCTAATGGTTGCTACTGATAGTTTAGTGTTATATCTTTTGAGCAACATTTTGTATCTATAGTTTTAAAGGGTTTTGGGTCCCTTCAAAACCTATTTTTCCCATATAATCAAAACAAATATTTTTTCCTAATGAACAAACTCAACTTTCTTGAAACCCTAACTGCCATATTTCTCTAGTTTTTGGCTGCTCTCAGCCCCAATGCAGCTCAAAGTTGAAGCTCGGCTGCTAGGCAACCCCTCTCACACGCAGGGTAAGTAAAATACAACATATTACAAGCTGGATTTGGAGGAAAATGGCCACAATGAAGCTGTGAATCTAGAGATGAAGTTGGAGAAAAGCCCAACCATTTCCAATGAAGACCTAGCCGAGCCTATGCCGGAAGAAAATTTAGGTAAAACCTCAGAAATACAACTCCCTGATGATGTTATTGATGTAATTGCAGAGTGCCAAAATAGAACTATGATTTTGTTTTTTTTAAGAGGTGTGCCTTCTAAAAGTGAGTTTTTTAAATGGGTAAGATTAAACAGGGAGATCCGGGGATGGGAAATAGAGACTATGCAGGGCCTTGGAAAGGGGTATGTGTCATGTATGTTCAAATTTAGAGACCATGCCCAGGCTGTCTTGCAATATGGGACATGGGTAATCTGTGGTCAAATCTATTATCTACAAGCTTGGAATTTTAATTTTCATCTTGAAGGCCCTTCTCATTCTCACTATCCTATGTGGGTTGAGTTGCCCTTTCTCAATTTCGCTTTTAGACCTTTCTTATAAGACATTGTTGCTCAACTGGGCAGAGTAATTTGGTGTAAGCATAGTTCTAATAAATTTTCAAGCCTTAGGGTTCATCCTAGGGCTTGTGTGGAAGTTGATTTAAACAAGCCTCTACCAGAGATCTTAAATTTGGTTGGCCCTGGTTTTGAGTTGAATCAACCAGTTGCTTATTTGAATAAGCCAAATGCATGCTTCTACTGCTGAAAATAAGGTCATCTGATCCGCGAGTTCCCAATTAGAAAACAGAAAATGGTTCAGGTACCAACAATCTCCTCTCCAGCTAGTGACCATTTACCCTCCCCCAGTCATTTGCCTCATACCATTCAACCCTCTTGTCCCTCGTCACCTACCTTAGAAAGTGCTCTTGTTCCTCATTCCAGCCCTGGTAGTAATCCTGGTGTTCTTGGTGAGACAGTCCCATCTTTCAAAGATGTCGTTATGTCAGACGATTGGAGAGAGGTTAGAAAGAGGAAAGAGCCTCCCCCTCCTTCTTCCTCTCTTTCTCCGTGCCGAGTGCATTCTCATTCTCCCCCCTATTCTGCTTCTAAAGCTCTTGCACGTGATTCCTCTTCCCCCCCTTGCCCCTCTTCTCCTCATCAATACACTCCTGATTCAGCCCTTTCTCCTTCCCAAATTCGTCATTGTTCTAGATCTCCTTCTTCCACCTCTCATGACCGTGAAGTTGAGAATTTTGAGTTGAATATTGAAAATCGGTTCAGTGTGCTTACTCAGGATGAAGAATCCTCCCCTCATCATGAATTATAAGATATTGTCCTAGAACATGCGAGGGATTTCTCTCCCCCCTCGCAAATATAAAGTCAAAGAGGTTGTTATGAAATGGAAACCTAATGTGCTTTTCCTTCAAGAAGTCAAAACTGGGGGAATTAAGCTTGAAATGTCCTTATGTAAGGTTTGGGGTGATGCCATGTTCTTGTTTACTTCTCATATTGAGGGCAAAGGTGAAGTTGTTATTGGGATTGCACCCTGGATTGTTAAGCATGTTATTGATAAAGGGGAGGACCCCTCACATAGCTATGTTTGGGCCCTTTCTTCTATTTATGCCTCGAACTCTACTAAAGAACGTGTGGAGTTATGGAACTAGTTGGCAAATAACTTACCCAATGCTGAGTGGTTAATAGGGGGTGACTTTAACATGGTTGAGCATGCTCATGATCGCAGCTAGTCTAAATATTTTAATCTCAGTAGAGATGAATTTAATAGTTGGATTTTTTGTCGAAACTCCTTGGGAGCGGTTAATCCTATTCATGATAAGATTTCCAGCCATTCAAACAATTGGTACACTTGGTCCAATTACAGATTCGGGTGTGATAGGAAGCTAAATAGGCTAGATAGATTTTACATATCCCCTACTTTTCCCCTCAATCAAGACTCTATGGGTTTGTATGTTCAGGTGGACCTTTCCACCACTCTCTCTGACCATTACCCCATCATTTGCAATATAGGTTTGTCCTCAAAATCAAACTCAGATAGTTCGTTGCCTTTCAAATTTAATGTTTCCCACTTAAAGAATCCCTCTTGCCTAGCTGCTCTTGAAGGCCTTTGGAATTCCATCCCCAAACCTAATGAGGGAGGCTCTTGGATAGATTGCTGGTGTGCTGCTATAAATAAATGCACTAGTTTTTTGTGTTCATTTGGCAAACAAATGGCTAGGCAACGTAAACGGAAAGAAATATCCCTCCAAGGAAAACTTGTACATGACATAAAATTGCTTAATGCTGATGCTAATAATATCAGAATTCAAACCTCCATTGCTGCTACTAAGGCTCAACTACGTAAAATTGATAATTATAAAGGGCAGGGGGCCAAAATCAAATCCAGATTACATTGGATAAAGGAAGGAAATATGGGTACAAAGTACTTTTTTAATTATCTCAACTATAAACATAAAAAAGAAAGAATTGGTGCTATAAAGGATGAATTCAATGTCTTACAAAGTAGCCCCACTGATATTTGTAATGTTTTCAAACATTTTTTATGAGAACCTCTTCAAAGATGACCAATGGGAGGATATTCAACAAATTCTTGAGGATGTCGTCAAAGATCATATTCCTAACAAAATTGACCCAAGGTACAGCCAGTATCTTGATAGATCATTCTCATTGGAAGAATTGGAACATGCTCTTTTCTCTATGGCCCCTCATAAAAGTTTGGGCAGCGACGGGCTTCCTATGGAATTCTACCAAGTTATGTGGCCACATATCAAGGAAGACTTTTATTGTTTATATTTGGAGGCCCTTAACAAAGGTTCCCTAGGTCTGAACATTAATGGTGGAAAAATTAAGTTCCTTCCTAAAAGAAAGATGGAAGACTCTATTTTTGGTTGGTGCCCTATCACCTTATTAAGCACTTCATATAAAATAATTGCTAAAGCTCTGTCTATTTGAATAAAACCTATGGTGAAACAGATTGTTAGAACAGAGCAAACAGGCTTTATTGCTGGCAGATATATTCTTGATAACATTATGTTAGCTTGGGAAATCTATGGATGGGCTCAACAAACATGCCAGAATACTATTTTAATTAAACTTGACTTTGATAAGGCCTATGATAGAATTCATTCGAGCTTTATTATTAAAATGCTACAATGGTTGGAGTTCGGGCCTAAAATTCAGTCTCACATTCAAATGCTTTTTCAGGATGCTAATGCTCGAATTATCATCAATAACATGATGACTGGTCCTTTTTTATTACAGTGATCCATTCACCAAGGATGCCCTCTAGCGCCTTACCTATATGCTCTTACAGTTGATGCCTTGGGTTATCTTCTTCAGAGTGCTATTAATCAACAACTCATAGCAAGAGTTTCCATCCCTCACAATGCTATTGTTATTAACTCTCATTATGTTGATGATAGCTTACTATTTTTACAGAATTCTAAAAAGGACATCTCCAATCTAATGGAAATTTTGGAGCTTTATTGTGAAATTTCAGGTTCTAAACTAGCTCATAACAAGACAAAAATTTTAATGATTCAAGTTGGGGATGTTCCTTAGTGGATTCCCAAAGAGTGGAAACAAATAAGACATGGAGAAATTATGAGGTTTCTTGGTATTCCCTTCGGTATTGGGGTTTCTCTTGGTGATATGTGGAATTGGTTTCTTGATAGGCTTAAGTAGAAACTCTTTAACTGGGGGTATAAATTCCTTTTCTTGGTTAGTAAAATTCAAGTTGTTAAAAAGATTTTCCTTGCTTCACATGTCTATTATTCTTCATGCTGGATGCCTTCTAAGAAAGGGTATGAGGATTTAGTCAAAATTATATGCAGATTTCTATGAGCAAAGTGGGATGGTAACCCAGGATATATATCCACTTCATGGTCTTATTGTACTCAGTCGAAACATAAAGGAGGATTGGGCCTCATAGACCCTAGAACTCAGGGGATTTTTTTGGCCGCTAAATGGATTATTAGAGTTGTTAAAGGGGACGAACCATGGAAGATCCTCATTCGATATCGGATCAATCAGGCTTCAATTAAGGGAAAGTGGCAGCAAGTGGGTTGGTTAGACAAAATTATTTATGCTTCATTTTTCTCTTTGAAGGTTTATCTTCCCCTTCAGTCTATTTGGAAGGCTTCACAATACGTTTGTCGCATGTTAAAGTGGAGAGGAGAAGATTCCCTACAACTCAGTTTCAGTTTTTCCACTTCATCTATTTGGTGGAACAAACATATCCTCTATCATGGACAACCCCTTGCATTAAGCTTTCTAAAGCATTCATATTCCTTGTTCAGAAAAGGGGTTTGTAATGTTGGCAATTTATGGGACTTCCATTCAATGAGTTGGTCTTCATGGAATGAGGTTGAAAATTAGTTTACCCTTAGCAACAAACATAAAGTTTTTTTTATCTTTGTGCAATCCTTGGTGCCAATGGAGTTGTCTATGAAACTTTGTACTCCGATTCAATGCAATTTTTTACAGACTAGCCATGGTTACCTTCATACCCCTTTTTGTTCTTCCCTCTAAAAAAGATATATTTGAAGCTACTTCCTAATCTCTCCTTGAAGTCACGGTTGAATTCTAAATAGAACTACAGGTTCAGTGAAAAGTTTTGGTTAAAATTATCTACTCAAATTTGGAAATCTAAAGTTAATGTTGATGCTCAATTAATTTCTTGGAAGATACTACACTTTAAATTCCTGTTGGGGACATGCTAAAATGTCTAACTGTCCATTTTGTCACAGGCGTGAAAATATGAAACATATTTTTTGGAATTGTCAATCGGTTAAAAGACTATGGAATTCTATGTTCAATGATTTTTCTGTTGTTTTCACTCATAAGTTATGCTAGAAAGAAGCTCCTCTTGGGGTTGGATTTTATAATAATTGAATTGCTAATAGTGTGAGACATGTTATTCTGTTACATATATGGAGAAATAGATGCAAAGTTGTTTTTACTATCAATGATGTTCATCAGGAAGCTATATTTTTAAGGCTTTACTCTGATATGTTTTTCTGTCTTGCTGCCCTATTTCCTTTCTTTTAGAATGACGCCTTGAAGAACCTTGCTTTGAGTTATCAGATTGGACAAATGAAGCTGCAAGTTGGACAATTGCTGAGCAAAAAGGGAGTTTGTTTTGGTCAAAGTCTAAGTTATTTCTTTCAAGATGTATAATTCTCTTGCATATTGTAATATTCTAGCATTTTGGAACAGTCTAAGTTGTTGTTGTGCATATTTGTCTTGTCTTTTCGAGTTGTGGTAGTTTGTACAACTCTCTATGGTGTAATGTTTCCTCTTTGGGTACAGTTTCTTATTGCAGTTTTTTAACTGCTCTTTTTTCTATGTAATGCATTTCCTCAATACAAAAAAAAAAAAAAATACTTCACTTATGCTAGTCATAGTGATGCCTACTATGAATAATAAATTATTTACTCACACCATTAGACTCCACCCCCAATCAAATTTAAAATAAAAAAATTAACCATTTTTGTTCACCCACATAATTACACTCCACTCCTTGTTCTCATTGTAGAACCCCTCTTGAGACAATTATTAATTTTTACTTAAGAATTATTTTATTTGGTTAATAGTTTCAATTTTTTTTTAAGAATGTCTCATCTTTAATAGTTTATGTTAACATCCTCATGCCATTACTCCACCCCTTGTTGTCATTCTAAACATGATTATAAAAGTTTTTATCTCTTTTAGAATATAATTTTTAAAAAACTGGAAATTATTTTTTAATGTTTCCACTTTGGGTACAGTTTCTTATTGCAGTTTTTTAACTACTCTTTTTTCTATGTAATGCATATCCTCAATACAAAGAAAAAAAAAAAAAAAACTTCACCTATGCTAGTCACAGTGATGCCTACCATGAATCAAATTTGAGATCAAAGTCAACCATAACAACTATGATATTGATCAACCTTACTTAACATATTTAGGTAGATATACTTGACATATTTTTTATATACAAATTTAATAAATTATTTACTCACACCACTTTTTGTCAAATTTAAAGTAAAAAAATAACCATTTTTGTTCACCCACACAATTACACTCCACTCCTTGCACTCATTGTAAAACCCCTCTTGAGATAATTATTTTATTTTTACTTAAGAATTATTTTATTTGGTTAATAGTTTCTTTTCTTTTTTTTTAAGAATGTCTCATCTTTAATTGTTTATGCTAACATCCTCATGCCATTACTCCACCCCTTCTTGTCATTCTAAACATGATTATAAAAGTTTATCTCTTTTAGAATATAACTTTTAAAAAACTAGAAATTATTTTTTAGTAATTAAAAATTAAGAATAATCACTTAAGATTTTAGAGAAGATTTAACTTCAATCTTTACAACAAATTATTAAAAACTTAACATTTTACTTCTTAATGATATGAGATTTCCACAATCCATCAAGAAAGTATTTTTGTTGCTTGTGAAAAAAACTTGAACACAATGGAATCCAAAAGTAACAAAAGTACATTACTTCTTACTATCCAATTTATTTTAACACAATGAAAAAATTTTAAAAATAAAATTGTTAATGATAATTATTTACTAATTTTTAAAAAAAGAAAGTATAAAATTATTGACCATTGAAAAAGTTAAAATAACTATTCAAACCAAAATAATTAAATGATTTTAAAGTAAAATAAAATAATCATAAAATAACTTGATTTTATTCGACAGATTCTGTATCTACTCGTTGGCAAGAATTTTTATATCTAAGAAATTCTGTAACACTGGAAATAAAATAGTAGGTAAACTTCTGTTGCTTAGAGAGTATAATCCAAAGGGAAAACGGAGACTCCTTACCTAGGGCTGGAAAACTCGAACAGCTTCCCCGTAGGCGAGAAAATGATGACGCCAATTTCAGCCTCGCAGAGAACAGAGAGCTCGCAGGCCTTCTTCATCAGTCCCCCTTTGCGTTTGGAGAATGTAACCCGGCGACTTTGAGGGTCTTGTATCTGTTTCAGAGTCACCTTTCCCCTCGCCATTCTATTCGAAGCTCGGCAGTTGCAGAGTGCAAGCATCAACATACACGCAAAACAACAGCTTCCGAGCACTCAAATAACCATTTGAATGGTTTTAACCTAGATGTATGTTGGTCTTAATGATTAGGTACATTTCGAACTTTTTAACCTACTGAAACAATTGAGTGAATCTGTACATCTTGACACGTTGTGTCCTTTTCTTAACGTGTCCTTTTCTTCTCACAACTTGAAGTTTCCCCCAAAAATCTTGTGGTCATTCTCTTTTATGCTGAAAAGAACTAAGAAACAATTAAATTTTATGTTTGAGGGAAGCTCTTTGCAAATGGTAAATGAATACAAGTATTTGGGTCTCGATTTTTGCAGCAATCTCAGTTGGGAGTCTTGTAGGGCAAAAAGAATTCAAGGGGCTAGAAAGCCCTCTACTTGCTCCAAAATAGATGTAGATCAGTTGAGCTATGGGACTGGAAAACAAAGAAGAAATTATTTGGGCTGCTTGTCACTCCAGTAGTATTATATGGCTGTGAAGTTTGGGGATGCAACACTTCAGCTCTAAAATGGAGGCAAATAGAAAAATTACAAAAGCACCTAATCATAAGCAATTTTAAAATAAAAAGTACAATCTCGTATGAGATTGTCCTAGCTGAGGCGGGGGCTTTCCCATCTGTTTATTAGGTTATTTGAAGAGAATTGAGAATATGGGGGAACATCGGTAGCCCAAGATTGTGGTGGAAGAAAACTTAACTAGAAGGAAGAGCACGTGGACGAGGCAAAATGCCAAGTGGATGGAAAAATGGGGGATAAGCATGCAGGAGTGTCCAAACACAAATGTAGAAATTAAAAGGTTTGTAAAAGAGAAAGCCAAACAAATCTTGTGGTCAAAACAACTTAGTAGAAAAATAGAATATTATGTTTTGCACTTTAACCACACTTGTGATCACGAGCAAAAGTATTACGTGGGGGCAGATATAAAGTGGAAGGCTAAAATGTTGATTGCCCAGTTGAGAACTAGCTCTCATCATTTGAGATGTGAAACGGGGAGATGGACAATACCCAAGGAGGCATGGGCTGATAAGATTTGTTGTTTCTGCTCTTCGGGTTTAGTGGAAACAGAATGGCACTACGTCATGCAGTGTAAAGCTTACAAGGACATTAAGTGCAGTTACTTGGATCTATTTAAAGTCAAATCGTTAGAGGCTTGGTTTGAAGAGGAGAAGATCGCTGAAATGGCAGGTTACCTGATCAAAATACACAGTAGAAGAAACAAAATCAACAAAGAGTTAGAGGGAAACATAGAGTACTCAATGGGGTTGGCGGCTACTCGGTTTGTGTCAAATTGTGGTTTCAATTCTATTTTGGGGGTCCCATAGGACGGCTGGTCTCGTGGACGTAATTAAAAGCATTCATTCATTCATTCTTTGGAAAGCATCACTGATGGTATGCTTAGATTTGATGAGTTCTGTAAAATGGTGTACAATAAATGGACTACCACGGAAATAACAAGATTTGAAGTCTAAATTCGGTTAATAACGTGTAAAAGACGAAATTGCCTCAATAAAGTAAAAAAATTCATCGGAAATGTTGTACGGAGTGGCCTACATGCACTTCCGGGCTATGTGAAAAAGAGTTATAAGGTATGAATGAACTCTAAAGAACATGTGGTTAGTTTTGAAATGAAATGAATGAAATAAAATATTTTAATGACATTCACAAGTCCAAAAAAGCCTATGGGACCCAAGAGCAGCAGAGGGACCTCCCACAGAAAAGCCCTAGACAATTTATAGACTCTGTACAAGATCAGCCCTTCTGTAGTGAATTTTGATGATGAAGTTTGCAGTTTTATCTAGTCTTGATTCTTCAAACAAGGTATTTAAATTATCAACCTGCACAGTATCCCCATAGCTGGCCCAGATGTCTTTATATTCTGAGCATTCTATGATAAAGTGTCATTCTGTCTCCACCATACCCTTGTTACAGAATCGGCATATTCTATTTTCCCACTCCTCTTTAGGAACCACCCACCTACCCATTTCACACCTAAGATGATGTGAACTAGTTCGCAATTGAGCTATCAACATTTTTGCTTTCCATTTGATATTTGCTCCTATATAGGCCTTTTCTTCATGGTCCCTCGTAGGATTGAATTCTTTGGTATAATAATCTTTTTTACGCCCTATTTTTTTTATCCATATAGCATATTTAAATTTTTCTCACATATTTGTTAATTTCTCCATTTGTGTTTGGACACTCATGCATCACAACATCCCATTTTTTCATCCATTTGATATTAAGTTTCATCCATGTGTTCTTTCTTCTAGTTAGCTCTTCCTTCATAATTAGCTTAGGCCATTGATGATCCTCCATATTCTGGACCTTTTTTAGGTAGCCTAATAACCGAGTCATCGCTGAGGCCTCCAAGGGAAAAGTACCAGTCTCAGCCAATAAAATTCCATAAGGCACTGCAGTCTTAAGCTTGAGGCTGCATATAATTAGATATTTTTGTATCCTTTCCACTTGTCTCCATTTCTGATCTAACATGCTACTACCCCAAATTTCACACCCATAGAGAATTACCGGAGTGACAAGTAGACCAAAAAGCGTTCTTTTAGTTTTCCAATCCCATAATTTCGCATTTCTACATCTATTTTGCAAAGAGTACAGTGCCTTCGAGCCTCCCTGAATTCTTTTTGCTCTACATGTTTCCTAGCTAAGTTTTTTGTGAAAATCAAGCCCAAGGTACTTGTACTCATCCACTATTTCCAGTGGCTTGCCTTCAAAGAGAAATTCAATCTGTTGTTTTTTTCTTCACAGCATGAAGATCATTATTTTGGTTTTGGTAGTGTTCACTTGCATCCCGACCTCTTGACAAAATGTTTCAAGGGCCTTCAAATGTTTTCTCAAATCAAGCGCAGTTTTAGCAATTAATATGAGGTCATCAACATATAAGAGTAATTTTATTACAAAGTTGGCCAAATGAATGCCTTCCCCACCAACCTTGTCAATCCATACTTCCAACTTATCAATGTAAAGCCCAAATAGCATTGGGGAGAGCGGGCAACCTTGTTTAACACCAATGTCACTACCAAAGCATTCTAACATACCATCATTGGTTCTGATTTTAGCTCTAACCTGCTCATAGAGCCTATGAACAGCTGCCCTAAGCTCATGCGGAACTCCCAAATCCTCCATTCTCTTCCATAACTTGCCTCGAGGAACCATGTCAAAGGATTTTTTAAAATCAACAAAGCAGCAATAGGCTTCATCTCCTTGAATGTCCCAATTTTTTTCAATCAAAAATCTAAGGGTAGCTCCATGATCAATAGTGGAATGTTTGGGCCTAAAACCAAATTGTCCTTTTGCTCTTTTCCCCTTTTTTTCAGCCCAGCTGCTAATCCTGCGCTCAATCATGCTTCCAAAAAGTTTCCCCCGAAGAGGATTAATCATAATAGTCTGGTAGTTTGATGGGTTATTTATGTCACCACTTTTGTGCAAGGGGATAACAACACTAATGGTCCATCCTTTCGGGAAGCCTTCTTGAATGACCCTATTGAAAATGCTCCTAATACAAGGTGCAAGGACCTCAATACCCCACTTTAAATGCTCTGCTTGCAGCCCATCAATATCCTGCGCTTTCTCTCCTGCCAACCTTCTTATGCCTTGACTGATATCTTCTACGGTGAAAAATTTGGTGGCTACCTTGATTATTGGGGGTCTATGTTTATCCTGCTCATGCTCATAAAGAAGTTTTGCATAGTCTAGCCATTGTGAGCTTGTAATATTATTTTCCATTTGTTTTCTTTTTTGTTGTAGCTCCTTCCAAAATTTTTTGGGGTTGTTCTTTCCAAGGGTAATCAACTCCATTCTTCTAGCACTTACATACTTTCCTTTTTTACTTTGTATCATCCTTTCATACTCTTTCTTGTTTTCTATTGTCATTCCCCCCTCATGGAGCTTCATTTTTGTTAACTTGCAATCGTCATTGAACCACGGGTTTGCCGGGAAAGTATTCATACTACCTCTCTTGGGTCTAGACCTCTTGCACTCACCCAAAGCTTTGTGTACTAGAGGAATCAATGTATTCTTGTTTATTGAGTGCATCTTTATGTAAGCTGATTTTTTTTTAGATTCCTGAAAGAGATTTTTGAGGGCAGCCTTGTAGATTTTCTGATTTTCTTGAGTCATGAGAATTCTACCCGGTGTGGGTGCTTTCTTCTTGTTGATAAGGTCTTGTTCCCCTTGCTGCTTGATTATGTGAATGTCAAGTTTTACATATATTCGATTATGATCCGATTTCAACTCCATTGGACATTTACCAATCACAAGCTCCATTATCCTTGTTGTATAGTTACGAGATAAAATGACATAATCCACCACACTTTTCCCATTATAGGTCTTGCAAGTGATGTTGCTTGATCTCGGCCATGATCTCATACCATTACATATTACCAAGTTGAATAGGCTGCATATTCCCAACAGTTCTGCCCCATAATGAGTGACATTACATTTATTATCTTGAGAGGTTCGTTCCCAAAGTTGATGGTTCTCTTCTTCTAGCCATAACGGATCATCTTTCTCTTTATCTTGGCTTTTCAAGTTAAGAGCTTGGATGCTAGCTATCCTAGCATTAAAATCGCCTATTAATATAACTTCCCCCAATGTGCTAAACACCGAAATGTCCTTTTTTAGAGATGCAAAGGGGTCCTCACGATCTAGACTCCTTTTCTTATATAATTTGGAGCCTTTTGGGGTGAAGTAGCAGGCAGCCAATCTAATTCTAGTATGATTTTCTGTTATTTTTAGCCATGTGTACTGTTTGTTAGGATCTTCTTTCTCCACTTTTATATTTTTATCCCATGATTCTTTTATTAGGACTACAACTCCACCATTCCCTTTGCCATTTTCTATTCTCTCATTCCAAATTGAGGCCTTTTTATATCCTTCAAAATCAAGAATTTTACACCCTTCATGCTCATGAGTCTCAGTAAGAATGATAATGTCTTTTCATGTTGTTATGGGCCCTAAATCAGGTCCTCTTCTCCAAGGATAACCTCTGCAATTCCAACTTACTATAGATAAATATTCCTGGGGGGCCCTGAGTTCCTATTTTTGGTGTGTAACTCTATCACTAACTTGGGCCTTACCATTTTGCAACCAAGCCCATTTACCTTCACTTCTTGTTGTTTTTACCTTTTCCCACTCTTTTTGTCTTTCTTCTTGTTGTGTTATGGTTAGGTTCTCATCAAGGTAAATTTGTGTACCTTTAAGGAACCTCTTGTTCCTTAGTAGCACGTTTTTGTTCTCAAGTTTCCCAAAACTAACTCTTACATGCCTATTTTTACCACCTTCTGTCCATTTTCCAATCCTGTTTGCCTCCTGACTTGCTTTTCTATAATGTCTCTTTGTGTATCCGATGGTCCTCTTACTACATGAGCCCAAGATTTGGCCTCTTCCAATTGTTCCCTTAGCTGCTCTTTTTTTATCTTCATGTTGTCCATTACTGATTGTATTTCCTTTAACTGCGAATTATTGCTTTCAACTACCTCTTTCGGCTTGCTTGTGCCTACTATGTCCATTTGAATTAAAACTTGCCTTATCAATAGAAATTCTTGCTCCCCTTTTGCCATGGAAATTTGTAGTTTCTTTATCTATTCTTTGAGCAAATTGTTCTCCCTTGTTAACTGCCAATTGGCTTCTATGACCTATTTCACTTTGGTGTCTTCATATTTTCCTCTTGTTTCCAAGGATTGGAGTCTCTTCTTCATGTCCATTAGCTCATTGACGTATAAATTTGAGGACCACTTGAGCGGCGTTGTGGTGGGGCTGTAAATATCAGAGTTAACTTCCTTCCCTAACGCCTTGTTGACATGAATGTTTTCATCTTCATTTTGCTTCTTGTCTGAGACTATGTGAGTTGTTGAGTTCACATTTTCTTTTCCTTTAGATTGTTTTGTTTGTTCTTGCTGATTTTTTTATATGACAGTTGAGTTCTTAGGTTCTAACCTCGGTAGAATAGTTGCAAGTTTGCCCCTCTTTGCCAACTTCACTTTTCGTTTTGTCCTACGACTTAGAATCGCCTTATATTGTTTTGCATTTACATAAAAACACATTTCCCCCATGTTTAAAAGGTTGTTTTGCGAGCAACCTAACACACATGCTCTCCAAATGTTATTTGTTGCCCCTAACAAATGTTGAAGATTCCATTAGAAGGTGTGAAAAGTTAAAAGTAATTAAAAAATTCCCCTGAGCTAACATGCCATTCATAGGCCACTGTGTACTCTTTTGCATTTTTCTAATTATTTCAACACTATCTGGCTTGAGTTCTTTTGACCCATTTGCTTCAGTCTAGATTGAAATAATGTCAGTGCCAGTTACAACATTCTCTTTATTTGCATCCCCTGCTCTTAACAAATCCTCCACATTTCCAACATGTCCTTTGAGATATTGCCATTTGATCTATTTTTCCAACTTCATATTTCCTAATGTTTCAAACTTATCTAGACTGCTGATAACAGTAACAATATTTGCTTTCTTTTCCCCCTTCGGACCTATTAGACCCTCAACCCCATCAAAATGCTCTAGCATTAGGGCACACTCAGTTTGATGCTTTGGTTTGAGAGTTTTGTTTACTTGACTTGTTTATGGTATATTTGCTTTGTTAAATGAAGAGTTGGGTTAAAAAAATGCCAAGCAGAAAATACAGGAGACAAGAGCGTAGACAAGGTGGGGCACACCTATTCCTAATGTCGAGATCTTGCCTCTGGAAAAGGGTAAAAATGCCAAAAGAAACTCACTGTTGCTAGGACCCACCACGCACACCTACCTATCCCCTGTTGCCGCGCACACAAACTTCCCCTGCCTCAGCCGCATAACCTCCAATGTTATAATAATGATGTAAAATTTTGAGTTTATGGTCACTTACAAATGTCAGCAAGTTCATGAACGAGGACTACAGCTTTAAGTTGAGTAGAAGTGATCTCAATTCTCTCCTTACGATGGATACATCTATACAATTTGAGTTTATTATGAGAGTTTTATATTGATAAATGATGTAATTTAATTAAATGTTAGGTCTTTTTTCGTGACACACTCATCCATTAAATATATTTCTATACATTTATCATTTAATCTTTATCAATATGTTCACACATCTCTATTTATTTGCTATATTTACTTATTTACTAGCAATCTCACTTTAATGTGCAAAGGGTGCGTTGAATAGGTGTAGAATGTCAATTGGGGAAAAATTTTGCCTTTTTTTTCATAAATTTGTGTATCACATGAGGTCGATTGATAGGTCATTTAGAAAATGATATTGTTTGTCTAACAAAGGTCTCCAAACATGAGTGAATGAAAACCTTTGAATCAAGAAGAAAATAGAGGTCTAGGAAGAGGGAGGGGGGGAGAGAGGGAGACATTTCTAGAGATATAGGGGGAGAGGAAAATAGAGGTGGAGATAAATATAGAGCAAGAGAGGGAGAGGGAGACAAATAGATAGAGATATAGAGAGAGGTAGAGAGAAGTAACGATAGAGAGATAGGGAGATAGAGGGAGATAGAGAGGAAGAGATAAAGAGATGCAAAGGAAGAGGGAGGGAGAGATAGAGATATATAGAGAGGGAGAGGGAAAGGGAGAGAGAGAGAGAGAGATATAAAAATAGAGAGAAGTAGAGATAGACAAATAGATATGGAGATGGAGATGGAAATAGGGGGGATATAGAGAGAGAAAGAGGGAGAGATAGATAAGTGGGAAGAGAAAGAAAATACATAGAGATATATGGGAAGAGAGAGGGAGAGATGGGGAGAGATAGAGAGAGGGGAGGAGATAAAGGGAGAGAGATAGGTAGAGGAGGGAAAGGGAGAAGGGGGGAGAGGGAGATATGTAGAGAGAGGGGGAGAGAGAGAGAAGAAGAAGAGGGGGGGAGTGAGGAGAGGGAGAGGGAGAGGGAGAGGGATATATAGAGAGATAGAGAGGGATAGGGAAAGAGATAAAGAGATAGGGATATAGATAGATAGGGAGATATAGGTAGAGAAGGATATGGATAGAAAGAGATAAAAAGAGAGGAGTGAGAGGGAGATTGAGAGATATATAGAGATAGAGATATAGAGTAGAAGAGATGAAGGGAGAGATGGAGTGAATAAGAGAGAGAGGGGGGAGAGAGGGAAAGGATAGAGAGGTATAGGGAGAGAGATAGGAAGATAGAGGCAGAGATGTATGGAAAGAAATAGATATAGAAATGAGAGAGAGAGAGAGAGAGAGTAGGAGCTATGGAGCAGATAAGAGAGAGAAGTAAAGATAATGAGATATATAGAGAGAGGGGAAGGGAGAGATAGGGAGATAGAGAGGGGGGGCAAGAGTTAGAGAGAAATAAGGTGATAGAGACAAGTAATAGAGAGAGGTATAGAAAGGAAAAAAGATAGAGAGATAGAAATAGAGGTAGGGAGGGAGAAAGAGGGAATGTGTGTATATGAGTGAGAGAGAGATATATAGAGAGAGAGAGAGGGAGCTATATATAAATAGAGAGGGGGGATAAATATAGAGAGGAGACAAGTAGTAAAGAGGGAGAGAAATAGAGAGATAGATATACGAAGGGAGAAACATGGAGTGTGTGTGAGAGAGAAAGAGATATAGATATAGAGATGGGGAGGGAGAAATAGAGTGTATGTGAGAGAGAGAGAGATGGAGATAGAGATAGAGAGGGAGAGAGATATATAAATTGATAGGGAGGGAGGGAGAGGGATGGAGAGTAGAAATAGGATAGAGGTGAAGTAGAGAGATATAGAAATAGGGACTGAAAGGGAGAGAGAGGGGGGGAGAGAGGGATAAAAGAGGGATATTTCTAGAGAGATAGATATATTGGAAAAGAGAGGGAAGAGAGAGAGAGAGAGAGAGAGAGAGAGAGAGAGAGATGCAGTGAGAGTTAAGGAGATAGAGATAGGGGAGAGAGATAGAGAAAAGGATGGAGATGGAGATGGAGATGGAGATGGAGAAGATCTTTCACATATTTTGTAGACACATTTCCTAGTGAATGTGGTTGTCAAGAGGGAACATAATATGCTCCAACAAAGGCATCAATGCAGAAGTGATAGCTTCAAATAAATGGAGAAGGGAGAAAAATAGATAAAGAGGTAGAGAGAGGTGGAGGGAGCTCAATAAAGATAGAGAGATAGGGATACAAAGAGAGAGAGAGAGAGAGAGAGAGAGAGAGAGAGAGAGAGAGAGAGAGGAAAAGATAGAGAGATATAGAGGGATAAGGAGAGGGACAAGGATAGATAGAGAGAGATATAGATGATAAGATAGAGTGATAGAGAAATAGAGATATGCAGAGATTAGACAGAGGGGGAGAGAGGAACATAGAAATACAAAATTAAAGAGACTGGTCCTGGAGTAAATATGTCACTCAAAAAATAAAAAATAATAAGTATTAGTTCCTAATGTAGAACAATTAGTCACATATTTTTTGTGCCTATTATGATACCTCAATAAAAAACATATGATGGCATAAGTTCAAGACAAGTTATAATAATAGTAAAACATAAACTTAAAATTATCTACATCCCACATAACTTGACAATATAAATTTTTATGTAAATATCATAAATAGAATATCATGTAAATCAAAAAACTTAAAATGCACCACTATTATAAAAACATTAAATAAATGAAATTTGTTAAAATATTAAAAAATTACCACAAACTACCATGTAAATCAATAAAATTAGGGCGCAACATTATAAAACCCTCTCTCGTGACCTCACCAATAAACATTTTAAAAAACAATTTAAAAAATACCATTATCAATAACTAATCAAGATATTCACTGTAATTAAAAGGAGTACATTTACCTAGATAAAAATATTTAGCTTGAATAGATTGAAATATTGACCCTGAGTTTTATTGTCTTGTATTATTTAGGGTAAGTAGCAGCTCTCTCCCTCCCTCCTATCCATTCCCCTACTTTCCACCTACTCGCATTTCATCTCTCAAAAATACTAGTTAAGCTATTAGATTTCTTTTACATTAATTTTAATAATTTACTATGTAAAATATATAAATATTATATATATTAGTTATATATTATATTATATGTATATTTAATTTAAATAGTATTATTTATAAAAAAATATTATGTATAAAATATTTATATTTAATAGTATGCGTTATATTTATTATTACATAATATATTATATTTCATATAATATGTAATAATAAATATAATTTGAATATATTTTTTAATAAATATAATATAATTTTAAAAATATATATAAATAAATATTAAACTTATGATATATTTAATATTTTAATTAGTAATATATGTAAAAAATTATATTATATTTATATTTAATAATACATATTTTATATAAATATTAATATATAATATCTAAATATTATAACATTATATTAAAAATATTTAAATATATAAAATGTAATTTTATTTCATAATATTAAATTAAGAATATTTTAGAAAACTATATTTTATAATAAAAAATAAACCATTAAATATCATCTAAAAAATAAGTAATAACAAATATTTTTAAAAGCAATAGAAAAAATAATATATAATAATTTATATTATATCAAATATTATATATAATAATAAATGTGTATTACATTATATATGTTAAATATGAAATAAATATTATGAAAAAATAATTTATATAAATATGCAATATTATAATAATATGAATGCCCATTTTTTTGAGTATGAGCTTTGTATTATAAATCACTTATGCAGTATTTTAAAACCCCAAAAAGTAAAATTGGATCTAAAGGGATAATGGGATAGGTATTCCATCTTTTTGCATGTAATTGTGTAGGAGTTATTTTGTGTTTTGTCTTTCTATCGTTGATGGCACAAGTAATAATATATGCATGAAGAACAATTATGTAAAACTTGATGAATGAAAAATAACAAGAGTTTAATAGACATGATGGTTTGAATCATCTTGCATCGCCTCTCGAATAACTTTCACTATGGATGGCCAAATTCAGCCCACTCATTTCAAATAGGGAATTCCTTCAATGTAATTACACACATTTTCATATGCATGTTAAATCCAATTTGATCTAGCCCCTTTAATGTTCAAGGACAAGCTCATGTTTATTGGTTCATCATTCTCAAATGTTATTTTGGATTATGTTTAGTAGCATATTAGTCATTGAAGGCATAAAAGACATCTCTTTGGCTAGCCATATGATCATTGTAAAGATATCATTCAAGCTCTCTTGATTTCTAAATTTATGGCTCATACAACTTCAAAAGACATCCTTCATGATTTAGATAATAAGATGAGAAATTTTCTTTTGGGAAGAAAATTCAAACAAAGAGAAATGGATTTTGGTTATCTAGGATAAAATTTACCAGCCAAAAGAGAGTTCAATTAGATATGAGATCTTCCCTCATTAACAATATAGTCCTTGTTGGAAAATTATATTAGAGATAGTGTGGATGAAAATGCTCTATGAAGGATAATTCTTAAGTTGAAGTACCTAAATTTGGAGAATCATTTTTTCATTCCTATGATGTTAAGCCTTCACAGGGGCTCTTAGATATGGAAAACAATGAAGTTAGGTAGTAATTGGATTTAAGTTAGTCTTTTATGGAATGCGGGGAAGGGTGGCCTTACTCTTTTCTAGGATAATGTGTAGGACCAACACAACCCTCTTTTTGTGGAATTATTTGATCTCCTTAAATTAAAATTCAAATGTGTTGAAGTTGATTGGAGTTATGTTTATGACTTTCAATATGAGGTCATACAAGATGTTGTGAGGATTTTGAAATGGAAGCATATAGATCTTTAACCAACTCAACAATTATCTCTTCTTGTTGATCAATTAGCTTATATGTTAGTATCTCAAAAATGTCTCTTTAGATAGGCATTCATATATCCTTAGATGGAGTTTGAAAGGTTTTGGAATCTACATAGCCCAAATTGGTTATAAAAATATTTTGATTAAAAATAGGAAGTTAAAAGCTCGAAGCTTTGGGAAAAGGTCTAGCACCCTAAATATTGGCCAAAGGTTAATGCTTTAATATGGCTTACAAATTTATATAGATTTATTCATCATGGTAATTTATAGAAGCATTAGGTTGTTCATCTGAATAGATGTATCATCTACCTTCAAGATGAAAAGAATAGAAGATATATTCTTTTAGCCTACCCTTTTTCCATTTTCCTTCACCATGTATGGTATGATTTATTGAGAATATTTTGGAATAGTTATGAATCTATCCATGACTCTTGTGTGAATCAACCAAATCCTTCTTTAAAGGTAAAATCCCTCAATTTGTTGCATGATATGTGTACGACTGGTGTAACATACCACTGGAATTTCATTCCATCCCATCCTAATTTTTATTCTTCTTTGATACAACACCACTTAGTTGCATTATATCAAAGAGGGGAAAAATGTAGACACCTAAAATATTCCCTAGGTCTATGCATCATCTCTAAACCTATCACCCAATCCCTAATTAATTAATTTCATCACCTAGGCATATATCCCATCACCCAGTCCTAATTAACCTAGAACATATCCCTTTAACCTAAAGTTCATCACTAAAATTAAATAATCATATTATTTAATTTATCACTTTTTCCATCTCCTCACAATAAATAAATAACTAATTAGCTATGTCCACCTCACACATGTGGCTAAAGTAATTAAATAATATTATTTTTGTCACTTGGATTTGAACTCTTTCCAAGTGCTCGACTCAACAATCTAGTGAAACATGGAAATACTTTAGGACTTGTGGATTGCCCATAGCTTGGAGCGAATCTCCAGAGAGGGTTTGTTCCCTTTGCAACTCCACCTTATTTAACCTATACTACTATTGCATGCTGAGAAAATGGGTGAGAGAAACATGAAATGAAACCTAAGACTAATAAGGTGATGCAAAAAATATTCTTTGAGAGCTATGCAACTATTTTTGCACACATAATTAATCAATGATAATGTTGGTTCATGTAAAGCTTAGAGGTTTTATATGCACATGCATCAATATTTTGTAAGAAGGTTATGATGTTTAGAATATTACAAATAAAATGTAGTATCTCTTCACAATTTTTGATTGTTTGCATCATTTTCACAACCTACAACCTATAATAATCCACACATTCTTTGCATAAATGTGTTGATAAAGAGGCACAATATCAAGGATTATCCAGGTATCACAAGAAATTATATCAATCATTTGGTTACACACAATAAAAATAGCTTTGAGAAATGCCAAAATACTTAAATTTATTGATTGAAAAGGTGTTTACTCATTGTTGTACATGATTGAGAAAAAGTGTGGGTTACAATATTGTCACATCTTAAAAGAACTTTGAAGAAGTTATAATGTAAATAGCTAAGAATAGCTAGAACTCCCTCAAAATGAGCTTAGGCATCCCCTTTTACCTTGTTAACAACTTCAGTGAATTTAGGACTTGTGTGAAATAATAAATGAAGTTCCCCTTGAAATTTTTTGACTTGTTTGGCATCTTATTGGCACTGGAAAGAATCCCTCTTTGTTTTGCCTCCTCAAAATATTCTAAGATGGTGTTGAAGAAAGTAGTCTTGACTTTTTCAACATCTTTTTCCCTATTAGTTGTTGATGTGATTCCTAGATACTTTCCAAATGTTGAGATTGTTGTCATAGGTTTATTTAACTAATAAATTCCTTCTTTATCTATTCAACTATCTTTTAATACCCTCAAATTATCAGTAGTCATGCATATAGGGCATATTTTTAAACAAGTTGAAGGTTAAAAATGACTCTTTAAGGTGATTAATAAGGCCCTTAAATTCTTATTTGTTGTGCATGTTTTGCACACATACCCCGCCATAGGCTGGGACCCCCCTTTTTTTTCGCTCTCGACAGGCTGCTTTGCTCCTGTCTTATTTTGTGTGCCCCATTTTCCAAACCCAAATTGCTCGTGTGCCTTCAAACAATCAAATCCCCTACCCAAATTCACCTACTTGGGGTATTCGAATCTGCGGAGAAATAAAGTTCCCTGTCCCCTTTTTGCCTTTTGTCTTGTTCTTGCTATTTGGAAACATCCGCAGACCCCCGTCGCTCCTGTTTCCACATTTTTTACTTTGGGGTCACCCTTTTTTGGATCAGGGATGTGTTTGAAGTGCGTAGATGAACTGCCAAGGTTTCGTCAATGTTCTGTTAAGTTTCGATGGTTTCAGAACTTTACCTCCAGAAATCCCTTCCTCCTTGGCTGTTTGGAAACATTTGCGGGCCCCCGTCGCTCCCGTTTCCTCAATTTTGACTTTGGGGGCAACCTTTTTTGGATCGGGGATGTGTTTGAAGTACATAAATGAACTGCCAAGGTTTCGTCAATGTTCTGTTAGGTTTCGATGGTTTCAAAAATTTCCCTCTGGAATTCCCTTCCTCTTTGGCTGTTTGGAAACATCTATGGACCCCTATCACTCCCGTTTCCGCAATTTTGATTTTCGTGCCAACTTTTTGGTGGATTTGGGATGTGTTCCTAGTGCTTAAATGAACTGCCAAGGTTTCGTCAATGTTCCGTTAGGTTTCGATGGTTTTGGAACTTTCCCTCTAGAATTCCCTTCCTCCTTGGCTATTTGGAAACATCCACAGGCCCTCGTCGCTCCCATTTCCTCAATTTTGACTTTGGGGGCAACCTTTTTTGGATCGGGGATGTGTTTGAAGTATGTAAATGAACTACCAAGGTTTCATCAATGTTCCATTAGGTTTCAATGGTTTCAGAAGTTTCCCTCCGGAATTCCCTTCCTCCTTGGCTGTTTGGAAACATCTACGGACCCCCGTCGCTCCCATTTCCACATTTTTGATTTTGGGGGCAATAGTTTTTGGCTCTGGGATGTGTTTGAAGTGCGTAAATGAACTGCCAAGGTTTTGTTAACATTTAGTTAACTTTCGGCAGTTTCGGAGCTTCGTCCCCCTTTTGCTATTTTGGAACATCCGTGGAGCCCCGACAGCCTGGCCTCCGAAGTCCAGCCCCTCCATGGCCATTTCCGGGACTCTGCCTCTCCATGGCCATTTTGGAACATCCGGCGGCCACCTCCCTTCTAGCCTTCGGAACCCGGGTCTTTTGTGGCCATTTTCAGAAGTTTGTCCCCCTTTGGCCGTTTGGAACATCTGGCAGCCACCTCCCTTCCGACCTCCGGAGCCCGGGTCCTCTGTGGCTATTTTCGGAAGTCTGTCCCCCTTTGGCCGTTTGGAACATCCGGCGGCCATCTCCTTCCCAGCCTCCGGAACCCGGGCCCTCCCTGGCCGTTTCTGGGAGTCCGTCCCTCCTTGGCTATTTTAAACATCCAGGAGCCTGCCTCCTTCCCAGCTATTTTGAACATCTAGGAGCCTCCCTTCTTCTTGGCTGTTTTGAACATCCAGGAGCCTGCCTCCTTCCCGGCTGTTTTAAACATCTAGGAGTCTGCCTCCTTCCCGACTATTTTTAACATCTAGGAGCCTGCCTTCTTCCTGGCTATTTTTAACATCCAGGAGCCTGCCTCCTTCTCGATTGTTTTGAACATCCGGGAGCCTGCCTCCTTCCTGGCTGTTTTGAACATCCAGGAGGCTACCCCCTTCCCTGTGTTTTGAACATCCAGGAGCCCGCCTCCTTCTCAGTTGTTTTGGCTTTCGTCTACTATTTTCCTTTTGGCTTTCTTCCGCCATCTTTCTGCCCTCTGGCGCTCACACCCTTGAAGCATGCATTAATGTTTATGGCCCAAATAAGCTCCAAAAATGAATATCAAGATATTTTGATGATGCATGGATAGATCTAACAGGGAATTTGTAGGTTTGACTGACATTTTCCTTAACTCATGTATAAATTCACTTGCAACACTTCATGTTTGTAGCAGTCAAGAAGCATTCCGTAGGTCTATCGAAGAGGCCCATTAAGGGAGTTGTCCTACCTTTTTCCAGATGATGATGATTTCTAAGGAGCTTTCCACCCGAATTAGGGGCCACCAATCCATTGATGCAAGTCATCGACTGACCTATTTGATCCAATCAAAAATGTTGCAAGTCCACCAAATGGATGGCATCCTTCAAACAGTCTTTGCTATAGTAAAAAGGGAAATCAGTTACAAGACAAATCTGCTACAGCACCTGGGCACTATAGGACAAAATTGGGAAAAGATATAAGATGTATTTTAAATTGTTGGATATTGGGGGTAGGTGAAGCCCTAACTTGTAATGAATCTGAGCCACTCAATACAAATTGATCCTAGCCATTCATTTGGGCTTTGGAAAACTATAAATAGGGGCTTACCCTTCATTTGTAAGGGTTGGAGAGCTGTTGTAAAAAGCATTTGCAGCAATAGAAGACAACATTGCATGATTTATGGATGTTTTCTTTGATTTTTCTCATCTTGCATGCATGGTTCTACCTTCCATGTTAGTTTTAGTATTAGTTTCTTGAATGGCTATCATGATAGTGTTGCTGTTATAGTATTTGATGGATTTCCAACTCATGCTTTTTGTGGTTCATTGATGATGAGTCACTTTGCAAAGCTAGTCTGAGCTCATTACTTCATTGCTGCAACTTAGTTCAATTACATGTGCATGATGTGTGTATGTGATGTGAAAATCTGCAGTCCTTAGAAGATTGCACTGGTTTTGTGCAACTGTAGGTTTCTCTTGGCCAAGCAAAACCCAGTTTAGGAAGCCTGTCTACTTTAACAGCCACCATTTTTACTGTTCATTGGTAGCTTAGGATTAGAATAGCTTTCTTAACCCTTCTCCTTTTGCTGTTTCTTTTAATCTTTAGTTAGAGTAGGACCCAAAGCATCACCATGAAGCCAAATTAGATGAACTTGATGAGTTTCAGCTTGCTATTTTGAGTGGACAGCCACTGTTCATTCACTTTCAGCACTTTGAAACTACATTTGCAAACCCAACTTCCATGCTTTGTAACTCATCCATATGACCGCCTTGTGATTCCTGCAAATCACATAAAACAACTAAGATATTCCAAGCACTATCAAGACCTAACATTAGAAACCTTGGGATAGTGTTCTGCAATCTGATTGTGGAAGATTGTCTTTCAAGAGAGGTAGTGCACCTATGCACTGCCTGTGTTGAGAAGTGCATAAAAAACACATCAACATTATTTAATGTTATCTCTACCTTTAAGAGTTTAACCGATGGATCATTCATATGTTCATGTTCATGCATTGATATCAACACTATCCTCTTTTACAGTGAAGAGAATTGTCATGATACCTTTTGCCTTTGCCCTTAAATATGACTAGTGCTCTTTGCTATTATATTATTACCTTCCATGTGTACTAGACTACCATCTCATAAGATTTTATTTAGTCTCATGAATATTCCATAACTAGATTGTGCATATAGTGTCTCTAATCCTCCACCACCATAAAAAATTCTAAAATTTCCTTGTCATTACTATTTTTTATGGGCGATGTTGTGGTGTATTTGTTTTGCAGTGACTAGCTAGGCATAAGAAATCTTAGTTATACATTATCAACCATAAGTAGGGAGGGTCATTCTCAAGTGAGCAGGTATATAGGATCATGATATATTTTCATTGCTTGAGTTTGTCAAATCTCTTTATTGAGCATTCTCCATCACCTTGTAGCTTCACCTAGAAGTCTCTCAATGCCTTTTTTACCTTACAACTACTCACCACAAGTTTTTCCTTGCTTGTCATGATTGTATTGTCATCAAGGCCCTATCAAACCTCATTTAACACTAAAGTTTTGGAGAAACCCTTTCATACTCTACATTGTTTTGTCTCATTCTTACATAGTACATATCATATGTTTATGATAACGTGTGAAGTTTCATTCCATTGTTAACACCACTACCATTTAATGATTGTGAGTTGTCTTCTCAGGTTTGTAGGTTATTTTCTTAAGGAACACTTTTGATGTAGGAGCATCTAGTGGTGTAGGGTAATCTTGTATCACCCCAAAAAATTATTTTCTTTATTTTATTTTGTTGTTTTGAGTCTCGCGATGGCACTTAAGGGGTGTAAGACAATCAAGCATTAAAACTAGTGAAAAGCGGACACTTACTATTTTTAGTAAGTCAGCCTATACGAGCTCGTATGGACTTGAAAATTTACCCCAAGGAGCATAACTAAAAAACATATCCGGCCGGGAAAGAATCACCTCAATACCTTGCATGGTTTGGGAGAAATTAAAGTTTTTGTCTTGAGAAATTTCTCCAATGCAACTTCAAATTCAGATATAAAACTTTAGAGGCCCCAAAATAGCTCAAAAAGTGGTTGAACCAACCTATGGTGGATTCATGTGTTGTAGAGCTCGTTGAGAGCTTTCCAACGATATGCAATAATAGCAAATCAGACACCTGGATCAAAAGTTATGGCCTTGCGAAGTTGGTCCTCTAAAAAATGAATTTCATTAAAAATTTCTTCCTAGGTCAGAAATCAAACAGTGGGACTTTTGGCGCAAAAACAAAATGGGAAATTTGAACTTTCTAGAACATTCCAGGGCGGTTATTAGGGAAAATAAAAAGGGTTAAGTGGGGGTTGTAAAAGGTGGCTCCAATAGTGCAAATTTTGGGCTCTGAACAATAGATTTTCTTTTCAGAGTTGATTTTGTTGTAATGAATCAAGCCCATGAGGCTGTAGCATGTAAGCTTTGAATTTGTAATTTTATTTTCTGAAAATAATTGAAAGTGAGTCATTTTTCTATCTTGCATCTTTTGTGTTAGTACTTGTTGTATTGATTTATGTGGGTTTTGGGCAGTGTGGCCCTCATCAAGTGGTATCAAAGTAGGAGTTCCTGAGCCTGTAACAGAGCGCCAAATGTGAGGCAGTTGTAGCAGGACCTATGAGTGTGGGTTGAGTTCAAGATGCCTCCAATACTTCCCCAGTATGGCAGAGGTAGAGGTTGAGGTGGTGGAGGAAGAGATCCACCTAGATATGAAATCAAAGCCCTTAGAAGGCAATTAGAAACCTTGCGACAAGAGATTTGAAGAAGAGATGTTCAATGAGATAGAGATGAGAGTGAAGATGAAATGGAAGAGGAAATGGAAGAGGAAGAGCAAGATCCAATGGATCCTAGAGAGAGAAGATTGTTACGAGCAATCTCAAGCATTGGGAAGAGACCTAAAATGGAGGTTTCAACTTTTAGTGAAAATCTAAATTTTGAAGAATTGATTGATTGGATCAATGACATGGAGGATTTTTTTGAGTTTAAGGAGATTGAAGATCATCACAAAGTGAGGTTTACAAAGACAAAATTGAAAGGTCACGCCAGTATATGGTACAAAGAGGCTCAGTTAGAAAGAGGAAGACAAGGGAAAGATAAAATTTCCAAATGGGACAGATTAGTGTCAAAATTGAAGAAACAATTTATTCCAATCAATTACAAATTGGAGCTACTCAAGAAGATGCAGAGCTTGAGGCAAGGGACAAGGATGGTGAAATAATACACAAAGGAATTTCACAAGGTCCTGATTTAGATAGGACATTCTAAGGAAAATAAAGAGAAAGTTGCTCGTTATATTAATGGGTTGAAGCCAAGCATACAAGAAGAATTGGCACTAGTAAGAATGACTACCATTGAGGATGCTTATTAGTTTTATCTAAAGGTTGAAGAACAACTGAACAAGAGGTTTGAGAACAAACAACGAGGTGGAGGCTATGGAGGAAAGACTGGTGAACAGTCATATGGAGGTCAAAATGAAGATCAAAAGAAGGGTGAAGGCTCCAATAGCGGCTAGAACCAGAAAGGAGATAACATATATCGTCCTCATAATCAAAATAATGGAGACCAAAGAGGAAGAGGAAGATCTAGATGAGGACCGGGAAGAGGAGGCTTCCGTGGAACCTATTTCTAGTGTGGAGAAGGACATAGAGCCTATGAGTGTCCTCAACATCAAGGAAGGACAAATAGAAGACCTGAGGGTAATGCATGAGTTGTACATGTTGATGAAGATGTTGAGTGTTCACATTTTGAGGATGCAGAAAGAGGAGAGGTTCTTGTTACTAGACGAGACTTGTTGAATGAGGAGAAGGAGCCAACTCAAAGGAAGAATTTGTTTCTCACCAGATGTAAGTGTGAAGGTAAATTTTGCAATGTTATTATTGATGGAGGTAGTACTGATAACCTTGTTTCAGAATAAATGGTTAGTAAGTTGCAATTGGAGAGAAGAAGGCATCTAAACCCATACCGGATTGCTTGGTTGCAAAAGGACCATAAAAGCCTTGGTAAATGAACAATGTCTAGTAAAGTTCAAGATTGGAAATTACCATGATGAGTTATTATGTGATATTATGCCTAAGGATGTTTTCCATATGTTGTTAGGCAGACCATGGCAGTTTGATCGATGAGTAGTACTTGATGGACATGCCAACACCTATTCTTTGACAAAGGATGGAGTTCGTCATAAGTTGAAGCCCTTGAAAGAGGCAGAGGAAAAGGTATGCAGTAATGCAAGAATTTATTTGGTTGATGGAAGAAAGTTCCTAGAAGGTATGAAGCATGAGCATATGTGTGTTTGTATTGATCCCTAGAGTTGATAAAGAAGATACTACTGAGGTACCTGTAGAGGTTTCAAATTTTTTGAATGAGTTTCAAACTTTTTTTTTTGACAACGTACCTGAAGGTTTGCCTCCAGTAAGAAAGATTAGTCATCAGTCTATGGACCTGATTCCTGGAGCTAGTTTACTGAAAAAGGAAACTCATCATATGAATCTAGTAGAGAGTGAAGAGTTGAATATACAAGTGTAAGAGTTGTTGCGAAAGGGATTAATTCGAGAGAGTTTGAGTCCATGTGCAGTACCTATAGTACTAGCACCAAAGAAGTATGGGGAATGGAAGATGTGTAAAAATTCTAGAGCCATCAACAAGATCACCATCAAGTATAGACTCCCTTGCCAAGGATGGTTGACATTGTGGATTGTTTTAGTGGAGTTGAGTACTTCACGAATATAGATTTGAAGAGCAGATATCACCAAATCCATATTAGAGAAGGAGATGAATGGAAGACAACCTTTAAAACCAAGGAGGGATTGTACGAGTGGTTAGTCATGCCTTTTGGGCTAACCAATGCACCAAGCACATTTATGCAGCTTATGAATGAGGTATTAAAATACTTTTTAGGAAAATTTGTTATTGTTTATTTGGATGATATATTGATTTTCAGTAACACATTGGAGGAACACCTAATGCATATTCAAATTTTTTTTGAGAAGCTAAGAGAGGAGTTGTTATTTAATTTGAAGAAATGTAGTTTTGTAAAAAGGGAGTTGGT
Source organism: Sequoia sempervirens (assembly GCA_007258455.2). Taxonomy (NCBI): domain Eukaryota; kingdom Viridiplantae; phylum Streptophyta; class Pinopsida; order Cupressales; family Cupressaceae; genus Sequoia; species Sequoia sempervirens. The sequence continues at coordinate 568,149,685 of VDFB02270651.1, read as the reverse complement.
GTATCTAGGATTTGTTGTCTTAATAGAGGGTCTTAAAATGGATCCAGAGAAGGTGAGAGCTATCATTGAATGGCCTACCTCGAGGAGTGTTATAGAGGTAAGATCATTTCATGTTCTAGCAAGTTTTTATAGAAAGTTTATTAAGAGTTTCAATAGTATTTGTGCACCTCTAACTGAAGCAATGAGAGGGGATAGAAAAGAGTTTAAGTGGACTACAGGAGCAACCAAAAGTTTTGATATGTTGAAGAAGAAAGTTACGAAGCAACCTATTTTGGTACTTCCAAATTTTAATAAGGTATTTTAGGTAGATTGTGATGCTAGTGGCATTGCCATAGGAGTTGTTTTGAGTCAAGAAGGTAAGCCTGATGCCTATTTTGGTGGTGCAGGAGCACCTAATCAGCTAGTTGAAAATCTTCATGTTTGAAGGTCAAGGGGAGTCAATATTGTGTGTCTAGGTTGATATAGGTGTGTTTTGTGTTTATTTATGCTTAATAAGGTCTAAAAGGACCAATCTTAATGTAATTGGAAGGATTTTGAGTCATTTAGGTTCAAATGACAATCTTGCATTTAAAGTTGTCCTTGTAGCTTTGAAGGCATATTTCTTGAATTTGTATGTGCACATACAAGGTTGGAGTCTTTATGGTGTAATAAGGCTATTTCAAATCCATTTGTGTGGTTAGAGGTCATAGTAGTGCAACATTACAATATACATTTAAATGTGTTAAAATGTGTGTAAAAAGTATCATTATGGCCTCCAACGGTCATTAGAGGTTTAAAAAGTAGTTGTAAGGAAGTTGGTCATTGGTTGAAGATAGGGAAACCTTCAAAAAGACATGAGAACATTGTTTGTAATGTTGGCCTGAAGTTTTGAAGAATTGTCAATAAGCAATCACTATGTTTTCATTCATTTTCTGAGTTTCTCTCAGATTTTGCAGATCTGTACGATCCGTACAGGCACTGTTATGGATTGAAATATATTGTGAAATGTTGGAGCATGTATTAAATTCCATTTGGAACAAGTTTGAGTGCCAGATATTTGAATTTGTGTAAGTTCTCTACATTTTACTAAGATTGCCCTGTTTTCTCAAAATTTAGTGTTGAAGACCCCTTAATATGGCATTTTGACCTATTCTAGTTACTGTTATTATTGTGCCTCATGGAATGGGTCTAAAACCAGTCAATTCAAAATTTTCTGTCAATGGGAAGACAATAGAGGTGTTTTGAATGAGATCAGGTGTTACCCTAGGGTAAACTTGTGAGTGTTTCTTTTGTAAAATAGTGTGATAGTGAAGGTTATCGACTAAATAGTGCATGGAGTGTCTATGTTACATTATTTTGAGTTTGTGTAGAGAATTTACATGGTTTTTGATGTATTAGGTAGGCTTCATAAGCTTGGGCATGTGTATTTTCAATAAACCCTAGTATTTTGTAAGTAAATGAAGGATTTGGTGGAACAACTGATTAGAGGCTTCAAAGTTGAGTAATGTTTATGGAATATGTGGTTAGGCATCATAATACAACTCTTTCCAAAGAGATTTTGTAAAAACAAAAGGATCTAAGGGTACTTTGTTTGGAAAAGGGGGCTAATCTTGTAGCCTTTTGAGCAGGGCAGTCTAATGAAACTTGGTGTTGGCCTAATGAACCTTGTAAAATCTGATTGGAATTATTGTGTCTAAGTCTATGAGGATGTTGAATTGATGTTTGATTGGCCATAGAACAGACCTTCTCTAAAATATGTCTCAATTTGTGGTGTTTTGAGGGCTAGAAGCCTCTTGTGAAGGGATAGAGTGCAAGTGGAGCATTTTGTGTTCAAGGGTTGTGTTCATTGCTTGATCCAAGTTCTTTAGGGTCTGTTAGTGAGCTTCTCCACCTTGTCTACATCAAAGATGGTGCAGGAGCACCTAATCACCTAGTTGCAAATCTTCATGTTTGAAGCTCAAGGGGAGTCAATATTGTGTGTCTAGGTCGATATAGGTGTGTTTTGTGTTTATTTATGTTTAATAAGGTCTAAAAGGACCAATCTGAATGTAATTGGAAGGATATTGAGTCATTTAAGTTGAAATGTCAATTTGTATTTAAAGTTGTCTTTGTAGCTTTGAAGGCATATTTATTGAATTTGTATGTGAACATGCAAGGTTGGAGTATTTATGGTGTAATAAGGCTATTTCAAAGCCATTTGTGTGGTTAGGGGTCATAGGAGTGCAACATTACAATATACATGTAAATCTGTTAAAATGTGTGTAAAAAGTATCATTATGGCCTCCAACGGTCATTAGAGGTTTAAAAATTAGTTGTAAGGTAGTTGGTCGTTGGTCGAAGATAAGGAAACCTTTAAAAAGGAATCAGAACATTGTTTGTAATGTTGGCCTAAAGTTTTGAAGAATTGGCAATAAGAAATCTCTGTGTTTTAATTCATTTTTTGAGTTTCTTTCAAATTTTGTAGATCTGTATGATCCGTACAAAAACTGTTATGGATTGAAATCTATTATGAAGTGTTGGAGCATGTATTAACTTCCATTTGGAACAAGTTTGAGTGCCAGATATTTGAATTTGTGTAAGTTCTCTACATTTTACTGAGATTGCCTCGTTTTCTCAAAATTTAGTGTTGAAGACCCCTTAATATGGCATTTTGACCCATTCCACTTACTTTTCTTACCATGCCTCATGGAATGGGTCTAAAACTAGTCAATTCAAATGTTTCCATCAATGAGAAGACAATAGAGGTGTGTTGAATGAGATTGGGTGTTACCCTGGGGTAAACTTGTGAGTGTTTCTTTTGTAAAACAGTGTGACAATGAAGGGTATCAACTGAATAGTGCATGGAGTGTCTATGTAACATTATTTTGAGTTTTGTAGGGCATTTACATGGTTTTTGATGTATTAGGTGGGCTTCATAAGCCCGGGCATATTTATTTTCAATAAACCCTAGTATTTTATAAGTAAATGAAGGGTTTGGTGGAACAATTGATTAGAGGCTTCAAAGTTGAGTAATGTTTGTGGAATATGTGGTTAGGCATCATAATACAACTCTATCTAAAGATATTTTGTAAAAAAAGAGAAGATTTTAGGGTACTTTGTTTGGAAAAGGGGGCTAATCTTGTAGCCTTTTAAGTAGGGCAGTCTAATGAAACTTGGTGTTGGCCTAATGAACCTTGTAAAATCTGATTGGAATATTGTGTCTAAGTATGTGAGGATGCTGAATTGATGTTTGATTGGCCATAGAATGACCTTCTCTAAAAGATGTCTCAATTTGTGGTGTTTTGAGGGCTAGAAGCCTCTTATGAAGGGATAGAGTTCAAGTTGAGCATTTTGTGTTCAAGGGTTGTTTTCATTGCTTGATCCAAGTTTTTTAGGGTGTGTTAGTGAGCTTCTCCACCTTGTCTACATCATTTAGTGAGAAGTTAAATGATGCTAAGAAGAAATATTTAGTCTATGATCAAGAGTTTTATGCTATAGTTCAAGCTTTGAAGAAATGGAAACACTATTTGTTGCCAAAATAATTTGTTTTATATACTGATCACCGGGCTTTGTAGTGTCTCAATAGTCAAGGAAAGTTGAATCAAAGGAACTTAAAATGGGTTGAGTTTTTACAGAGTTATACTTTTTTTTGAAGCATAGGAGTGGAAGGTCAAATAGAGTTGCAGATGCCTTAAGTAGAATGAAAAATTTGTTGATAGAGATGAATATAGAGGTTGTTGGGTTCAATGAACTCAAGAGTTTGTATCTAGAAGATCCAGACTTTGCAGAAGCTTGGAAGGCTTGTTTGGAACCTGTTACATTAGATACGATGAGATGGTTGAATTTCTTAATCCAAGATGGGATGTTTTTTAGAGGAAGCCAATTGTGCATTCCAAGGAGTTCTATGAGAGAGAATCTAATCAAGGAGAAGCATAGTGGAGGATTGGATAGACATTTTGGTCGAGAGAAGACCATTTCTCTTGTTAGTGAGAATTATTATTGGCCACAGTTACAACAAGATGTGAAGAAGTTTATACAAAGTTGTAGAGGATGTCAGACGGTGAAAGGAACAAGTCAGGATACTGGATTGTATCAGCCATTACCTATACCTGAGAGGCCATGGGAGGATATTAGCATGGATTTTGTTTTTGGGTTTCCAAGGACATAGAGAGGGCATGATTCCATATTTGTGGTGGTGGATAGATTTTCAAACATGGCACATTTCATTCTGTGTCATAAGATCGGCGATGTCATTCATGTTGTAGAGTTGTTTTTCAGAGAGGTGGTGTGGCTACATGGTCTACCAAAGAGTATAGTTTCATACAAAGATACCAAATTTGTTGGTTATTTTTGAAGGACATTATGGAAGAAGTTGAAGAAAGATTTGAAGTTCAGTTCTACACACCATCCACAAACTGATGGACAAACAGAGGTGGTGAATAGGAGTTTGGGTAACCTGCTAAGATGCTTAGTAGGAGATAAGCCTAAGGGATGGGATTTGATTATACCACAAGTAGAATTTTCTTATAATAATTTTGTTAACAGGAGCACTGGTAAATCACCATTCCATATTGCATATGTGAGTAGTACAAGAACTACTTCTAAACTAAAAAATATGGATAAGGGGGAGAAGAGTAATGCTGAGGCTGAAGATTTTGCTAAGCACCTGAAGAATTTGCATGATGAGGTGAAGAAACATATCAATAAGATGAACTCACAATATAAGGCTTAGGCCGATTAGAAAAGGAGGTATAATGAGTTTCAGGTAGGAGAAGAAATCATGGTTCATTTACGAAATGAAAGGTTTCTAGTTGGTACATACAAGTTAAAGATGAAGTTTGAAGCATGCAAGATCTTGAAGAAGTATGATTCAGGAAATGCTTATAAGGTAGAGTTTCCTAGTGGAATAAAAATTTCTTCTATGTTCAACATTGCTGATGTGACAGAGTATTATGAAAGTGATATAGAGGAGGGGTTGATAAATGAATAGTTGAAAATTTCAGCACCTACTTCAAAGAAGGAAGAGATAGAAGAAATCTTGGATAGTTGTGTGGGTAGAAGCACGAGAAACAGGAAATATGTAGAGTACTTGGTGAAATGGATAGGAAGGCCTGTTGAAGATTCATCATGGTTGTCTGAGGCTGAGGTTAACCATCTTGGTTTCCCTCTAACTACTGAGAAGTGGCAGGGTTACTTTTTAAATTACCCTAGGTGTTTGATGCAGGAGCATCTAGCCGTGTGGGAAATCTTGCATCACCCCAAAAAATTGTTTTCTTTATTTTCTTTAGTTGTTTTGAGTTCCATGATGACACTTAAGGGGTGTAAGACAATCATGCATCAAAAATAGTGAAAAATGAGCACTTACTATTTTTATTAAGTCGACCTAAATAGGCTTGTATGGACCTGAAAATTTACCCAAATGAGCATAACTACAAAACATTTTCGGTTGTTAAATAATCACCTCAATACCCTACATGTTTTGGAAGAAATTAAAGTTTACATCCTGAGAAATTTCTCCAATGCAGCTTCAAATTTAGATATAAAACTTTAGAGGCCCTGAATAGATCAAAAAGTGGCCAAATTGACCTATGGTGGTTCATACATTGTAGGGCTCGTTGAGATCTTTCCAATGATATGCAATAATAGAAAATTGGACACTCGAATCAAAATTTATGGCCTTGCAAAGTTGGACCTCTAAAAAGTGAATTTCATTAAAAATTTCTTCCTAGGCCAGAAATCAAATAGTGGGACTTTTGGCACCAAAACAAAAGGGGAAATTTGAACTTTCTAGAACATTCTAGGGCAGTTATTGGGGAAAATAAAAAAGGGTTAAGTGGGGGTTGTAGAAGGTGGCTCCAATAGTGCATATTTTGGGCTTTGAATAGTAGATTTTCTTTTCAGAGTTGATTTTGTTGTAATGAATCAAGCCCATGAGGTTGTAGCATGTAAGCTTTGAATTTGTAATTTCATTTTCTGAAAATAATTGAAAGTGAGTCATTTTTCTATCTCATATCTTTTGTGTTGGTATATGTTGTTGTGATTTCTGTGGGTTTTTGGTGGTGTGGCCCTCATCAACTATCCATATACTATCATTTCATCATTAGATACTTTCATGAACCCTAATCTTAACCTCAATTTGCTATTCCAATATCTACCATACGCTTTTCATTCCCACATGCTACTACTTGTAGGTGTTTAAGGTCACTCATAGGTGGGAAGGTGTTTAATTTCATGATAGATTTCTCCCATACACTATCGTGACATGCATGTATGATGCCTTAAAGCTATGCTGACATTGTTCCTTCTTTGGTCTTCTTCTATGAATTTTTCAATAGTCATATCTCTCAATCATGCACTTAGTAATGTTGGCTTTGAGATCTCTTTGTTTAAACAAAACTCCTTCTCATAGACCTTGAACTACTATGCTTTGTGACTTTTCTCACTTTATAGTCCCTTTTCAATCTTAAGTTGCACTTCCCATTAAATCCATTGGGAACTCACTGGGGCTATTTTTTCAACCTTTAGGATACACTATGGATGTTTTGTGTTCCTTCATTGTAAATTTCTTCCCAATTCTATTTATCCATATGCAAAAAAGCAAACATTATAGCCATCTAAAATTGAAATGACAAGTGCAATGTCAATAAATACATCCACTTGATTATCTTGTGGGATAAAAGTTAAATCAAATTCGAAGATATTTTCTTAGACCCATTCACTTGTATGTTTCATAGTCTTTGGTAGAATCAAACTCTACTACAAAAATAACTCCTTGCACAACCACTTCAGAACTCAGTGGATGACACCTACAAAAGACTCTAATATCTCATTCTTCTAAAAAATTTACTTTTAGTTCAAAGAACTAGACTTTTAGTTCTTCATGATAATCAAGTAGAGTTTACATAGTAAAATTCATCCCACTCATATTAGAAAATTGTGAGACATAAGAATTGGCCTCTTATGATACTTTAACACATTCACTCTTCAACATCTTGATCTTATCACTCAATAGATGGACTTTAGAGACTTGTGTTTTCTTCTCCCTCTCATTATTTTCTTGAAGATCCCTTAGCTCATTTAGTTAACCCTCCATGAGATAAGTTAAGGAGCTCACATGCATCTAGACTTGCACATTAGTTCATTCCTTAGTTTTTCAAGTTGGTGATTGGTGTACTCCAGGGACATCCATGCCACATGACATTCTTTCTTCTTCAATTCAAAAATCTCTTTAAGCCCATTAAAATTCCTTTTGTACTCCAAAGAATTTTTACAATTTATGCCTCTACAATTTTGATTGTAGTCCTCTTCATCTAGTATCAATTCCTAGAATTAATCTATTTTCCTTAAATATTCTTCTCTAACATGGGATTGAACTTTGATCTTTTCCTTAGTTTTGTTAAAACTGTTGGAAGGCTTCCAATTCATAGACATCACATATGCTTGGGTGAAATATCTTATATTTCCATAATTTATTCACGAATTAACTTTCCTTTTCTTCCAAGTATATCTTCTATTTGTAATATAGCTGGATACTAATATAGCTTATAAATATGTAGGGACATTCCTCTATTTTCCCTTATACCTTAATAAGATCAATTATCAAGAGGCATTATTTTTTGTTGAATGATAACAAATTTTACTTCTTAAGTCTTTTGGTAATTGTGGCATGTAATATTTCACTCCCAATTCCATTATATCTAATTTATTCCCATAACCTAAAATATTTTATTATGCACAAGACAACAAACCTTAGATTTGTTCAAAAGGATAGTTGAATATATAAAAAACTATTACTAAGAAAGGTCTTTTGATATCTAAAAATCTATCTCAAAAATTTGTAAAATATTGAGTCCCTAAATTATGTTAGTGAATGCTTGTTAATGTTCTTGTTGTTGGTTTGAATATATGCCTTGTACCTAGTAATTTATCTTGGTAGGGATATAGGGGACCTACTACCATGTTTAGTTTACTTAGGATATAAGATTTCTTCTAGAAGTCTTAGTTGGATAATTTTCTAGATCTTATCTTATCTAGCTTTTAATGCTTGATTCCTAGGTAGTTAGGTTGTTATTTATCTCATGTCATAGGATTAATATACATGTCACAATCATGTTTAATCCTATTTCTCACATCGCCTATATAAGCAAGGTCATTGTACTCATATGTAATATACTTCATACCTCATCATCATTTTGATAGTTCTTAATATCAAGAAAGCTCACATTCTTGTATACCCTCTTGTAGAAGGTTTTCATTATTTTTGTAGGTGGTATTGGGTATAGAGCTAATCTTCAGCTCTTACATGGTATCAAAGCCAGTCCTTGAAAAACCCTTCTCAGATCTAAGGGTTGAGTTATTTCTAGTGAGAGATCTAGGTTATTTTTAGTAAGGTTGAGTATGCTCTCCCCTTGCACTATATGGTGAACCTAGGAATAAAAAAAACTTGAAATAAATACCTGATTTGGAGGGTTTCTCTTTGTGGGTATTCATTTTAGGTCATTTTTGGCTGGTTTTGGAGGAAATATAAGCTTATTTTTGGGTCTAGGGCAGCTGAGAAAGTCAAGATCGACTTTTGTTTCACCTAAATCTGACATTTTTTTACCAAAGTTATAAGGGTTTGAAGATTTCAAGATCCAAAGGTAGCAGAGCTTTCAGTGCATTTTCAACCAAAATCAACCTCGCCATCATCTTTAGAAGGCCCGAGAGATTAAGTTTGATATAAAATACACCTATATTCATTGTCATTTATTTCTAAGGAAAATTGTTTTTACTTTTACAGGTTGTACGACCCCCCTGGTACAGGGTATGATTTTGAAGAAAATATTATTTAAAAATAATTTTCTATATTTTATTAGGCTAAATTTTTTATATAGTTTGGGAAAAATATTTTAAAAGGTTGGTGATTATATTTTATTTGTGGGAAGTTTACTTTTCTGCGAACTATATTCATAAAAATCTATGGAATATATTTTGATTGGATGAAGGTTTTTTATTGGATGAGCATACATCATCTTCTTGCTCTATCGGGACCGTATTCTGTAGGGTTGTCGATAGATTGTAGGGGCTTTAATTATTTGTCAGCCACATTAAACTCTTCGTTAGATGTTATTTCCTTTGCCTGCTGAAGTCTCTACTGTCAATTCTTTAGATTTTGCTGACCATTGTTAACTCCAACCCCCTCACTTCATGCCTAGGTTCTATAGTGTCAAAGGGCTCCGCCTTAGGGAGAAACGCCACCTCATCATTGCTCAACAACTACCCTAATTCCACCCAAGCGTGGAGGTGTTTTATTTTTGCAGCCACCGAGTTTGCAATCATATTGTTGACCAACTGCTAGAGCCCAACGATGCTAGTTTTTTGCACCTAATTAGCCTGCCATATGCCCAAATTGGGGAGATATACGAAGATCCTGATACTCAACCATTCTTAGATGATCTTGTTTCAAACTATTTTGTGCCTCTTCATTTTTTAGATAAGATACCCTATGATCATGCTACTATGCGAGAGTTTGAGGATTTGGAATACTTTGAATGTTCAAATGAGGATGACAAGGTTTCTTCAGATGCTCCTTCTCCATCATAGATAGTTGTTGTACCTTCACCTTCAATGGTTCCTTGTGCAGAGTCATTGATTGAGGCTCCCATAATTCATGTTCAGTAGGATTCTTCATCTTCTATTGGTGATTCATTGAGAACTTCTAGTGATTCATTGCAACATGTATTTCATTATCTTCCTGATTGGGATTCCTATTTATCAAACATTGCATCCTTGTTTGTGGAGTCTCACATTTTAGATTTGGAGGACACAATTGAGGGGTTATCTCTCCTCTTTGATGATAGCCATTACATAATTTTTGTCAAACCATCTTTGTCTTTGGATCTTGTTCAACATTAGTTTCTGCATAGTCATGGTTTGTCACCTTCTTCTGTGATTGGGAATGTACCTGATTTGATAGTGGCATATTCATCTTAAGTCAACAACGAGACACATGAGCAGTTTTTAGAGACATCATCATACATATTTATACTTCTTTTGGAAGACTATATTTTAAAAAAATGAGAGATTCTATGAGTGATTAATAATGCCTTTTGGATTGACCAATGCACCTAACACTTTCATGAGATTGATGAATGAGGTATTGAAGAAATTCTTGGGTAAGTTTGTCATTGATTACTTGGATGATATTTTAATTTGTAGTAAGACTAGAGAAGAACATTTGTGGAACAGCATACAAGTATTGTAGAGTTTGAGAGAAGATAAGTTGTTGATTAATGTCAAGAAGTGTAGCTTTATGAAGACAATGTTAGTGTATTTTGGTTTTGTTATTTTTGCTAAAGGGTTGAAGATGGATCTTGAGAAGGTTAGAGAAATAGTTAATTGGCCTACACCGGTAAACCTTGGAGAAGTAAGATTGTTCCATGGATTAGCTAGTTTCTACCTAAATTTCATCAGAAAATTTAGTAGTATTTACAAACCTATCACAGAGACAATGAGAGCAAATAGGAAAGATTTTATGTGGACAAATGGAGCACAAAGAAGTTTTGAATTGTTGAAGCAAAAGGTGACAAAGCAGCCAATTTTATCATTAACTAATTTTGACAAGGTATTTCAAGTTGATTGTGATGCAAGTGGAAATGTAATAAGACCAGTGTTGAGTCAAGAAGGAGGACCTATAGCTTATTTTAGTGAGAAGTTGAATGATTCCATAAGAAGATATTCAACTTATGATAAGGAGATCTATGCCATAATTCAAGCCTTGAATAAGTAGAGACTATTGGAGAAAAAAATTACTCCTAAAAAATCCACTGGCTTTCATTTTTCCATTCACATTTTATCCACACAAAAATCCACTACCGTTGCTTTTATATTATGTCCAGCACGAAATCCAAAAATTTGTGTGACAAGATCCATCCTATCACCTGCATTCCCTTTGTATCTACCCATTTGTTCCTCTAGATAATCATAAACAAGACCAATTTTTCCTTTACCATAGTACCACAACATCAAAATAAAGACAATGCAGGTTGGCGGCTTCTAAGTTAAGAAATCACCCTTTACCACCATACTGCTAGGAGATTACATAACATGCACGGCATAGCGGTACTCACTACCACCTTGTGGGGAGAAGTATAAGGAAATGCGGTAATGTGGTGCCTACTGCTATCCCACATAAGGTGACTCAAAGGAGTGCGGTAAGGCAGTAAATAACAAAGGAATAAAGCATACACCACTATACCACCAGGAGGGTGAGCAACATATGTGGTAGAGTAGTATACATCACAACACCACAACAAGAAGTCTTAAGCAATGCGGTATAGCGGTAAGCATTGGAAGAAAAGTGGGCATTGCAGTACCGCGTGAGGTGGATAATATGGCTGCAGTATGGTGGTATATACATCGCAACCCCATAGTAAGAGGTCTTAAGCAAAGAAATAGTGTTGTAAAACATCAAAAAGGAAGGGAAGACACCACCATACTACAACAGGTATAATAAGAGACGGTAGTAGTATGGTAATTGTGGCATCATTACAATTTATAGTAATAAATGCAGAAAATCACATAAACCACCCTGACACATGCTGCAAAATTAATTTCAAGGATTTGAGCTTATTGGGAAACTATCTGGTGAAGAATTTGCATTAATACTAATATGATTAAATATTGCAACCTCAAAAGCAAGTAAATTTTCCTAAGCCTGTGCTTAGTTGAAACACATTATTGTGGATGGAGTTGAGGACTACGAGAAAGGGAGCTTTGCGAATGATGAGCACTCAAGTAAGTGCACAAATAACCGTCTGAAGAAGCTTGATTGGTATAGTATTTGGTAGAGCTTTGTCATATGAAGTCTTAGTAGAAAAAATGAAATATTCCTCCCAAAAGAAAACAATACGAAGTAAAGGAAAGTAAGGCCATAATCAAAGATGAAGAACCTAAGGTAAAGAAGAGACCACTCTACCAATCCATATTAGATATACTTCTAGGATCAACCAAGGAGGGAAATAAGAAATTTCTCGTAGACATTGCACAGGGTTGTAGAGATGCACTCATTCCAAAATATGGGTGGGACTTATTTTGGTATTTTTACAGTAAGAGAAATGAAAAGATTCTAATGTCAAACCCTTGGATGTTGGATTTAGAAAAGTTGGTTGTCCTAAATGTGCTTATTGATGTGGAGTTTATCAGGTTACTAGCCAAGCATTATCACTCTACAACCAAAATAGTAAGGTTTCCAAATGGTTCAATACTGGTAAGGGTAACCAGAGCAACTATCATTGAGTGTTTTGACTTAAACAAGCAGGCTTTGACCAAGATAAACCTTCAAAAAAGTGAGGAGGATTATACCAGGTTAAGAAGGACTTATAGAAGTTATGAGCTACCTCTATATATGAAAAGAGGCATTGGTAATAGAACAATCCCCATTTCTACTTCCACTACTAAACCATTAATTGTTGTAGATTTTGAACATTATTTTGTGAATACATATCTAGCTCTATGCCAACTGTTAGGGGTGGATACTCAAGATAAAATGCCAATAGGCCCGATGATGATGGCCATGAGAATTCAAAACCCTAAGACTAATATTAAGTATTACTTTGCCTCATACCTTGAGAGGGCATTGGATGATGAATTCTCACAAGTTGTAAAGGATAGAGCACCAATTAAATTTAGACACTATTCTCTACTATTTCATTTAATATTGTACTAGAATCGGGACCATTGGAATAAATGAATGGACTTGGCTAGAGTGGATGAGCAAAGGAATCCCACACCTATCCAGAAGTGGTGCTATATTTGGGACAATTGGTCCAAGAATTCAAGCTTTGTTATATTCTACGAAGACCTTGTGCACAAAATTCTTGGAGTTCTTGGTTACTCAATACCAAGATTGCCAAATAAAATGAAACAATTGCTAAGACCTTTGGCCCTAAGACAGGAACAACATCACACACATAATTTTGGTGATTGGTTCTTTCTCCCATAAGTTACAATAATAAGAATTTATGTCTGCCCTACTACTCCACACATACTGCCAAAGTTTGTGCTCCTCAAATTGGCATTTCTTGAATTTATGTGGCAAGTGATGTGGATGGAAAAGGATGTAATGCACAAAAAAAAGAAGGGCACATTTCTACAAAATTTAACCAAATGTGGAGACTGGATAGTAGGCTCAAATACACTGGAGGAGTTGCAATATTATTTGAAGACAAGATATGCATTGTATTTTGGAAAAGCAAGAGCCTTTGACCCTGAAAATCATATGAATAACATAAGGCATAATCTTCTTACCAAAATGACAGTGGCACACCAAGTGGACTATGAAGAGGTCGTGATAAGAAATTGCCTTACTTTTCATGAGGTATCCCTTAGAAATTAGAAATGGGAAGTTATAATGAAGCTTGAAGAGAGGAAGAAGAAAAATGACAAAAGTTTCCCTGGTTATTTCATTGAGGAAAAAGACCCCATCAGGATGATAAATCAGATAATTGATAAATTTGTGGATTTGTATAATAGAAAAGAAGTACATCTTCAAGAACTTGGTGGTAAGATAACTACAGAGCACACCCTAGGTGCAACCTCTGAACCTCCCATGGAGCAATTTCCTCCTAAGAGACAAAGGACATAAAATATTGAACCATTAGTCTCTTATGAAGAGAGTGAAGGAGAGGGGGGACACAAAAGAAGTAGCCACCATATTGCAATCATTGAAAGGTGATGTTGAGGTTGATCAACCCATCCATGAGACCAGTGCTCATAGGCATGAGGAAAGGATGGATGATGCAAAAAAAAAAGTACAAAGATACATGAAGATGAGAGAGAAACTGTTGCTAGGAGGTTTATAGAGGATGATGAGTTCATCAAGACTCCAGAGTTTAGGGACTTCTGGACAAAGATGAAGATAAAATAAATTGAAGAGAAAATGGAGTTAGATGGATTGGGAATTGAAGAACCAAAGAAGAATCAAATGGTGGCATAGACCTTCAATGAATTGAGGGTTGACCACATTGATCAAGGAGTGAGTGGAATTGGGTATAATCCAAAAATTGAAACCCTGGCCATATGGATCAAGAAAAAAAACTCACAAAAGCCTAAACTATTGGATGTGATATAGGGAATGAAAGGGACAACAATGGTGAGGACAATAAAGGACACCACCCCTTTGGAGGCAACCACATGACCATGCATTCATCCATGTTCACTCACACAACTATTAAGGGATTGGAGGACAGATTGAAGGAATATGAAAAGGAACAAAGGTTCCTAAATGATGAATTTAATAAAATATTTATGGAGAATTTCAAATTGAAAGAACAATTAAAAGGAGCAGGAACTTCACAAAGCAAGGAGATAGTGTTATATAACCCTCCTAGTGCTCCATTAAATGTTGTTCAAAGCATTCCTATCGAGCAAAAAAAGGCTCCTATGAATGAAGTGGATGAAATGAGGGAAGTCAGTAGTAAAATCTAGGATGAAGTAAAAAAGAAAGTTTGTGAAGTTATGGAGAAAATTCTTGAGCACAGGGTAAAGATGGTCATTGATAAACTGGAAAGTGTGCATGACAGTTATAAATCACTTCAGTGGGCAATTGATTAGATAAAAGCACATATGCTTGTATTGGATCCTCTATTCAAAAGGTGACAGCCTATTCACCACACTCTGTCTAAGTTATGCAAATTTATACAAAGGAATCGTAATGCCCCTACAACATTAAAACCGACTGAGCAAACAATGAAGAAGATTGTTGATGAATTTCAATATATACAAGGGGAGGATAAAAGGATTATATCACAAATGGATTTGTTCCATACATTAAAACAATGGTATACCCCAAAAATTGTGAAGGATGATGGTCAAGTAAAAGACTTTGATGAGTGGAGGAGGGAATTTGGCCAGGTATTCATAAGTGTATAACCCATGTATAGGAGGATGGTGACACTAGTATTCATAAGCTTAACTTGATCATGGATGTATTAATTGTTCTTGATGTTGGATATCTAAAATTTGTCAATGATATAAGGGAACTACTAGATAGTCGATGGCAAAATCATCGTACAAACAAACCAAAGATCCAGGAATATCAGTGGCCATCAAATTTTATAGTGTATCAATGGGAACAAAAGTATTTGTCTTCAGATGAGTAGGTCACTAGGATGGGGGCATCTAGATGTCTATCATGGAGAGGAAAGATTTTCCAGATTGATGATCATGGGCTTTCTACGTTGATGAAAGGAAACATATATCTAAAATGTCTTAAGCCTTTTTTATGTTATTATGCAAATTAATTAGTTGTTAGTAAAATACGTAGTTTTGAAAGGTCGTTTCCTTTTGCAAAAGGCCTGTAGCTTGTTGCTTCCTATATAAATATGAAACCAAGGCCAATTTTGAGATCATCATATCATTATCATCACCATTAGTAGTAGTAGTAGTAGGTTGCATTCATATTGCATATTCCACCCATCCATATCATACCAAAGACTTCTGCTTATAATGTATATAATTTGAAGAAATATAATGGAGAAGAATGATTATAATTGGTGATCTATTTTGGTGTTCAATTATTGTGTTAATTTTCATATCTATTATTGTGTTGTCTCCAAAGTGGTTTCTTCAAGTTATTTAAATTCATAAGATTTATCACGACACATTTTCTATTATTGTGCCTTTGTTTTGATTGGGTTCTTGTGAGAAAGAATTAAAATACTTTTAGTTAATTCATCTTAATTGGTTCCCTCAGAGATTAAAATCCTTTAAAGGTAATTAATCTAATTGGTTTGCTTTAAAATAAGAATTAAAATCCTTTCATAGCATCACAATAATTTGAGGGAATAACACTAGGATCATTAAAGAAGAGTACTGTAACAAACAAACCTACATTTTTGCACAAGGTGTAAACATTCAAAAGTGCCCAAAAATTAGAGTTAAGTTGAATATTATGTTTACCTATCATACACATCTATCTCCATTTCCACCATCATAATCCATCCATCAACTTTATTCACCCAATAGATTAGGCACTGGTCAGTTTTAAAATATTTTTATACAAATGCAACTCACATCCTTGATTACTCAAACATTCTTAGTAGGAATTAGACATCAAATCTTGCATCTACTTTACTCACGATGTGCCACTGTGAGTAGATTTCCTTAGTCAGAGATCATTCTCAAGCCTTCAAATCTGCCTTATCACTCAAGTACACCCACCCAAGTCTAGTAGAGCCTAAAGAGTAGGAGGTGATCAATCATACTTACCTCGTTCATTGGCCAAAAGTGTACTAAGAGACTGGCATCCTGTTAAGGCTCAAAATCTACACTTTTGAGACCTAATAGATTGGTGACGTTGTTGGGGATAGAGCCAATTGTGAATCTAGGCCCTCCATCATAGAGTCATTCAAAAACATCATAACAGATTAGGGACTCTGTTGGGAAAAAAGGACAAAGTTCACTCAAACCTTAAACTTATCTACTTATGAAAAGGTAGGTGGTGACTCTAAAAATATTTTATGACTAATAAAGTGAACATCAGATCATAAAGGGTAGACCATAGACACCAAAGATACACCATATCATCCAACATGAATGGTAGGAGATATTTTCATTAGGAGAGTCCCAAGAAGAACAATGGTAGGTGGATAGATAAACATGGATCCCCTACTTCAAGGTCTGAACAAACAAGAACAAAGCAACATCTAAAAATCCAGACACAACATTCACTGTTTAGGAGAATGTCCTTGAACAACCACCTACATTGCACGTAAGCTTTGATCCATTGCATGGGTTAGAACATCACGAGGATAATTTATGCAGGGATCCCCAAACTCCACTTGGACAAGAAAACAATGGCCATCCTATTGTCCACTTCAAGGATGACCTTCAAAAAATAATTGAATTTATTGCCCAATTGGAGGAAGAAAAAGATCAAATACAAAAAGACTATGATCAGATATTTTCATCACAGCAAGAACGAGAAACCCAATATGGATCTACAAGTCACTCTCTTCCTATTGGGAATTATAATGGGATGACTACCCAAGAAATAGAAGAATATATACAATAGCAGGAAGAAGAGCTTAAGAGAAGACAATAGTTGATAAAAATGAGTTAAGATTTAAATCAAAAAATGTATCAGTTAAATGTTAATGCATCAAGACCACAAAAATACATCCTCCCCATAAACAAGGAAGCAATACAAACCCACATGGGTCATCCTAGAATATAGGTGGTCCATCCCAGAATACAGGTGGTCCAAGTTCTTCAAGAACACCCCAAAACATAGTTGGAATATCAAATCATCTTGTGCAACATCATGTACCACAAAATCCACCACAAAAAAATACCAATATCATCCCACCACTTGGACAATAATACATTCCACACCATCATGTCCCATAGTAGTAAGTGTATCCTCACCAGAACACCCAACAAAATGTATACCAAAAGCCTCAACATGGATATCAGTACTACCCCAATCCACCACCTTCGAATCCTTATCTGCAAAACCACACAAGCATAAGTAGACAATTTGTTTTGTCAGGGTATCAACTATATCCATGTTGCATTGATAGCAACTAGAGAAATACTATCCCTAAATTCATAGGGAATAGTGCAATTACAGTAGAACACATTAGAAACTTCAATGCTTTTGTGCAAGATATAGGCATGGAACAAGAGGATGTGAATATGAGGTTGTTCATGATGTCTCTGACTGAAGAAGCAAGGGATTGGTTCAATAGCCCGCCTAATGCTTCAATCACCTATGTAGTAGACTTCCAAGATCAATTTCTAGAACAATATGGGAATCAATGTGCTCCTGAATTCACTCTACATGAACTAATAAGTATTCATAAACACTAGAATGAATTAGTTTATGGTTTTAATCAAAGGTTCTCCAAGTTCTATAATAAGATACCACATGGGATCTAAATTAGTTGACCCAACAGCTTTGAGTATCTATTTAAAGGCTTTTGACCCAAAAATAGGGTATGAACTCAAGAACATATGCCCTAGAAGTTTGACTGAGGCACAAAAGGAAGCCATAACCATTGAAAATAATAGAAAGGCGGCTGACATGATTAGAAAAAGGGATAACCTTAGAATCCCACAAAATCTCAACAAACCCTAGAAAAAACAAGAGAATCAGTATAAAAATGAAAGTCCAAGATTGCATGACATGCCCTACAATACTACTTGGAAAGATTGAAAACCAGTAGTAAAATCAAATTGGAAGGAGACTCCTAATCCCTTGAAAAAACATGGAGCACATGCACTAGGTACTACACCATGGTGTTCACCTTGCCATAGACCCCATGCTCCTAAACATTGTGTAGTGGCTCAAGCTTGTCAAGATGAGTGGTCACAGGAGCCAGACAAGGATGGCCACATTCTAAACATGTTAAGATGGAGATCTCATCATAATAGTGAATGATACTCTTCTTTTGAGGGAGGGTATGAATATGATGTTGACAATCAAAAATACAATGTGAATATGGAGCAAGAGGTGTTTTTTGATTAGGAAGAAAACACACAAGAAGCAACATATGCATACAATACAACACCTTAGTTTTAGTTAAGAACACCAACAAATGAAGAATAAAGGGCTATCACAACAAAAGTTATGGCTAAGGAAAAAGGGAGAAAATACAACTTAAGAAGTAGACCCATAGATGGAGATCAAGGAACACCAAGAAGCATGTTCATATAGGAAACAAAGGGGCAAGGAGAATGTCCCATCTAATGAAAAGAAGGGTGAAATAAAGAATCCTCACAAAGATGTTCAAAAGGAGACTATAGACATTGAACTTGAGAAAACACTAAGGAATGACAAAGTCCAAAATGAAGGGAAAAGAGTTACTAAAACTAAGAAGGGTGAACAATGGATCACTTCCCCTTCATTTGACATGGCCCAAGCACTGGCTCAGACAAAGATGATAGTCCCTTTAATGGAGTTGATGAAGATTGATGAGTTTAGAGATACAACCCTCAGAATGATCACCAACACATCCCACAAAAAAAAGGATTAGAAGAAGAAAGTTAATGTTGTAGAAAGGGAAATCACAAAGACACCAGAAGTGTAACTAGGAGATACACTCACAAAGAATCCTTCCCAAATAGATCCATTTTATACTATGTTGGTGATCAACAACAGGCTGGTAAAAAACTGTATGATAGACTCGGGGGCAAGAATCAACATCATGCCTCTGGTTGTCATGAAAGAACTAGGTTTGTGGGTGAATACTACAAATGGGAAGTGTTATGCCATGGATAATAGATCAATCCTTGTAGTTGGAGTTATATTGGATGTGGAACTAAAATTGGCATCGTACCCAGAGGCAACATATAGGACAAACATTACTGTGCTAGACACTCCCCCTTACTATGGGATATTACTATCAAGGTAATGGACTACAGAAGTGGGTGGGAATGTTTGACTAGAATTGTCTTATGCCACAATGCCTATGAATGGAAGGGAAGTCAAATTATATAGAGATCCAAGATTTGAACATGTCATTGAACTCTTTGATCCTAATCAAATGAATTGTTTTTATGACATAGACCTAGGAAGTTTTAGAATTGAACACTCAAACCCTGAATTACTAAACATAGATCCAATTGCCAGGGATGTCTCTAAGAATGAACATGGCATATGGTGAATGTACTTTGATGGAGCCTGCAGTAGAGAAGGGAATGGAGCAGGAATTGTCTTCATTTCACCTGAAGGAACAACATTTAAATATTCATTTATGTTAACATTTTAATGCACAAATAATATAGCAGAATATGAAGCCCTACTGCTAGGCTTAAACATGGCCACTAAACATGGGATCAAACTATTAATTGTTCTTGGGGATTATGAATTAGTTGTTTCACAAGTAAGATCAAATTACTCCACAAAAAATATTAGATTGAAGCAATATAGAAATGTTGTATGGGACACTATTAAGATTTTTTATGCCTTCTCCATTGAGTGGATAGATAGATCTAAAAAGTTAATGGTCGATTTCTTGGAAAATGTAGGCTTGAAAATGAATGATGTTACCTTGGCAGGAATTTCATAGGTAGAACTTAAGACCAGGCAAACAATCCTTGACAACATCTACAATTGGCAGGTTTTTAATGATGACACAGATCTGATCAAGTTCTTACATTGCATTTGTTGGATGTTGTGGTGTGTTGTTGATATGTGGTTGTCATTAATTCCAACACTATTAGCATTTGGTGTACTAAAGGTTGTATATGTCGAAGATATTGAGAAAATTGTAAAAGGAAGTGTTCTAGGTTCCTAATGGAACTGCGCAAATCATGAAGGTGTTTTGTTCTCTACTTTGAAGATTAGTTGGTGTGGATCAAAGGGCTTATTTTTTAGTATATCTAGATCATCTACCAGAATTTTTAGAGTTTCGTGTGAAGTTTTGAGTGTATTGTGGTCTGATAGTGTTTTTGTGGTCTTTGTCAATGTTCCTGAGTGAATATTGTGTGATTCTGTTGATCTCAATTGTTGTAGATGCTTCTCTATTATTTCTTGGTGTTCTTGGATGCTCCTATATCATGCTTTATCTCTGTGGTATGTCCACATTGATCGATGTGCTCGTTGTTGACAATTTTTCTCCGTATGTTTGTTTTTCATGTTCTTGGTCGACATCATGGTGGTAGCATGTTGTGGATCTTCGAGGAGGAATTAATTGAAGTATTTTTGTGTTGGAGATATTAATTTGGGTCTCCATTATGTTGTGGCCAACCTTGGTGGATACACATTAAAAATTTAATTGAAATTTTAGGCTGACATTGCAAATATATTTTATTTTTCTTGGTTGACTAAGATGTGATGAAATCTCATGTAGCAGATATATAAGTGTGATTTCATTGGAGTATTGGGTTTAGAAGGTTCTCTTGTGTGTGTATGTGTGAATATCATTCGGTTGCAAAGCAGAGTGTGAAGAAGATTGTGTGAAGTGTGAAGAAGTGTTGAGCTTAATTGGATCTATAATTAGGCTTGTGAAAAATCTATTTTCTCAGTTCATACCCTTTGTATTTTTAATCCTATTCTATTGGGAAGTGATCCCCTTTTGTATTTGAGTAGTGAGCTCTAGGCAGTGTGCCTGCATGCATGTGCATTCCCCTTATTATTTTTCATTATACTTTTAACAGAGTATAATCTTGTGGACTAACATCCACTGTGGTTTTTCCCCTAACAAGGTTTCCACGTAAAGAATCTTGGTATTATTTGTCTCTCTGATGTGTTAATTGCTTGTGGCTAATTGCTTATTCATCAGATCTAAGATTTAAGTTAAGTAGGGAAAGTTTAAATTTCTATGACAATTGATTCACCCCCTCTCAGTTGTCTGTCCTTGTTTTTCCAACAACATTGATCAGTATGAGGCCCAATAGAATGATTTTAATGCGTTTGTGGAAGTAGATGGTAAACAAACTGTATTCAGCCAAGAAGTTGTGTAGCTCAAGACAAACAAGATTCCTAAAGGACCAGTGGCACTAGAAAGGGTGTTCGATGGGAATGATCAAGCAGTTATGAAGCAAACACCAGTAAGGAGGGAAGACATTGAAAAGATCAACCTAGGCACTAAATTGGCTCCAAAGAAAGTATACATTGGGAAAAAGATAATGTTGGATGATGTGGTTGTGTTGCTGATATGTGATATGTGGTTGTCATTGATCTCAACACTACTAGCATTGATGTATTGTAGACTGTATATGTCAAGGATATTGAGAAAATTGTTAAAGAGAGAGTTGCAGGTTGACAGTGGAATAGTGAAGGTCATGAAAGTGTCTTACTCAGTATGTTGATGATTAGTTATTGTGGACTAAAGGGTTTATTTCTAAGTATATCTAGTTTATACAAGAAAATTTTTAGAGTTCCACATGAAGATTTAATCGTATTATGAACAGTTGTGTTCTAACAGTTTTTCGATGGCTTCAATTAGTGTTCCTGGTTGAAGTTGATGTGATTCTAGTAATTTTAGTTGCTATGGATGCTTCTCTGATGATTCTTGATGCTTTTGGTTGGTTCTAGATCACACTCTATCTTTGTTGCACATCCGTGTTGATTAGTGTGCTCGTGGTCAGTGATTTTTCTCTTGTGTGTTCAAATTTTTATGTTCTTGGCCGGCATGGTGGTTGTAATGTGTTTTGGATCCTTGTAGTTTAAAATTTGAATGTTTGGCACACTCGAGGATATTGTTTTAAGTATTCATTATGCTGTGGCCAACGGTGTTTGATTCACATTGAAAATTTACTTATAAATTTGGGCCGACATTGTGTATATGTTTTAATTTGGCTGACAAAGTTGTTGATGTAATTCCACGTTGTGGATATATAAGAGTGGTTGTTTTTATGAAATTATGAAGAAAAGGAGAGCCAGAGAAAGAGCAAGTGTGTGAATAGTGATCTAATCATTTGATTGCAGAGCAGAGTGTGAAGAAGTTTGAGTGAAGTGTGAAGGGGTGTTTATGTGCTTAACCAAAACTGTAATCAGGCTTTTGTAGAATCTATTTTCTTATTTCATTCCCTGTGGATCTAATCCGAATTACTGTAAGACAGTGTGTCTTCTTTGCGCAATGTTCCCTCTTGTATTTGAGTAGTGAGCTCTAGGAAGTGTGCCTAAATGCATGTGCATTCCCATTATTATTTATACTTTTAACATGGTATAATATTATGGACTGACATCCACTATGGTTTTTCCCCTAATAGGTTTTCCACGTAAAAATATTGATGTTCTCTGTGTCTCTGATGTGCTAATTTTATGTGGTTTATTTTTCATTCATCAGATCTGAGATTAAGTTAAGTTTGAAAAGTTTAAATATTATGTGACAACTAATTCACCCCCCCTCTCAGTTGTATGTGCTTGTTTTCCCAATAGATAAGCCCTACAATAAAAAATATGTTGATTTCATTATTAAGGAAATATAAACATGTCTTCACATGGTCTTATGATAACCTTAAGGCATATAGAGAAGATCTGTTCCAACATGAAATTCCATTAAAACTTGATGCAAAACCCTTAAGAAAAAAACAAAGACCAATAAACCCAACCTTGGAACCCAAGATGCATGAGGAACTTGTTAATGATGTTTTCTGCACAACAACAAATCAAACAGAATATGAAATCCTATCTCTCTTGAAAGGTAAATCTCAATCAACAAGCCTCAAGAGATAACCCCAAGGTCTCTAATGTCAGGTCTTGACAATGCATAAACAACTTAGTGATAAATGTGAAAATGCTGGTAATCACAAAGGGACCTTACTACAAGCAAAGACTAAATCTTGAATTTATCAGATCTGGCAATATAATGATACTTCAATCCTAAATCTAACTCAAATGATAAGAAATAACAAAAGATTAGGGTTTCAGAGAGATATCTAAGATTAACACTACTCCTAAGATTAACAATGCAAATGATGAAATACTTGAAATGGACCAATCTCTCATAAACTAATTTCTGCTTGACCAAGATGAATCTACAATCTCACAAAAAATAGTGCAATCTTCTAAGGTTTTAAAGATTTTCAGATCGTGAACTTTCATCCAAGACAACCCAATTGCAATTAAAATGAATAAATCTCCACAATTGAACTAAGCACAATGAATATAAAGTCTAGGATAACTTTGCAAAGCAACTAACAATCAACAAGCTGTGAAAAGTATGGACTAGGGACTGTTGCAACACTTCAAGCATTAAATCATAAACACCATTGAATCAGATCTAAATCTAAATCTAAAATATATCTAATAACCTTGAGCAATTTGAAAGATGGAATCATAAGAACCATGCAAGATAAGTCAACAGAAAAGAGATCACCAGAAAATCACAATGCCCTTCAATTGTATTGAATCACCCAATTTCAGCAACAATTGCAATGTTCTGTTACAACACTTGCTCAGAAATTTACTAACTTCTACCTCTCCTCTACTGCTAAATTCGCTTGTATTTGTCTATGTATTCTATTCTATCTATATACTATATGTTACAAATGAGGCAAAGTGCCCAATTTATAGAGAACCCCAAAGCATGTCGTCCCAATAAGGGTTTTACAATAATAAAATAGCCAAAACAAGTCGGCCCAATCAATGTTTACAATAAAAATGACCATAAAATAGGTTGGCTCAAGGATAATTCAAAATTAAATAAATATGCATTTAATGCATGAACTCAATCCAAGGTCGGCCTAGGATCCAATGCAATTCAAACCAAGGCAAGGAAAATGAGAGGGAAATACAAAATTTGATGCATCCCCAAATTAACTACTCTCTCCAAGTCGGCCAAGGGGTGGAGTAACAGTATTTGAATTTCTTCATTAAATTTCATCTCCAAAATTTCCAACGACCGTGCCAGACTCAGCCTGCACTCAACAAAACCACCATTAATATCCATTATAACACTATGAAAACACGAAGATCAAGATTAATATATCATCAACAATGTATTTGTAATCCAAATAAGCTCAAACACAAATCGAAATCAACCCAGAAATGTCATGCAATCACGAACAACACAATCCGGGATTTCGAGCCAACTATAGAATCACGAAGATTAAATCATCAGAATGCAGAACAACTGAAAATAACCATGTAATTTATCAATCAACAGCATGGAAAGACAATAATTTATCATTAAGATCATCCAATTCACCCAATTTTGAAGTTTCACATCGCATCCCAGAAAATTCAAAAAAATCTAGTCATACTAGATTTCCATGAAAATGATAGAGTTCCGGAGTTTCAGCACATTTCAGAAAAATGAAGATGGCCAGGAAAGCTAGGGAAATCTGACTGGACAGGAAAATCCCGAAGCTGACAAGAAACCCAACATTGGCAATCCAACACGAATTCGCTCAAATTGACCGAAGGTCACAAATTTGAGGACCCTGGGCACGAAACCAGTTAATTTTGATCCTTTAACAGATCTTCTTTGAATTCTAGGCTCAATCGAAAGCAAATAAAAAAGAAATGGCAATGCCCCAGGCATGAAACAATAGATTCTAACCATGAATGCATAGACCAAGCCATAAAATGCCCAAATACACAGGAATTTGAACCCCAAGCAAGACTATAACATTTTAAAGCACAACAATATTAAACATCTCAACTCTGGAGAACATAAAAGATAAGTCAAAATTGCATGAATCTCAAAAAATCAACCAAGTTCAGAAACTCGACGGCAAGGCAAAATTCCAAAAAAATCCAGCCTAGGTAGAATTTTGCTAAGGCCCCAAAAATCCCGAACAGCAGAGTAAAACAGGTCGAGCCTGACTTTGAACGCAATCTGGGAAAATCCAAAGGGACCGGAAAATCTTGAACTGGCTCAAAAACCCGAACTGCAGCATGAAACCGGAGTTTGCAAGAAATTCGGGAAAATCCGGATGGACCGAAAAGTCCCGAACCTGGGAGAAAACCTGAACTTCACCCAAAACATAACATTTTCAATATGCAACTTGGGGAAAACACTTGGGAAAGAAAGATAAACATTTTAAGCACATGCCAAGGCAACGCAAAACCTCAAAATCAAAGAGGGAAAAACACAAAAGTGAAAGCAAAAGAGGGTCACTGCCTTCAGCGAGGTGTGTGTGCAAAAACTACACAACAAAACTTATGAAACTCAAGGAGGGAGGTATCATCAAACCTAGCAGGCATTCCACTTGGGTTTCTAACTTGGTGCCTATCATAAAGAATAATGGAGACATAAGGTTATGCATAGAATTTCAAAATTTGAATGTCTCTTCCCTTAAAGACAATTACCCACTCCCAAATATGGAGGCCATGTTGCAAAGGGGAACAGGTTGAGAGTTGTTGTCCATGATGGATGGATTTTCAGGGTACAGCCAGGTGAAGGTGAAGGAATCAGAACAATATAAGACTGCATTTACCACCCCTTGAGGAACATATGTGTATGTAAGGATACCATTCACACAAACAAATGTTGGTGGCACATTCCAAAGAGCTATGGATGTTGCTTTTACTGATCTAAACAATACAATAATGGTGGTATACCAAGATGATCTCATTGCATATTCTAAGAAAGCAGAGGACCATGTTACACACCTTGAGAAAATATTCCTCGAAGCCCTGGAGTATGGCATCTCCCTAAATCCTAAAAAATATCATTTTGCTGTGACAGAGGGAAAGTTATTGGGGCACATAGTGTCCAAGGAAGGAGTCAAAATTGATGCAGAGAGGATAGAAGCTATAAATAAGACCCCTATTCCTAAGACCATAAAGGCCATTCAGTCTTTCTTTGGACAAATAAACTTTGTAAGAAGATTCATATCAAACTTTGCTGAGATTGTCAAACCTATCTCAAAGATGTTGAAGAAAGGGGCCAAGATTGACTAGATTGCAGAAGCACTCAATGCATTTATATCTATAAAAAGGGCATTCAAAGAAGCCCCAATGTTAAAATCCCTTGATTTCAACAAGCCCTTTCAAATATTTTCATTTTCCTCATACCTCACTATTGCAGCAGTGATGTTACAAAAAAATGATGAAGGGTATGAGCAGCCTATATCATTCTTTAGTAAGTCCCTCCAAGGAGCTGAATTAACATATGATATTATAGAGAAGCAAGAATATGCACTTTTCAAAGCAATAAAAGCTTTTAGACCCTATTTGGTGGGAGAAAAAATAATTGCATATGTTCCTAATGCTACAATCAAGGATGTATTTGTACAAATTGAAGTTACAGGGAGAAGGTGCAGATGGATCAATGGAATTCAAGAGTTTGATATTGAAATCCAAAACACTAATTTGGTAAGAGGACAAGGCTTATCCAAGCTAATGGTTGAGTCAAATTTTGAAGCATCTCAAATCTGTAACATAGGGGAAGAAGAAGCCATGATTGCAAGCATAGAGAACACTTCATGTTACACTGACATAATGTATTACTTAAAAAACCAGAAGTTCCCTAAGAACTTGAATGAAAATCAAAAGACAACCTTGAAGCCGCATGCCTCAAAATATGTTTTCATGGAAGGTGACTTATACTGGAAAAAAAGAGATGGATTACTACTGTTATGCCTAGATGAATCACAAGCAAAGCATGTATTAAAGGAGATGCATGAAGGAGTCTGTGGGGGACACTTTTTAGCCAAAACCACTACCCACAAGATCTTGAGGGCTAGATACTACTGGCCAAGGGTTTTCAATGACTCTTTCACCTATGTAAGAAAGTGTGAAGCCTGCCAGAAGTTCTCTGGAAAAATGAAATATCAAGAAGCATTACCATTCAGACCAATGCAGGTTGAAGCTCCCTTTCATCAATGGGGGATTGATTTTATTGAGGAAATACTAGAAAAATTCAATGGAGGTCGTAGATGGATACTAGTGGCAACTAATTACTTTACAAAATGGATAGAAGCCATCCCAATGAAGCACACCACTAGTAAAGTTGTAACAATTTTTCTGATGGAGAACACCATTACAAGGTTTGGAACACCCGTACAAATAATTATAGATAATGGTATGTGTTTTAAATCAAAAGAATTTAGAAAGTTATCTGAAACATATGGCATCACAATTTCATATGCCTCTCCTTATCATCTACAAGCAAACAGGCAGGATGAATCAAGCAACAAAAGTATCTTGAAAATCATTAAGAGGATGTTGGATAAGAACAAAAAAGCTTGGGATTCTAAATTGAGGATGGCAGTATGGGTGGATCGGATCACTGTGAAGAAGTCAACTAGTAAATCACCTTTTGAACTAGTATATGGGACACAAGCCAAAATGCCTATGCAAAACCTTCTACCCATATATAAGTTCATGCTTCAAGAAGACATGGATATCCTATAACCTATGGAGGATAGAATATAGTAGTTGGAAGAACTACATGAAATCAAAAGTCTAGCCCAAGATCAAAACAAAAAAATGCAATCACAGATGAAATATTTTTTTGACAAACGGGCAAAGGATAGAAAATTTAAGGTGAATGATATGATCCTATTATGGAATGCAAGGTGCCAAGATAAAGGGAAGCATGGGAATTTTGAAGCTCTTTCGATAGGACCCTTTGTTGTTACAAGCAAAGGAGGTGAAGATTATTACTATCTTCAAAACATGCTAGGAGAAGATCAGGAGTTGCCAGTGCATGGACAATTCTTAAAGAACTTCTTTTCTTAAACTAATTTTCCATGCACAATAGTTCTAAGAGAAGGTCAAGAATTTCCAATGCATGGAAAATTCTTGAAATACTTCTTAAAAATAATGAACTTTCCATGCACAGTAGTTTTAGGTTTCCATTCCATTGCCCACCCCATCTTATAACATTCATTCATGGTTTGCTTCCCAGAGATAATTTTTGGATTCTTGCAATGACCTCACGATCATTCATTCCCAATCAGAGCCACCGTTGGAGCAAAAAATTCCTCCTCAAAAATCCATTGGCTTTCATTTTATTTTTTTGCATTTTATCCACACAAAAATCAACTACTGTTGCTTTTATATTATGTCCAACATGAAATGCAACAATTTGTGTGACAAGATCCATAATATCACCTACATTCCCTTTGTATCTACCCATTTGTTCCTCAAGATAATCATAAACAAGACCAATTTTTCCTTTACCATAGTACCGCAACATCAAAATAAAGGAAATGCAGGTTGGCAACTTCTAAGTTAAGAAATAAGCCTTTATCGCCAGGAGATTGCATAGCATCCACATTGAAGCGATACTCATCGCCACCCTGTGGAGAGAAGTATAAGGCAATGCAGTAATGCAGTACCTATCGCTATCTCACATAAGGCGACTCAAAGGAGTGTGGTAAATAAAAAAGGAATAAAGCATACACCACTATACTGCTAGGAGGGTGAGAAACATATGCAATAGAGTGGTATACATCGCAACACCACAATAGGAAGTCTTAAGCAATGTGGTATATCAGTAAGCATTGGAAGAAAAGTGGACACCACAGTACCACATGAGGTGGATAATATGGCTGCAATATGGTGGTATATACACTGCAACCCCATAGTAAGAGGTCTTAAGAAAAGTCGTAGTGTGGTAAAATAGTAGAAAGGAAGGGTAGACACCGCCATATCGCAGTGGGTATAATAAGAGACAATGGTAGTATGGTAATCATGGCATCATTACAATTTACAATAATAAATGCAAAAAATAACGTCAGCCATGTTGACACATGCTACAAAATTAATTTCAAGGATTTGATCTTATTGGGAAACTATCTGGTGAAGAATTTGCATTAATACTGATATGATTAAATACCACACCCTCAAAAGAAAGTAAATTTTCCTAAGACTGTGCTCAGTTAAAATACATTGTCATGGATGAAGTTGAGGATGACAAGAAAGGGAGTTCTACGAATGACAAGCACTCAGTTAACTGCACGAATAACCCTCTGAAGAAGCTTGATTGGTGTAGTGTTTGGTAGAGCTCTATTATTTGAACTCTTAGTAGAAAAAAATGAAATATTCCTCCTAAAATAAAACAATCAGAAGTGAAGGAAAGTAAGGCCAAAATCAAAGATGAAGATCCTAAGGTAAAGAAGATACCACTCTACCAGTCCATATTCAATATACTTCCAAGATCAACCAAGGAGGGAAATAATAAATTTATCATAGACACTTCATAGGGTTGTAGAGATGCTCTCATTCCCAAATTTAGGTGGGACTTATTTTGGTATTTTTACAGTAAGAGAAATGAGAAGATTCTATTGTCAAACCATTGGATGTTGGATTTAGCAAAGTTGATTGTCCTGAATGTGTTTATTGATGTGGATTTTATCAGGTTACTAGCCAAGCATTATAACTTTGCAACCAAAATAGTAAGGTTTCCGAATGGTTCAATACTAGTAGGGGTAACTAGAGTAGCTATCATTCAGTCTTTTTTCTTAAATAAGCAGGCTCTGACCAAAATAAACCTATAGAAAAGTAAGGATGATTATACTAGGTTAAGAAGGACTTATAGAAGTGATGAGATACCTCTATATATGAAAAGAGGCATTGGTGAAAGAATAATCCCCATCTCTACTTCCACTACTAAACCATTCACTGTGAAAAAATTTCAATATTATTTTGGGAATACATATCTAGCTTTGTGCCAAGTGTTAGGGGTTGATGCTCAAGATAAAATGCCAATAGGCTTGATGATGATGGCCATGAGAATTTAAAACATTGAGACTAATATTGAGTATGAATTTTCCTCATACCTTGAGAGGATGTTGGATGATGAATTCTCACAAGTTATAGAGGATAGAATACCAATTACATTCAGACACTATTCCCTACTATGTCATCTGATATTGCACTAGAATTGGGACCATTGGACTAAATGAATGGACTTGGCTAGAGTGGATGAGCAAAGGAATCCCACACCTATCTAGAAGTGGTGCTATATTTGGGACAGTCGGTGCAAGAATTCAAGCTTTGCTATATTCTACGAAGATTTTGTGCACATAATTCTTGGATTTCTTGGTTATTCAATACCAAGATTGTCAAATAAAATGCAACAATTGCTAATACCTTTGGCCCTAAGACAGGAACAAGGTCACACACATAATTTTGGTAATTGGTTCTTTCTCCCAGAAGTTACAATAATATGAATTTATGGTTGCCCTACTGCTCCACACATATTGCCAAAGTTTGTGCCCCTCAAATTGGCATTTCTTGAATTTATGTGGCAAATGATGTGGATGGAATAGGATGTAATGGAAAAAAAAAAGAAGGGAACATTTTTGCTAAATTTAACCAAATGTGGAGATTGGATAGTAGGCTCAGATACACTGGAGGAGTTGCAATATTATTTGAAGACAAGATATGTATTGGATTTTGGAAAAGCAAGAGCCTTTGACCCTAAAATTCATATCAATAACATAAGGCGTAATATTCTTACCAAAATGGAAGTGGCACACCAAGTGGACTATGAAGAGGATGTTATAAGAAATTGCCTTACTTTTCATGAGGTAGCCCTTAGAAAGGAGAAATGGGAAGTTATAATGAAGCTTGAAGAGAGGAAGAAGCAAAATGTGATGAGGGCACAACCCAAGACATAGAAAATAACCCACAAACAAGAGAATAATTTTATTATTTAGAAAATGGAGCTTTTTACATGTAGAGGATCTCAAATCCCCAAGTTCTACAACACATGCAAGCTACAGAAAGCTACAAAATAACCCTTTCGCAATATGCGAGCTTGTCCCCAAAAAGTTACCCAAAAATATTAGAAACCTGCCCATAAATAGAGTTCCTCTTTAGTTTGGAGCCAAAAAAATATTAAAATTTGAGTTTAGGCAGTTTGGGGCCAAAAATTACAACTTGAAGTTCAAATTTCAAAAGAAAATTTGCAATTGTATCTTCTAGAAAGTGCGCCAACTTCTCGGGGCCATAACTTTTGATCCGGGGCTCCGATTCGCGAACCGTTTGAACCGTTGGAAAGGTCTCGAAGTCAAGAACGGTCTTGAAATTTTCTATGCCAAATTTGGAAAATTTTGGGGCCATTCCGGAAGCTCTAAGTGCCTCAAATCCAACTCAGAAGATTTTCAGGTGCAAATATGGGAAATTAAAACTACAATATCTTTCAACCTAGGAATAGAAAATAAAAACCATAAATTGGGAATTTCATTATGATGAAAAGGGTATCCAAAAATGTAAAAATATTTGAAAACTGAGAAACTTGAAATTTAACTATTTTTGGGTGATGCAAGATTGTCCTTACACCACTGGATGCTCCTGTATCAGACACCTAGGGTAATTTGAGAAGTAACCTCGTCATGTATTAGATGGTTGAGGAAAACCCAACAGGTCAACTGCTACCTTAGATAGCCAGGATGAATCTTCCATAGGCCTTCCTCTCCATTTCACTAGATATTCTTCATACTGCCTATTTCTGGTACTCCTTCCCACACGACTATCCAATATTTCCTCAATCTCCTCCTTTTCTGAAGTAGATGCTGGAATCCCACACTGTTCCATCGTTGGTACTTCCTCTACACCACCTTCATGATACTCTGTCAAATCTGAAATGTTGAACACAGGGGAAATGTTGAATCCATCCGGCAACTCTACCTCATATGCATTCCCTGAATCATGCTTCTTCAAAATTTTACAGGGACCAAACTTCTTCATATTCAATTTGTTATATGTTCCCACTAGAAACCTTTCTTTCCTCAAGTGGACCATCACTTCATCACCAATTTGACACTCCTTATAACTCCACTTCTGATCTGCCTTAGCCTTATACTACATATTCATCTTGTTAATATGTTCTCTTACCTTCTCATGTATATCCTTGATGTGTTCTACAAAATCTTCAGCTTCAACACTTATTTTCTTCTCTTGGTCCATCTTCCTCAATTTTGGAGTTCTCCGGGGCTACCTCCATACACAACTGGAATGGTGTGATCTACCGCTTCATTGATAGAATTGTTGTAAGAAAATTCTGCCTGGGGTAAGATCAAGTCCCATCCCTTGGGTTTATCTCCTACCAAACATCTCAGTAGGTTACCCAGACTCCTATTAACAACCTCCGTCTACCCATCTGTTTGTGGATGGTGTGCAGAACTAAACTTCAACTGTCTTCAGCTTCTTCCACAAGGTCCTCCAAAAGTACCCCACAAATTTGGTGTCACAATTTGAAACAATACTCTTTGGCAGACCATGTAGCCTCACCACCTCTTTGAAAAACAAGTCAGCAATGTGGACTGCATCATGGGTCTTCTGACATGGAATGAAATGTGTCATCTTCGAAAACCTATCAACCACCACAAAGATTGAATCATTCCCTCATTGTGTCCTTGGAAAACCAAGAACAAAGTCCATACTTATATCCTCCAATGGCCTCTCTGGTACAGGTAAGGGCTGATATAAGCCTGTATTCTGGCTCACTCCTTTAACCATTTGACATACCCTGCAACTTTGTACAAACTTCTTCACATCCTATGACAACTGAGGCCAATAATAATGCTCACTGATAATAGCAATGGTCTTATCCCGACCAAAATGTCCTACCATTCCTCCACTATGCTTCTCCTTTATTAGGTTTTCCCTCATGGAACTCAGGATACATAATTGAATTCCCTTAAATAACATGCCATCCTGGATTATGAAATCCAACCACCTTGTCTTATCCACTGTAACAGGTTCCTTGCAAGCTTTCCAAGCCTCTGCAAAATCAGGATCTTCTGCATACAGTGTCTTGAGTTCATTGAACCCAACCACTTCAATCTGCATCTTTGTCATCAAAGTATGCCTCCTACTTAAGGCATTTGCAACCCTATTTGACTTCCCACTTCTATGTTTCAAAACAAAGGTATAACTTTGCAAAAACTCTACCCATTTCATATGCTTCTGATTTAATTTTTCCTGACTATTTAGGTACTACAAGGCCTGATGATCAGTATATAGAACAAATTCCTTCAACAACAAATAATGTCTCCATTTCTTTAATGCTTGAACTATTGCATAAAAATCTTGATCATATATAGAATACTTTCTCTTGGCATCATTTAACTTTACACTAAAATAGGCAATGGGCTTACCTTCTTGACTCAATACTACTCCAATGGCACAACCACTGGCATCACAATCCACTTGAAACACCTTGTTGAAATCTGGGATGCTAGAACAGGTTGCTCTATCACCTTCTGCTTCAACAGTTCAAATTTTTTTGCCACTCCAGTGCTCCACTTGAATTCTTTTCTATCCCCTCTCATTGTTTCAGTCAGGGGTCCACAAATACTACTGAAGTTTCTAATGAAATTTCATCGTAAACAAATGGAAAGATCTCACCTCAGTAGCAGTTCTTGGGGTAGGCCATTCCAGAATATCCTTCACCTTTTCTGGGTCCATCTTGAGACCTTTTGCTAAGACAACAAACCCCAAGTACACTAACTCCCTCTTCACAAAACTGCACTTCTTCAGATTAATCAACAGTTTCTCTTCTCTTAACTTCTCAAAGGCTCTTCGAATATGCATCAGATGCTCATCCAACGTTTTACTGAAAATCAAAATATCATCTAAATACACAATAACAAAACTTCCTAGAAATTCTTTTAGTACCT
>VDFB02270651.1:568060324-568113980 GCA_007258455.2 Sequoia sempervirens | reverse complement strand
TCTACCGCCTTGACCACATCTAGCACCACCATGCCTACCGGGCATCACTCTTGGAGGCATCTTTCTTGACCTTGACCCACAACCATGGTCCTGGTGTGAATTGCCTCACGATCGGTGATCTGCCCACATGCTCAAGAAAAACCTAGCTCTGATACCAATTGATGAGGGCGCAACCTGAGACACAGAAATAACCCACAAACAAGAGATAATTTTATTATTTAGAAAATGACTTCTTACATGCAGAGGATCTCAAATCCCCAAGTTCTACAACACATGCAAGTTAGCTACAAAATAACCTTTCTTTCACAATATGAGCTTGTCCCCAAAAAGTTACCCAAAAATATTAGAAACCCGCCCATAAATAGAGCTCCTCTTTAGTTTGGAGCCAAAACAACATTAAAATTTGAGTTTAGGCGGTTTGGCACTGAAAATTACACTTGAAATTCAAATTTCAAAAGAGCATTTGCAATTGTATCTTCTAGAAAGTGCGCCAACTTCCTGGGGCCATAACTTTTGATCCGGGGCTCCGATTCGTGAACCGTTTGAACTGTTGGAAAGGTCTCAAAGTCAAGAACACGCTCAAAATCACTATGCCAATTTTAGAAAGTTTCAGGGCCATTTCGGAAGCTCTAAGTGCCTCAAATCCAACTCAAAAGATTTTTAGGTGCAAATCTGGGAAACTAAAACTGCAATATCTTTCAACCCAGGAATAGAAAATAAAAACTATAAATTGGGAATTTCATTATGATGAAAAGGGTATCCAAAAATGTAAAAACATTTGAAAATTGAGAAACTTGAAATTTAACTATTTTTGGGTGATGCAAGATTTCCCTTACACCACTGGATGCTCAGATACACTAGAGGAGTTGCAATATTATTTGAAGACAAGATATGTATTGGATTTTGGAAAAGTAAGAGCCTTTGACCCTGAAATTCATATGAATAACATAAAGCATAATCTTCTTACCAAAATGGTAGTGGCACACCAAGTGGACTATGAAGAGGATGTTATAAGAAATTGCCTGACTTTTCATGAGTTAGCCCTTAGAAAGGAGAAATGGGAAGTTATAATGAAGCTTGAAGAGAGGAAGAAGCAAAATGACAAAAGTTTCCTTGGTTATTTCATTGAGGAAAAAGACCCCATCAGGAGGATAAATCAAATAATTGATAAATTTGAGGATTTGTATAATAGAAAAGAAGTACATCTTCAAGAACTTGGTGGTAAGATAACTACAAAGCACACCCCAGGTGCAACCTCTGAACCTCCCATAGAGAAATTGTGTCCTAAGATACAAAGGATAGAAAACATTGAACCATTAGTCTCTTATGAATAGAGTGAAGGGGATGAAGACATTGAAGAAGTGGCCACCATATTGCAATCATTGAAAGGTGATGTTGAGGTTGATCAACCCATCCATGAGACCAATGCTCATAGGCATGAGGAAAGGATGGATGATGCAGAAAAAACAAGTAGAAAAGATACATGAAGATGAGAGAGAAATTCTTGCCAAAAGGTTTATAGAGGATGATGAGTTCATCAAGACTCTAGAGTTTAGGGAATTCTAGACAAAGGTGAAGATAAAATGGAATCAGATGGAGTGGGAATTGAAGAACAAGAGCAGAATCAAATGGTAGCACAAACCTTCAATGAATTAAGAGTTGACCACATTGACATCAGCCCCCACAAGGCTAAAGAGATGAATTTGAAAAGAAACATGCTCATTTTCCCTAGTTTGGAATTAAAGAAAAAGTTTTTGCTTGATCAAGTACGGTCTCAAGAAGATCCAATGCTAGTTGCATAATTTGACTCTGATGAAGGAGTGAGTGGAATTGCGTATAATCCCAAAATTGAAACCCTGGCCATATGGATCAAGTAGAATAACACATAGAATCCTAAATTATTGGATGTGATATAGGGAATGAAAGTGGAAACAATGGTGAGAACAATATGGGACACCACCCCTTTGGAGGTAGCCACACTGACCATGCATTCAACCATGTTCACTCATGCAACTATTAAGGGATTGGAGGATAGATTGAAGGAATATAAAAAGGAACAAAGGTTTCTAAATGATAAAGTTAATAAACTATTTATGGAGAATTTCAAATTGAAAGAACAATTAAAAGGAGCAAGAACTTCACAAAGCAAGGAGATAGTGTTATATAAGCTTCCTAGTGCTCCATTAAATGTTGTTCAGAGCATTCCTGCTGAGCAAACAAAGGCTCCTATGAAGGAAGTGGATGAAATGAGGGAAGCCAATAGTAAAATCTGGGATGAAATAAAAATGAAAGTTTGTGAAGTTATGGAGAAAATTCTTGAGCATAGGGTAAAGAAGGTCATTGGTAAACCAGAAAGTGTGCATGGCAGTTATAAATCACTTCAGTAGTCAATTGATCAGATAAAAGCACACATGCTTGTATTGGATTCTTTGTTCAAAAGATGGCAACCTATTCACCACACTCTATCTAAGTTATGCAAAGTTCTACAAAGGAGTCTTGATATCCCTACAACATTAAAACCAATTGAGAAAATAGTGAAGAAGATTGTTGATGAATTTCAATATATACAAGGGGAGGATAAAAGGATTATGACATGAATGGATTCGTTCCATACATTAAAATAATGGTATACCCTAGAAATTGTGAAAGATGATGGTCAAGTAAAAGAATTGGATGAGTGGAGGAGGGAATTTAGCTAGGTTATTCATAAGTGTATAACCATGTATAGGAGGATGGTGACACCGGTCTTCATAAGCTCAACTTGATCATGTATGGATTAATTGTTGTTGATGCTGGATATCTAAAAAAATTCAATGATACAAAGGCACTACTAGATAGTCGAAGGAAGAATCATCTTGCAAACATACCAAAGATCTAAGAATATCAGTGGACATCATATTTTACGGTGTATCAATAGGAACATAAGTATTTGGCTTCAGATGAGTAGGTCACTAGGGTGAGGGCATCTGGAAATATATCATGGAGAGGAGAGCTTTACCAGATTGATGATCACAAGATTTCTACGTTGATTAATGGAAACATACATCTAAAATTTCTTAAGCCTTGTTGTTTCTTTGATTATGCAAATTAATTAGTTGTTAGTAAAAGAAGTAGTCTTCAAAGGTCATCTCCTTTTGTAAAAGGCTTGTAGCTTGTTGCTACCTATATAAATAGGAAACCAAGGACAATTTTGAGATCATCATATCATTATCATCACCATTAGTAGTAGTAGTAGGCTGCATTCATATAGCATATTCCACCCATCCATATCATACCAAAGACTTCTACTATAAATGTATATATTTTGAAGCAATATAATGGAGAAGAATGCTTATAATTGGTGATCTATTTCGGTGTTTAATTATTGTGTTAATTTTCATGTTATCTATTATTGTGTTGTCTCCAAAGTGGTTTCTTCAAGTTATTTAAATTCATAAGATTTATCAGGACACGTTTGTTGTTGTTGTGTGATTGTTTTGATTGGATTATGGTGAGAAATAATTAAAATCCTTTCAGTCAATTCATCTTAATTGGTTCACTCAGGGATTAAAATCCTTTAAAGGTAATTAATTTGATTGGTTTCCTTTAAACTAAGAATTAAAAATCCTTTCATAACATCATAGTAATTTGATGGAATAACACTAGGATCATTAAAGAAGAGTATTGTAACGAACAAACTTGCACGTTTGCACAAGGTGTAAACATTCAAAAGTGCCCAACAATTAGAGTTAAGCTGAATATTAGGTTTACCTATCATACACATCTATCTCCATTTCCATCATCATAATTCATCTATCAACTCCATTCACCCAATAGATTAGGCACTGGTCATTTTTAAAATATTTTTATACAAATTCAACTCACATCCTTGATTACTCAGATATTCTTAGTAGGAATTAGACATCAAATCTTGCATCTACCACACTCCCCATGTGCCATTGTGAGTAGATTTCCTTAGTGAGAGATCATTCTCAAGCCTTGAAATCTACTTTATTACTCAGGTACACCCACCTAGGTCTAGCAGAGCCTAAAGAGTAGGAGGTGATCAATCATAGTTACCTCGTTCATTTTCCAAAAGTGTACTAAGATACTAACACCCTCTTGAGGCTCAAAACTTGCACTTTTGAGACCTAACAAAGACATTATTTATTTCCTAAGGAATTTGTGTTGTAAATTGATCATCAATATTTATAGTATTTGAACAGTCAAGGGAAGTTGAATCAGAGACATATGAGATGGGTTGAGTTCTTGCAGAGTCATACATTTGTGTTGAAGCAAAGGAGTGGCAAGTCAAACAAAGTTGCAGATGCATTGAGAAGGAGAAGGAATTTGCTGAAAGAGATGAGGATAGAAGTATTTTGTTTTGAATAACTAAAGCACATGTATGAGAATGATCCAAATTTTTGCAAAGCTTGGAGAGCATGTAAGGAATCAATAGTAACAAAATAGAGCCAATGGTTGGTTTATTTCATTCAAGAAGATATGTTGTTCAAGGGAAATCAATTATGTATTCTGAAGTGTTCAATGTGGGAGAATATGATTAAGGAGAACCATAGTGGAGGATTAATAGGATATTTTGGAGTGGGAAAGATAATAGCTTTACTGAGTGAACATTAATTTTGGCTATAGATACATAAGGATGTCAGGAAGTATGTTTAGAGTTGTAGAATTTGTCAAGTAGCAAAAGGGAGTAGTCAAAATACTAGATTGTACAAACCTTTGACTGTACCGAAGAGACCTTGGGAGGATATAGGAATGGATTTCATATTGGGATTACCAAGAACACAAAGAAGATATGATTATATAATGGTAGTTGTAGAAACAATTTCTAAAATGGCACATTTCATTCCTTTAAAGAAGACTAATGATGTTGTGCATGTTGCTAACTTATTTTTCAAGGAGATTATGAGATTGCATGGATTACCTAAGAGTATAGTTTCAAACAGAGAAACCAAGTTCATTGGATACTTTTGGAGAAAATTGTGGAAAAAGATGAAGATAGACCTAAAGTTCATTTCAACATATCACCCAAAAAAAATGAAAAACTAGAGGTAGTAGATAGAAGTTTGGGTAACTTGTTGAGATTTTTGTCTAGAGACAAGGCATGAAATTGGCATATAGTTCTACCGCAAGCAGAGTTTGCATACAATAATTCATTGAACCTGAGTATAGGGAAGACACCATTTGATATTGTGACAGGAGTACATCCCAAAGGAATTATAGAACTAAGAGAAATCAATATAGAGAATAAGAAAAGTGCAAAGGTAGAAGAGTTTGTAGGCTTCATGGAGATATTGCATAATCATGTTTGAAACCACTTGGAAGACATGAACAAGTATAAGGAAAAGGCAGATGAGAAGAGGAGATAAGGAATTTTCTATTAGAGATGAAGTAATGGTATATCTAAGGAAGGAAAGATTTCAAATAGGAACATACAATACATTGAAGATGAGGAAGTTTGGTTCCAAATATGCATATGAAGTGGAGTTAGTGGAGACACTTGGTATATCACCTATTTTTAATATTGCAAACATCTATGAGTACCATGAAGGACATTCAAGTGGAAATAGCAATAAAGTTGACTTGAAGGAGTAGTTACCACATCAACCACTAGAATGAATTGAGCAGATCTTGGATACTAGAACTAGAAGGAGCACTAGGAACAAGCAATACAAATAATATCTAGTGAAGTGGAAAGGCAGACTAGTGGAGGATTCATCATGGATTTCTCAGGCTGAGGTAGAACATTTTGGTTTTCCTCTAGCCCTTAGAAAGTGAGGGACTCACTTTTCTTCCAACCTCGGGTGTTTGATGCAGGAGCATCCCTAGTTGTAAATCAATCATGCATAAACCAAACACATTTCCTTTCTCACATCCCAATTTGTAGTAGTTTCAGAATTTCATTTTGCATTCCATCATATTATTGTTTATTAGCTCACAAAGTAGGATATATCATGTACACAAGTTCATCTACAACATATCCATATTTTAGATTATTTGCATTGGTTTTCAAAAAGTTATGGCTCTCAAAATTTCACTATAATTCACAGTCAAAGCATTTGGGGCTGACCTGGTCCATATTTCATTGTGTAGACCTATTCCAGAGCATGTGGAGCTTAATGGAGTACCATACAAGCATTTTGGGTCAAACGGGATCAATCTTGGAGATCCACAATTCGTTTCATTTAGTGAAGGATTATCTTTCATATTTTAAGGTTGACCTACACGCTTGATCATTCATCAAGTTTCGTAAACATTTGAGGCCAACATAGATCTTTATTAGAGGTGGAAGATCATATTTAAGATCATTTTTAGTTCATTGTAATAAAAAAACAGTAGAGTAGTTTAGGATTTTCATGATTATAGTTTTGAAATTTTGCATCACCCCATTGAGGGACTATAATAATGCCTTCTACTAGTTGTAATGTTGAATGCCCTTGTGGAAGACTTGTGAGCACCGATTATTCACCCATGAGGCATATGATGCATGTAATAATTCCAATTCAATAAATATAGATGTTTGAAAAATATTTTTAGGTGTTATTTCCACTGTGTTGACTCTATTTTGCATAGTTGTTTCTTGACCCTCCATCTGTGACTACACCATGAAAGCTGTTGCGAAGGAATTTTTTGTATTTTAGGGTGTCTATAGAATATTCTAGATTGTATTCAAGTGTTGTGTGTGGTTTTCAAGTCATCTTTGATTTTGAAGAAGCATGTACTTAAATGTTAAAGGTGCTTGCACTGGTTTGGTTGACCTTGGGTGTTTAAACTAATTAAGGAACTGCTTTGGTGACTATGGAAGTGTGGCATGATGTATATGTTTGATTTGGGTCTGAGTTAAGATGTGGTGTGGTCCACTTCCATTCCTTTCCACTGCAAGAATGCTTAGTTCCAGCCTAATTTGAACTTGCATAGTTGAGGTGCATAGACGACCTTGGAGAAAATTTTCAAGGTTAAATATGGTATAAATAAGTGTTGAGTTGATGAAGAATTATGTTGTGAAGTGTGTGATGCAAATTGTAGAGTTGTGAAGTACAAATTTATGAAGTGTAGTGCAAGCTTAATGAGTTAGACTACTAGAAGTAGTGAGAAAAAGGTGTCTACAATCTTCAAAGAGACTGCGAATGTGTTGGTGATGCTGTGGTGGAATTTTTTATTGTATTGAGAGATTTTTTACTATAACATTCTTCTCTGTTCTTTTCTATAATTTGGTAGTGAGCCTTTGGTAGTGATCCCTTCTTTCTTGTGGGCAGTGATTCCTCCAATAGTGAGCCTTTTGTATTCGGTGTTGCAATTACTTTATATTGTGAGCAAATCCTCACTGTGGAATTTCCCTTCTTGGGTTTTCCACATAAATCTGGTGTTCTATTATGTATGATGTTGATGTGTTTGAGTTTTTCTTATTTTATTTTTATGTTAAATCATTATAACAGATTAAGGGTTAATAAATTTGATGTTGATATGAATGCTTATGAGGGTTTTGATGTTTTAATGTACAAATGATTCATCTCCTGCTCTCAGTTGTCTTGTGTGCATTTAACAAAATGAAACTGAAATTTTGTAAATAAAAATCATATCTTAGGAGGGAAAAAATTGTGCACTTGTGATATAAAATATGGGATTAAAATAATTGATCTAGGGTGTGGGGTGCCCCAAACTAGCTTCCTCCTTTATCAAATATGTAAGTCTAAACTTTGGATTAAGGTTTGCGTTGTGTTTTATGAGACTGCCACTTGCTGAAACCTCCAAATTTGACATACACACATGAAAAGAGGGGGAAGGTTGTGCTATATAGGGGATTTCCAACTTTTGGCATTTATACCTCCACACACAAAAAATGATGATGATCAAAAGGGAAATGCCCTAGGTTATGTAGAGGCCTAAAGGATGATAGTTGACTAAAATGAAAAATGATAAATGCCAATTTTACCTTGATGTGAAACCCTTGATTAAGTGATGTCACACAAGTTACCACAAAATTTTATTGATGGATGCCTTAATTTCTTGATAGACCCGCAAAAGGTTAGTTCCCAAAACATAATAGATTGTTGTAACTAGCATGTAGAGGATGACTCAATAAATCTTCATGGTTTGGCATGATTGATCATAATAGCTCCTTGCACATAATTTTCTCCATTCTCCTTGATGTCTTGCAAGCTTGATATTGATTGATGACAGTGTTGTAATAATATTGCTAAATCTTCCCTTGAATTTCCTTGACTGACTTTAGGATCTTCAATTTTCTCTTCAAAATTGTTAAGATCTCTTCTAGGATTTCAAATGATAAAATGACTAGTATTTATATTCAATTCTTCTAATTTCTCAAAAATCAAATGTCGATGGCCGAAAAATGAAATTGGAAATTCAACTAACAAAATACCAACACTAACATATTTGAATTAGATCCAAAAAGAGGTGGTCTAGGGCGTGGCGAACCCTAGACTAGACCCATTCTTTTTTGGGGCCCAAAGTGTCAGGGACAAATATTAAATTCTTATGTTTATTTACCATGTCTGATTTTCCAAAAAATATTCATAAAACAAGAAATTAGATGCACAATTAGGTTTAAGTGCATAGGGTGAGCTAAACCTAGTTTGAAATTTTCAAGGGTGAAATTTTTTCATGTTATAGTCGGATGTCTATGTGGATCTACATCTTTGTTATTAAATGATCATTTTATAGCTACAAAATATTTTGGGAGTCTCATCCAAATATGAATTAATGGTGGTTTAATTATGTAAGGAGGAAAGTGAGGTGAATAGTGAAAAGTGATGGGAACCTCATAGTTCAAGAGTCAAGGGTACTCCATTAATCATGGCATAAGTTGTGGACTAGCATTCAAAAGGGATGCATACTAGTGAGAGGAATTTTAACTCTATGATGGATGCTTGTGAGAGAGTGGGGTTTGGTAGAGAGGTATGCAAATATGAAAATTTTTAGTCCCAATGGGATAACAAATGGAAGTAGGGAAAGAATGAGAGATATGATAATATGGGGAAGTTTGATACCTTGATAAAATAGAAGAAAGGACAAGCCAGGAAGGGAAGATCTACAAATCTAATGATTTACAAAAACTTGGAGAATTGGACATGCTCCCATACTTAAAAACTTTAGGGACCTTAAACAAATGTATGGTGGATAGAGATGAAGAACACATACATAAAATTGTTCTTAAGAGAGACAAAAAATAAGAAATATAAAATTTTATCCATAACATAGATTATTACAAAAAGGAGGTATGATACATATGTCCACTATGTATGGTCTCATGGTATGTGTGAAAATTGTATTTCCAAGTGTGAAATTTGTATGGTATGAATAAATGTTGCATGAGATATTGCAATATGCTACATGTATAGTGAAACATAGAAAAAGCGAGGGTGCAATCACCAAATGAGATGAAAAAATGGGTGCACCCAACTTTTTTGACTAGATATTTCACTCAATTATGAGGGATATAATGCATAAATAATAACCAAAAAATAAACCTAACTATTATAACAATAAAAATTAAGGTTTTTAGTTGTTGAAATGATGTATACCTTTTTGAAAAAGTGTTGTTTCAAGCCTCACTGAGGACTCATTCACCCAATGGCGAATAGGTCCCTGCTAGGGTTCTAGAAAATTGATTTCTAGGTTCTATTCTTCAATGCTTGCACTCCTAGATCCTAGGTGTTCAACTCTTGAAAGTCAGAAATCAATTCTATATCTTCATTTCCATGATATTGCAATAAAGATGACAACTTTAGCAGCTTTGCAATTTTGACAATTTTTCTCTCCACTTTATCTTCAATCTAAAACCTGTAATCACACATCAAGAGAGAAGAAAAATTATTTTATGTTAGAGAATAGGGGTTTCTCTTGCTCAAACCCCATTTTGGTACTTAAACCTTCTAATGAAATAATGCATAAGAGGGAAATATGAATGAACAACAATGTGTAGCAACTCGCCAATCCTCAATTGAACCTTGGAGTACAAATCAACAACTTATCATGAAGTGGCCTCAATGTATGTAGATCTTGATCATGAAATTGAATATGAAACACTACTTGAATCAGATCTTCAATGCTTCATCAAAACATTAGCTCAACAACATGCATGATGCACTATGCCTTTGACATGATGATATGATCTTTGATTGATGCAATAAAAATTCAATAATCTTCCCTTGAATTCCTTTGAAATACTCTTGAATGCTCTCTTGATCATATATTTTCTATTATGACTTGCTCATAAAGTTGCTTAGATCTTCTAGGATGAAACTATGTGAAATTACCTTATATTTATACTTAACTTAAGATTTAATCCCAAAATTTAAATAACACAAGCCGACATCAGATCTAGGATTTGAAATCACTAAAATACCACCAAAAATATGTTCAAAAAGGGGTGTCCTAAGTTAAGGAGGACGCATTCACCATACGACGAATGGGTCCTAGCATACTTAACTAGGACCTATTTTAGGGATTGTGAAATAACATGCCAAAAGGTCATCCTAGAACCTAGTGAGGACCCATTCTCTAGGTGGAAAATGGGTCCTAGGTCACTATCCTAGGACAAAAATCTTGCCAAATTAAGTGTTTTGAAATATTATTAATGAGTGTTGGGCTTTATCCCTTAGAAAATGCAATAAATTAGGCTTGAGTTTTGAATATGAGGGGCCAACTAAGCTCAATTAACCTCAATTAATTAATTAAATGACTAGATTAGTGTGAAATTATAAAGAAACACTTTACAACACCTTAAATAAGGC
This sequence comes from Sequoia sempervirens, assembly GCA_007258455.2. NCBI lineage: Eukaryota > Viridiplantae > Streptophyta > Pinopsida > Cupressales > Cupressaceae > Sequoia > Sequoia sempervirens. The sequence continues at coordinate 568,103,223 of VDFB02270651.1, read as the reverse complement.
ATCATTAAGTACATTTTGTTAAAAAGGGTCCTAGAGTCAATGTTAATGTGTAAAACACATTACAACACTAAATCAAGGCAGCATTAGGCTCATTTATTGTTAATTATTCCCAAATTAAGTAAGGAATAGGGATTCTTTTTCTGTTACTACATTTTTCCCCCACTTTAGTGAGAGTTTTCCCCCATGTCAAAATCACACTAAACTAGACATTCAAGACACGTATGTTAGATACAAAATCATACCTGATCAAAGACCAAGAAAAAAAAGGAAAAAAAAAGGATCAAGCTTCGATCATTCCAATGCGATGTGGAATGCGGTTGTTTGTTTGAGAAAAGGATCAAGCTTTGACAAATTGAACAACATGATGTGGACTAGGTCTAGGCTATTTGTCCAAAAATGTTTACAAGGAGAACTTGATGTCCACTATACAAACGACACACACTCACTCACTCAGGGATACTATAACCTTAGGCCGTCCACGAGGTGTGTATCCCAAAAATATGGAAAATGAGAGAATCATATTAGCCTCCCATACCATATTGAGGTTATCCTCCTGAAAACTTTGGTAAGGTACCGCAATGCTAAATGCTTTTGAATATTATGTCTATAGGTTTTTTTTCAAGGGGATCTCGCTTTGTGTAAGGTCTTCTTCTTAGGGAACATCGTGCCTAATGTCTCCAAGAGAGGACAAGTCAAGAATATCAAATTACACTTAGAGGATGCCTCGCTTCACATCATGCCACTAAGGGAAAGTCACAAACATATAAAACACTTGGAGGAAATCAAACCTAATGACACCACCAAGAAAAGGATGCATCACAAGAAAAAAGAAAATCACACCATGAAATATGTAAAATGTCGAAAGACGTCATTGATGTATGCCCCCACTTTAAAGTGGTTTATAACACCATTGATGTGAGCAGATGTTTTAAAGTAGCCAATGTTTACTCCTAAGACATGAGAGATTTCCTTGAAATACCCTATTCCAAGTCATATGTTTTTGAAATATTTCTATGTCATCACAAAGGAGGGAGGGGTTGCCCCCAAAAATACATAATGGATCTATGGATTCAAAGTCACTATGTCTTTGCTACAATGTTGTCATAGAGCATGAAACTATCATCATTCCCCAAATATTCATAGAGCTAGAAGAATGACACAAAGAGAGCGAAAACAAAGAAGAATCCTTTTGGGTCAACATGGAAGAGACCTAAATTTTTGAAGCCTTGCATCATCCCCTAAAGGAAAACACAAGAAAAATGAAAAAGGATAAAATGTTTATGACATATAGAAGAATGTAGATACATATAGAGGAATGCACAAAAAAGAGAGACATCAAACAAAAAAATCACGAGGGATCACATTACACACATGCAATCACATAAAGAAACATGAAAAAAAAACAATGCAAAAGACTAGTAAGGCACATGTGAGTCAACCTATAGCAGGTCGTCTACATCCCAATCTTGATCAGTATATGCAGAAGGTGAAAAACTAGCCAAAGGGACAATCAAAAGTGCCGAACTAGGGGAAGCACCAATTTCAACACTTTTATTAGAAGATTTTTCATTTAAGCTCGTAGAAGCGGAAAACAATGTATTCAACTCATTATGCACTTGTTCTTCAATTTTCACAATGTCAATGTCATCATCTAGATTAATCACAATAGTAGGTCAAATGATAATGTCCATGGAAGATTCTTATTTGTGTTGTGGCAAGGGTATAGAGTCATCATGCATTGCTTCAGGTAAGTTTAGATTTTTATTTTCTATGTTGCTCTTTTCTTCTTGATTTTGTAACATACGATTAATTGCACGACATATATGCCTATTCTCTCTAGCATTTTGGTTTTGTTTTAATCTATTGTCAATTTGAGTTTGTGTAGGAGCGGGTTTGTCAACCATAGGTTTCTTTTCTTCATTTAGTGGAAGAACAGAGGGAACAATAGGAGGTTGCTCAACCACTTTTTCTTTAGTGTTGTAATTTTTTTTTAATTTTAGGAGGAACAATGGGATTGTTTTCATTGTCTCATGGTATCTTGTAGGAAATTGTAGGGGTTTTGTCATAGGTTTCTCTTGGATTTTTGGAAGGAATTTTTGTTTAATCATTGTTTCATCAAGGATAGGTGTCTCAATCATGGGTTGAGGCATGTTTCTAAGGGATAACTCTACTATGTGTTTTTCCTTAAATTTTTTATATGAATTGAGAAAGAAGTCCTCATGAGGTCTAATAGGTTCATTAGGTTTGTGCCAAAATAAATCCAATGAAAAGTTCCCTTGGGAAGACACAACATTAAAACCACTATGATGCACAGTAAAGATATCATTGCCAAAGGGAAACTTTAAACATTTATGCACTACCAACGGGATGACATTCATGGAGAAAATCCATGGATAACCTAAGTTCACACAAAATTGGTTCAATTGTGGAATGATGATGAATGATACAGTTAATGTTTTTGGTCCACATTTTAAAGGAAAATCTATCGATCATATCATAGGACAAGCAAAACCATTATGCGTCTTGATCCATGCTTCCGACCTATCATATGTATCTTGATAGAGTTCATGTAGAAATAGGAATTCTTTATTGATCACATTCTCTCCATAGACGAGATCAATTAATATCCCATTAGTGGGCTTGCCATTGATTTTGTTGACTATGTAAAGAGGACCATCAGGTGCATGTTTAAGTATGTCTTTCTCTGAGAAATCAATATCAAGAGGCCTTTTTGTTGAGCCCTTGATTTTTTTGACTATGTAAAGAGGACCATCGGGTGCATGTTTAAGTATTTCTTTCTGTGAGAAATCAATATCAAGAGGATTTTTTTTTGAGCCCTTATGAGGACTAGCTTCAATAAATGCTACCACTTTAGCTGATTCGTCCACATTTTCATCTTTTATATTTTCATCATCCGTGTCAACATTTATCACATCATTCTTTGTGTCACTAGCTTTGACAAATAAAATAGTATGTTCTGGCATAGGATTTGTAAAGATTTGTAAATTTTGGTTAGGAGGAGCTATGGAATTATTACCTTGATCATTCACACCTCCAATTTGAATTTGATTGTTATCAATAAGTTCTTTCACAAGATGTTTAAGACACTTACAATATTCCGTATCATGTCCATTTTATCGGTGATAATGGAAAAAAGAGTTTCATTGAAATCATGTGGGCAATGGTAGATTAGGATCACGCTCTTTAACAAGAGGCAAGGAAATCATATTCTTTTCAATAAGATGCAATATGATATTATGAAGGGTATCAGTGTTGAATACTCAAAATACTGAGAGGGGGTGTGAATCAATACTCCATTAAACAATTCAACTATAAATCATCCAATTGTTAAAGCATATTTAACTACAAACACGAATGAAGACATTGAAAAGAGCATGACACCGTATGACACATCAACACTAGATTTTTACATGGAAAACCCAAAATGGGAAAAACCGTGGTGAGGATTAGCTCACAATAGAGTATATCCAGATATAAAATATTACAATGTCTCACTATGAGGAAACACTATCCTTGAAGGCTCATAGCCTAATATAGTTTAGTTTTGGTGAAGAATAATATATGAAACACTTCTCTGCGAGTGTATGCAACACTTTTGTCTGATCATTCATACAAATTCACACATTGTAATCCTCGATCACTCTAACTTTTTTCATTTCATTCGCTCACACACCATCTCTTCTACTACCACATCGTCACACCCCTTTTTCTTTCAAAAGAGTTCACACACACACAAGACACACACACACACACACACATATATATATATTGTATATGATCAAGTACACCAATTAGGCTACCATAATTGAAGTAACCCCATTTCAAATCAAAACCAAAACTATCAACATTAATCCTCACATTATATTAGTCGACGTGGACCTTTGATAGATCCATTTATCATTCACAACACATGTTTAAAATCCTTAACACCAATTCATAATTAGGTTGGCCAGAGTTAGACCTAAGACAATAAAACTCTAAATGTATATGCAATTCATCAAACGTGTAATACAAAAAAAAATTTAACACATAAAATTATCCTTAAAATGACACTGAATAACTTATCTTCAACACCACAAAACAAAATAATTAATCCTAAGAAAATGTACAATCTCCCTCATCAATGCATTGTATAGAAACTCATTGTAGTCCTTAGAGAAGAACACTTTTATTCATATCTTTTGTATGCTTTCACATATCATTACAAAAATTTGGTGTAAGATGCATCCTATAGTCACAAGCCTATGTATAGAGTCTTGTAGTGATATCTTTCTTTAAGGTGAAATCCAGACAAAAAAACTGACATACAAAACCAATATATAAGCAAAACACTATTTTCCAAACTACTGGTGATAGTATCTTTCCAACTGTATAGCCAAGTCAAATGAAATATTGTTAGTGGATGCAAATAATGTTGAGATAGACCATAATATAAGATTCCAAAATAATCTTACAATATTAAGATAATCCAAACCAAAATACCGGATCAACAAACTTCCATTACTAGAGAAAATACTGATCAATACAAGTAATGTACATCATTGAAAATCATCCAAATTGTATTGTTGACATCAATGACAACCTTCCAAATTCCAACAATCTCCCCCTTTGTCATTGATGGCAACAAATGATGTGAAAACCATAAAAAAATATTTCTCAACCCAAAAAAAACTTTTCCAATTTTTTTTCACAAAACTTTTCACATCCTCCTCTCCCCCTTTGACATCAATGGCAAAGGATGAAAAGATATTGAATGCTTTGATAGTTTCCATTACATATCTAAATACTCCCCCTGAGGATTACATCCAAAACAACATCTATGAGTAATCAACCAGAGGTGGTTGTCCCTTGAAGTTTGCTAAGAATACTTTTTCAAGAGGTTTTTCCTTCATCCCAAAGTTTCTTTGCTTTTGATAAGGCTCTACATAGATAATTAAGATAACAAATGATGTCCTTTCCTTCAACCAGAGTCCTAGGAGTAAAATTTGAGTTTAGAATCCTATCAACCAAAGAATTAGTATAATAGACAAGTGTACACATAATCCTAATTAGATCTCTGAGCTTCCCATATTGTTCAATCATCTCTCCTTTCTCCTTATGTGATGCAAGATATTCTTCATGCAACTTTGTTAATCCATACCAAGTTTGGCCATCCAGATCAAGAGCTAGATTAAAGGTGCCAGAATCATATTTTATTTGAGTCTCAATAGTGTCATCAAAAACCTTGAATCTTTGAATAGCATTAGGCCATGCCCAACAAAATGAGAGTAGACTACTGGCCTCTTCCTCACACTTTTGAACCTCTTTAAGTCTCTCAAGTGCAATGCAGTGCATAGATTTGCATATATCTTCAATTTCAAACAATCCTTTTTCTTTGACCCAAGTGACCATTTCACTTATTGCTTGACTCTTCAGTTCTTTGAATTTATCAGTCAATGAATTTGTGCTTTCTAGAATGGACTGTGAAGAACTAGTAACTACTCTGGGAACTATCTGAAGATGTGCCTTTTTCCTAACTAGCTGCTTAAGTCCCCTTGGAGATGGCTCAACCTAAGCAACTAATGCATGGACCTCAGTGAAGTTTCACTGTTCTCCGGAGGCAACTATTGATTTACCAGAGACCAACTTAGATTTTTCAAGAATTTCTTTAGCTACTATAGTGTAAGTTCCAAATCTAGGTTTGCTTGGATATCAAGGGTTGTTGATTAGTATTTCAATATAGCCAGCAGCATAATCCTTTTCAATTTCATACCCCATCTCAGGAATCCAGGAGCTTCTTAGTTCAACTGCCTTGATAATGTAGTTATCAATGGATACTAGAAATGTTATATTATCCTTATACTTTGTAACTAGTTCTCTTGGGATTCTCCTTCTGTTTATTCTTCTCTAAAACTTTCCAAATAATGCAGCAAGAGTATCTCCTTGTGCATCCAATTCACCAATATATCTCATTAGATCTCTAATTTGATGAGAAATCGGTTTGGTATTTAACTAAAAAAATTCTCCTATTCCAAGAACTTCTCTCATAAAGTAGAAGGTAAGACATAATACCAATGTTCCATATCTAAAAGTACATTTCTTTTTCTTGATACCACTCATATTTTCCAATAGTTGTTGCTGGAACAACTCACAAAGATCATATTTTGTCCTCTTCTCAATCATTTCTACTGCTAATTCAATTGTGGAGGTAGATACATCATTATCACCAAAAATTAGGTGTGAAATAACCAAACTTGTATATTGGACAGCCAAATTAGTAATTCCAATACTTGTGTTCTTTATTAATCCCTTTCCTTTGTCAAGATTATATTCAGGAGTAGGGCCGGTGGATAATAACCTAGTAACATCTCTAATTGCTTCTCTAGATATCATATGTGAATTTTCAAGCCATGCAAACTCATCACAAAATTTGCTAAGTGCCAGTCTAATACATCTTTCTTCATTGTTAAAGTCTAAAAATTTATCCCACACATCCAATTTCATTTTTGTAAGTACATTTTATTCCAGTTTTAGGGTAGATTCATTTTCGCTTAATTCTTCTAACCAAAATATATGAGCTTTTTCATAGGTAGGTTCTTCCAATTTTATATGAATATATATCCCAATATCTTCAATTGGAATAACACCAAGTGGAACATCCAAAAATTCACCCAAGGGGTCGAGTTCTAGGGTTTTAACATGATACATTTTAAATTTTGGTTATGGTCTCACTGAATTGTCTACTACTTGAGGAATATCCATCAAATTCAACCAAATTTAATGAGCAATTCAGACAAAATAATATATATAGTAACAACGACTTACCTCTTTCCTACACACCAATGCCAAACTCTAAATTTATGCAATATGAAAAAGCTCTAGTTTCTTCAAGATTTCTCTGCATGCTTCTTCTCTTCCAAAAATGCCTTTAATTGAATGAGTTTTCTTTAACATACTTAAATTTATTTCATTGATCTCAATCACTTCAAAAATAAATACTTCAAAACGCAAGTAGATGTCCTCAAAATTTGTGTATACTTCCATCTTTTCAAACTCTGCAAAATTCATTCTTCACACATGTGCACCTAAAAATTCCTTTCACATGAAATGTGAATTTTTTGCCTTAATAAATGCATTTATGTCATGACATGACATCATATATCGAAAAGGGGATATTAAATTTTTGGTTATTGCTCCCCTTACCCACTACCTAGATTTAATTTCTCACTAGATTATCTACATTAGGGGATGACACAGATAAAATTGATATTTTTGTTTCTCCTTGCTTTTCAGATTCTCCTTCCTTTCTCCAGATCCTTTCCATTTCCTTCTTAACTTATGTCAGATCAATATTAATGATTGGTTCATATCTATTTACCGAATAATCACTTTTCATATTTCTACTTTTCTAGTCTCTAGCAAAGTGTCTTAGTTTGCTGCAATTGTAAAAAAGCAACATTATTCCATCCAAATTGTCCTTTATTCAATCTATATTTGCACTGGTTGGCCTTATGTCCAAATAATTTACAATGATAATAGTAGCCATTGAATGGATAAATTATCTTGTTCAACTTCTAACTTTTGCACTCTATAGCTTTATGTCCAATCCTCTTGCATTTAAAACATTGACTGAAGAATGATAGATTATTTTGATTCATTCCATCATTCTATTTCATTTTATTTTCACAATTTTTCCCTATGACCAAACCTATTGCAAGAATAATAGACACTGTAAAAATATAAGTACCTTTGAACATTGGGTTGTCCGATAGGAATCCTTTTGATATTTCTTCTTAGATTCTTGAATTGTCTACTATTGCTTTGAGTCTTCAAGTTAGGGGATTGATTTTCTTTTGAGCTTTGTCCTTCTTCAAATCCCAAACCACTTTTTTCCTTAGAGGGTTTTTGCCCCACAATATGTTCATCTAGCATTGTATAACTTGTCACAAATTTATTCTCATGTCTTCTTTCCTTTTCATGATCTGATTTCTAAATTAACACTTCTTGTTCAAGCTTTGCAAATTCATCCATATTCCTTTGTATTTCAACTTTCTAAAAGTCTTCAATTCTTCTTTTTTCTTCCTGATGTTCTTTGAGACCAATGATATGACCATTTTCTTTCTTTAATTGATCACTAACTTCTCTATATCTTTCCTTCAGCTTCTTAATGCACTCATTTTCTTCCTTCAGGCTATCCTTTAAATCTTTATTTTATTCTATATGTTCAATAGGGATCTCTTATGGAGGAATAAGAAATTGTTTATCTTCAATGTATTCATGTTTTGGGACCTTCCTCAAGCTGTTAGAATTTTTTAGAGGAACCAAGATCTTATACCAATTATTGAATGCCTAGAATACTAAGAAGGGGGGTGAATTAGTATTCCATTAAACCATTCAACTACAAACCATCCAATTATTAAAGCATATTTAACTGAAAATAAGAATGAAGACATTGAAAAGAGCATGACACCATAAGACACATCAACACCAAATTTTTACGTGGAAAACCCAAAATGGCAAAAACCATGGTGAGGATTAGCTCACAATATAATATATATAGATATAGAATATTATAATGGATCAGTACCAGGACACATTTTCCTTGAAGGATCATAGCTTGATATAGTTTACTAAAAAAAGTATGGATCACTACCAAGGGATGAATTGAGATAGAATGCACCTCCCTTATGCTGGAGTTTAGTTCCAGCGAAGCACAATATATGAAACACTTCTCTGCAAGTGTATGGAACACATTTGTCTACTCATTCATACAACTTCGCACATTGCAAAATTTAGCAATCATCGATCACTTTGAAATTTTTCATCTCATTCGCTCACACACCATCTCTTCTACTACCACACTGTCACACATCTTTTTTCTTTCAAAAGAGTTCACACATATCTATTGTATATGATCAAGTACACCAATTAGGTCAGCCTAATTGAAGTAACCCCATTTCACATCAAAACCAAAATTGTCGACATTAATCCATGTATAATATTAGTTGGCATGGACTTATGATAGATTCATTTATCATTCACAACACATGTTTGAACTACTTGACACCAATTCATAATTAGGTCAGCCAGAGTTAGACCTAAGACAATAAAACTCCAAACGTATATGCAATTCATCAAATGTGTAACACATAAAATCTTGTTAACACATTGAATTATCCTTAAGAAGAAACCAAATAACTTATCTTGAATACTACAAAACAAAATAATTAATCCTCGGAAAATGTAGAATCTCCCTCATCAATGCACTGTACAAAAACTCAATGTAGTCTTCAGAGTAGAACATTGTTATTCATATCTTTTGTATGCCTTCACATATCATTACAAAACTTCAGTGTAAGATGAATCTTATAGTCACAATCCTATGTACAAAGTCCTATAGTGATATCTTTCTTTGAAGTGGAATACAAACCAAAAATTGACATACTGAACCAGTATATAAGCAAAACATTATTTTCTAAACTACTGGTGACAATATCTTTCCAACCGTATAGCCAAGTGAATTGAAATCTTGTCAGTGGATGAAAATGATGTCAGTATAGACCATAATATCAAATTTTGAAAGAATCATACAAATTAAGATAATCCAGACCAATATACCAGATCAACAGACTTCCATTATTGGAGCAAAAACTGATCAATACAAGTAATGTACATCACTGACAATCATCCAATTCTATTGTTGACATCAATGACAACCTTCCAATTTCCAATAATTGGGTAGAGGAGTAAAATTTCTATTCCTATCCCCAAAGGAAAAAGTATTTGTCATTTTTATAACTACTTGGTTATTAGCTTGTTGACTTGGTTGAGGGGAGTTAAGTTGTAAAAAGCCCCTATTTTTCTTCTTAAAATGTTGGTTACTATTTTGAGTTGTGGATTCAGAGTTTTTAGGATGACTAGGGGTTTTTTGCATCACGATCGCAAGTCATATTTTGATAATCATGAAGGGTTGTACATAATTGTGTAAAGGATGGGAATCTCAACATCTCAAGTTTGTTTTGTAAGTTGGAAATAAAAATTCTTTGAAGGTCGAAATCAGGAATCTTAATGTTTACTTGTGAATAAAGTGTTTGGTATCTTGCTATGAAATCAATAAATTTCTCATTATGCTTTTTTTTGCAAGTCATTAAATCAGCTAGGGTCATCTTGGGACCCATGTAAATGTAGAAGTGGTTGTAAAAAGCATCAACAAGTTCATTGAATGAACCAATTGAATTATTTGGTAAGGAAGAGAACCACTCTAAAGCAATATCTTCAAAGATCTTGGGAATAGTTTAGCCAAGAGCTTATCTTCAAAGTTGAAATCACTACATAGGGCTGTAAAAGTGGAAACATGGCTAATAGGATCTCCTTTCCCACCATATTTCTCAAATTTGGGAACTTTTATACTTTGTGGCATTTGTGCTCTCAATATCTCTAGGGATAATAGATTGGTTTTGATGTAGTGCAAAGGTTGACCACTATTTTTTTGATTGAGGGTTGCAACTTGTTGTTGAATGGATGACATGGTTTGCATAAGTATTTTAAGGATGGCATCATTTTTATTGTAGGGTGGAGGGGAATAAGGTGGAGTGGTGTATGTATGTGGAGGGAAAGTGAATTGTAAATTTGTGAGGGAGGATGGTTGAGATATGATATGTGAATGCACAAAGCTAGAAGGATTCCCTGTGGAAATACCTAAGGAAGTGTTCACATTGCTAGCAAGTTGGATGGTTGTGGTAACTTGAGTACTAGTGTATGTAGGAATGGAAATGGGAATTGTAGAAGGAGGAATTGAAGTTCCACCTTGGCTTTGGTTACACCCCAAAACTTGAGTAGAACTAGTGATGGTAAGGGTGGTGTTGTTAACATTAAGTACATTGGTTTGTACTAGGGAATTCATGGGAAATGAGGTATGCATGCTATGATCCATAGAGGGTTGATTATCAACACTATTAGGAAGAGAGATAGAAAACCCACGATCCACAACGAATGGTATATCACGGGATAACATGAGTCTTGAACTACGTCTTACAATAGTATTGCTAATAGGAAACCAAGTTGTAAAGCTCATGCAATATTTTACAAACTTAGTGTACAAACCCAAAATGGAAAGAGGGTAAAGTGTAATGCAAGGTCCTAGAATGAAATGCAATTTTTAGATTCTAAACATGGTAATTTGCTGATTACACTATGAAACAATCTAAAAATGAAATATTGTAAATGCAATTTTAAATTTAGACAATTCACAAAATGAATAAAATTAAGCTAGATCTAATGAAATGAATGAAACAAAAATTCAATCAACTATAACTGAGATTTGACATCGACAAACAAAAGTAAAAAAACTAAAGGTTTCAATTTCCAGAAATGCAGATTTTGTCTGAACAAGGACTCAATCGCCCTAGGGAGAATGCATCCTAGATTAGGGTTTTGAAATTGATTTTTATGGATTTTTAAGCCTTTTCTAATGATTTTCAGATTTAGGTCTGCAATAGTAAGTTTTAGGTTCAGATTTTTGTAAATGCAATGTGAATGCAAGTTGAAAATGTGACAAAATGATGAACTACAAAACCTATTTTGATATGCAATTTTGTTTTCAATTTTTAAATGCAAGTTTGAATGATCTAAATGATATGCAAAATGACTGATTTTTTTTTTGTAATTTTCAGATTTAAAGAATGGAAACAATGCAATTCTAAATCCCTATATGAGATGCAAATTTGAATGCAAACTAAGACACCCTAAATGAGATCTAATTCAATGAAAATGAATGCAAGATCTAATCTAAGATGAAAAGAGACTCCTAAATCAGAAAAATACAATGCTCAAGAAGTCGGGTTCACCAAAATGAAACATAGAAAAAGAGAGTGCAATCATCAAATGAGATGAAAAAATTGGTGCACCCAACTTTTTTTGACTAGATGTTTCACTCAATTATGAGGGACATAATACATAAATATCAATAAGAAAACAAACCTAACTATTATAACAATAAAAAGGAAGGTTTTTTAGATGCTGAAATGATGTGCACCTTTTTTAAAAAAAGTGTTGTTTCGGGCTTCACTAAGGACTCATTTTCCCAATGGCGAATGGGTCTCTACTAGGGTTCTGAAAAATTGATTTCTGGGTTTTGTTCTTCAATGCCTGCACTCCCAAATCCTAGGTGTACAACTCTCGAAAGTCATAAATTAATTATGTAGCTTTGTTTTCATGATATTGCAATAAAGATGACAACTTTAGCAACTTTGCAATTTTGAAAATTCTTATCTCCACTTGATCTTCAATCTAAAACCTGCAATCACACATCAAGAGAGAAGAAAAAATGTTTTTTTGTTAGGGAATAGGGGTTTACCTTGGTCAAACACTGTTTTGGTAATTAAACCTTGTTAGTGTAGGTTTTTATTTCCTAGTTGGGATATTTATTTTCCCTTTTTTACTAGGTTTTTCCTACACCTTTTTTTTAATCTTGCTTAGGTTAATAAAGCATGTTTAATTAGGTGAGAGGATTATGAGGTGTCACATTCCTACATGTGAGCATCCATTATCTATCTTGGGAAGATACTTTGCTATCTTTAGTCTGATAGATGGTTGCTCCTCATTGGTCAGTGTTGCCACCTACACCCCTCCCTCTTGCCTATATAAACACGCTACCTAGCTTGTATTTTCATCAATATGGAATGCATTGTGTTGTTACTCTGCCATTCTCTTGCTTTGAGCTCTTAATGCAATTTTGTCTCTTCGACTTTTGCATGTCTCTCGGAATCGCTGGTTTGCTTTCATTTGCATTTCAGTTTATGTAGCTTAGATCTCTCTTTCAAATTCTGGTTTTTAATCTTATTCAAGATTTCTAACATGGTATCAGAGCTATAGTTTGAGAGTTTTAAGTTCATTTGATTCCTAATTGAGAGATGAGTTATGTAAGATCTTTTCAATCCCGTATGCTCTTCTCTTGCATTTTATAATGATCTGGAGAATAAAAAAGGATATAACAAGACCCATTAACCCCTATTTTTTTGCATGCAATTTTTTGTGAGATCTGGGTGATTGCAACATTTTTGGTTGTTCCAACATGTCCAGGAGGCTCGAGAAATTCAGAAATTTCTTTCATTTCATCTGATTTGGAGATCGTGTGAAAAGTTGCAAATGGGGGTTTGAAGCTCATATTTTATGAAGCATCTCTCAAACGGGGTATTTTCAGGCCAAAAGAATATTTTCATTTTTTTTGGAAGGCCTAAAAACCTCCTTTTTTCATATAAGGTTCGTGCAAATCAGACATCAGAAGCTTTGCATGTTGTTTTTCCCTTCTTGAAGACATTTTTTACACTATGGCTACATTCTGCGCAAGTGATAAATAAAAACGCCTTCTGGGTTTTGTTCGCCACATCGAAAAACTATCTGGGTATCAGTTATTCTTTTCATGCAGTCAATAAATCATGTAGAAATCACATAAAAAAGCTTCAGTTGGACCCCTCACCATTATAGTTTTTAGTTTTACCACTAATTTTCAAACAACTCATTCTCAGCCATACAAAGGTATTTCTCAATGATTTTTTTTTGAAAATGATCAGAATTTCATGCTTCTTGTAGTGGTAAAATCAGTTTTTCTTCAAATGTGCCTGTGTTTCTAGAATTTAAGTTCTTTCATCAGATCTGAAGGACAGTTCTCATTTTTTAAACTTCAAACTACTATAACTTTCTCATATGATCTTGAATTTGGGTCATTCTTTTTTTGAAAGTGGATATTTTTCAAAGTGCTAAACATTTGTGTAGGTTTGAAGTTGTCATACATAGATTTGTTTTACTTCAGTATTTGGGTCCATTTTTGGACATTTGTATAACTTTGGAAAATAACTCCAGCATTGTAAACACACTGATCTATAAAGTGCCAAAAAAATTTCTGGGGGGGGGGCTTTTTGATTCAGTGAAAAAGGGGGGGTGTCTTGTGCATGTTCTTTCTTCATTGAGCTTTCTTTCCTACACAACAAAAATCTTTCTTTCTACATTAAAATGGATCAATTAACAGTACCTGTGCTCACACCTTACAACTACTATGAGTGGAAGTCCAAGATGACTACACAACTTAAGAAGTTAGGGTTGTTTAGAGTAACTATGGGTCTTGAAACTGAACCATCTTTAATTGCAGAAAAGCCTAAATGGTTTAACAAACTTGATGAAGCTTTTGGAACTCTATGTATGTTTGTATCTCTGGATTTACTTTTCCATATTGAGTCTGTTACAACACCTAATGATGTATGGACTCTTTGGAAAACCTCTTTGGTGCACAAGATGAACTTAGAGGACATTTATTGGAGAATGAGTTGATAGGGTTAAATCCATATAATTTTGATACAATTCAGGATTTCTTCACAAAACTAAAGGCTTTAAGATTGTAGTTGAAACAGTGTGGGATAGAGAAGAAAGATAGTCAGTTGATTCTTAGCATTCTTTCCAAACTTGGTCCTAACTACTCTGTGTTTGTTTCTACATTCTATACCACAAAAAGTGCCTTGGGAACCACATATAAAATGCCTTCTTTAGATGAATTTGCTAATGAACTCACTAAAGAGCAAGATAAATTGGTTCAAATGGGCATGATTAAGCCATCTAAATCTCATACCTTGGCTGCAAATCAGGGCACTAATGATCAGAAAGGGCATGGTAAGAAAGATAAGAAACAAAAGAACCAAGGAGAAAAGAAGCAAGAACAAATATTAGCTGCTTCAAAAGCAGCTAATAATGCCTCTTCTTCACAAGGCGACAAGCCTAAGAAGGAGAAAATTTAGTGTTCTTATTGTAAGAAACTTGGTCATGATGAACACTAGTGTTTCAAGAAACAGATTGATCACCTTTCACATCTTCTTGAGAAGAACAATATCAAGGTACCTGATTCTGTCAAACAAGTTTCATCAGAAGGGACTTCAAAGAACATAGAAAAGAGTAAAGGGAAAGGAAAGGGAAAGGCCCTAGTTGTTGTTGCTTCTCAACCAGATTCCTAGATCATTGACTTGGGTGCTTCACACCACATGGCTTCATCACAAGAGAGTTTTGCCTCCTTGGATTCATGTTCTTTGCCATCTATTCTATTGGGTGATGATACTTCTATAGAGGTGAAAGGGAGAGGGTCTGTTGATGTGGGGGATGGCACATTTCATGATGTTTTATGTGTACCCTCATTGTCAACTAATCTCCTATCTATCTATCAGATCACTCACACTAGCTCTGGCAAGCGGGTTGAGTTCACTCCAGACACAATGGTTATTAGTGAGATGCACAATGGGTCTACAATTGCTGTGGGGAAGGATGATCATCAGTCTCGAGTATATCACTTTTCTCACTTTGTTCCTAATTATCCTTCACTTTCTTTGCTTACTCACTCAAATGAGGTGAGTAGTTTGTGGCATTAGCGGTTTGGCCACTTGAACTACCGCTACTTGCAAGAACTCAGTCAATAGGACATGGTTTCAGGGTTGCCTTCTATTCAATTTTCTGATGGAGTTTGCTAGGGTTGCATTCTTGGTAAGCATCCTAAAGAAAAATTTGATAAAGGCAAAGCATGGAGGGCCACACAACTCTTGGAGTTAGTACATAGTGACCTTATGGGTCTATTGCCACATCCTTCTTTCAGCAGGGCCAAATATGTCTTGACATTCATTGATGATCTTTCCAGATATACATGGGTCTACTTTCTCAAACACAAGTCTGAGGTCTTTGATTCTTTTCAAGACTTCAAAGCTTTTGCAGAGAAGCAGTCTGGGAAGGCCATCAAGATTCTGCGTACAGATAATGGGGGGAGTATGTCAATTGAAGAAGTTTGAGTGGTTTTGTGCCTTAGAGGGCATTGATCTTCAGCACATAGTTCCCTATAGTCCACAACAGAATGGTGTCACAGAGCGAAAGAATCGGTCCTTGAAAGAAATGGCTACATGTATGATTCATTCCAGATCGATGGCACCTCAATATTGGGCAGAGGCCATCAACTGTGCGTGCTATATCCAAAATCAGGTTCCTCACCGAGCTATAAAGGGGGTCACTCCTTTCCAAGCTTGGACCAGTCGAAAGCCCACAGTGAAGCACTTTTGAGTGTTTGGATCTCCTGCATGGGCCCACATTCCAACAAAGAAGTGCAAGGCTCTGGATCTACAAAGCAAGCCTTGCATATTTGTTGGGTACCTCGATGGTGTCAAGGGCTATAGGCTTCTCCACCCTACCACACATGAGTTGTTCATTGAGAGGAGTGTTTGATTTGAGGAGGATGTTTCTACACCTTCCAACACTTCTCCATCAACCATCACTTTGGATGCATTACGACTACATGATGATAGTTCTTTCGAGGATCTTAATCCTCTTGATCCACATGAGGAGTCTTCTTCCTCTACTTTAGATGGAAAAGATGATGTTGAGGAAATTTCTTCCTCCTCTTCGAGTCATCATTCAGAGGGTGTTGATTCTCCACATTCTCCTGGTTCTCCTACTATTGGGCCTCTTTGGGCTCGTCAGACTTTGGAGTCAGCAGGTGATTGGGTTGGTTATCCTTCAGATGCTAGAAGAACAAGGTCACAGTTCAAGCATGGTCCACATCTCTTCTTTGCTTCAACTTCCGATCCACAATCCTTCAGGGAAGCTTCTGGTGTTCCTGAGTGGGATACTGCTATGCAGGAAGAGTTTAGTTCCTTGGAGAGGAACCACACTTGGTATTTAGTCCCTCTTCCTAAGGGAAGAAAACTTGTTTGATGCAAGTGGATCTATCAAACAAAATTTGTTGTAGATGGGTCGGTTGATCAACATAAGGCTCACTTGGTTGCAAAAATATTCTCCCAGGTTCTCAGGATTGACTACACTAAGACTTTTGCACTAGTTGCCAGCATGACCTCTATCTGACTTGTCCTAGCCATTGTTGCAGCCCATCATTGGGAAGTTCATTAGATGGATGTGAAGAGTGCATTTCTTCATGGTGACCTTCAAGAGGAGATATATATGGAGCAGCCTCAGGGGTTCATCCAGGATCCATCACTTGTTTTCTGCCTACGAAAGTCTCTCTATGGCCTCAAATAGGCCCCTCGGGCTTGGTATGCCAAGATGGACTCCTTCCTTCTGTCAGTTGGGTTCACTCAATGCCATTCTGATCCAAACATCTACATTTTGTAGTAGAATGATACTCTCACTTTCCTTGTTCTCTACGTTGATGACTTGTTGATCACGGGGAGTCACTCATCTCACATACAGGCAGTGAAAACTAACCTTCATGACCGGTTTCTGATGTCAGACTTAGGCTTACTGCACTACTTCTTAGGGATTGAGATCACTCAGTCACCTTCTAGTATCTTCATTGCACAACCTAAGTATGCTCTTGATATGCTCTCTAGATTTCGCATGGTTGACTGTAAGCCTGCGCCGACTCCATTTTTTTTTGGGGTCAAACTTGAGGCTTCTTGTTCTTCACCTTTGGTGGATGCTACTCTGTATCGCCAATTGGTTGGAAGTCTCATATACTTGACTCACATGAGGCCTGATCTTTTATATGATGTGGGCCTGGTCTCCAGGTTCATGCAGGAGCCACATGAGCTGCATTGGAAAGCAGCTAAGTGGATTCTTCACTATATTTAGAGCACTCATAGTTATGGGATTCATTATGCAGTGGGTGTGGACATTGACTTATTGGGATATACTGATTCAAATTGGGCAGGAGATTCTCAGGATCACAAGTCTACTTCAGGGTATTGCTTCTCTCTTGGTTCTGGTTTGATTTCATGGTCGAGCAAGAAGTAGTCTGCTATTGCTCTTTCATCTACAGAGGTTGAGTATCGAGGAGCAGTTAATGCTGCTACTGAGGCCATTTGGCTTCAAAACATTCTCACTTAGTTTAGCATTTCCTTTCGGAATCCTACAGTCATCTTTTGTGACAACCAGAGTGCCATTAAGATCTCTCGCAATCCGGTCCACTATCAGCGGACCAAGCACATTGAGATTCACATGCACTACATTCGAGAGCTAATACATGAGCAGGCTCTAGATCTTCAGTACTGTCTGACATCAGAGTAGACGGTAGACATCTTCACCAAACCGTTCACTAAGTGCAAGTTCATTCATTTGCGAGCTTTGCTTGGGGTGCGGAAGGTGTCCTCTTCTGGTGGGGCATCTTAGTTCCTTCTTTCTTTCTCTCTCTATTATGGGGGAGGCGTACTCTCTATGTATTTGGGGGAGGGGGCTTCTTATCGTTTGGGAGGGAAATCATTGTACATGGGTACCTCATCAAGCTTCATTTGTCGGGACCCATCTTTTTACCCACCTAAGCAGCGCTTAAGGGGGGGTGTTAGTGTAGGTTTTTATTTCCTAGTTGGGATATTTATTTTCCCTTTTTTACTAGGTTTTTCCTACACCTTTTTTTAATCTTGCTTAGGTTAATAAAGCATGTTTAATTAGGTGAGAGGATTATGAGGTGTCACCTTCCTACATCCATTATCTATCTTGGGAAGATACTTTGCTATCTTTAGTCTGATAGATAGTTTCTCCTCATTGGTCGGTGTTGCCACCTACACCCCTCCCTCTTGCCTATATAAACACGCTACCTAGCTTGTATTTTCATCAATATGGAATGCATTGTGTTGTTACTCTGCCATTCTCTTGCTTTGAGCTCTTAATGAAATTTTGTCTCTTTGAATTTTTCATGTCTCTCGGAATCGATGGTTTGCTTTCATTTGCATTTCAGTTTATGTAGCTTAGATCTCTCTTTCAAATTCTGGTTTTTAATCTTATTCAAGATTTCTAACCAACCTTGTAAGGAAATAATGCATAAAAGGGAAATATGAATGAACAAAAATGTGTAGCAACTCACCAATCCTCAATTGAACCTTGGAGTACAAATCAACAACCTAGCATGAAATGGCCTCAATGTATCTTGATCTTGATCTTGATCATGAACTTGAATTTGAAACAATGCTTGAATTTGATCTTCAATGCTAAATCAACATATTAGCTCAACAACATGTATGATGCACTATACCTTTGACATGATGATATGGCCTTTGATTGCTGCAATAAAACTTCAATAATCTTCCCTTGAATGTCTTTGAAATGCTCTTGAATGATCTCTTAATCATAAAATTTCTATTAGGACTTGCTCATAAAGTTTCTTAGATCTTTTAGGATGAAACTATGTGAAATTACCTTATATTTATACTTAATATTTAATCCTAAAATTCAAATAACAAAAGATGACATTAGATCTAGGATTTGAAATCACTAAAATCCCACCAAGAATATGTTCAAAAAGGAGTGTCCTAAGTTAAAGAGGACCCATTTTCCATAGGGCGCATGGGTCCTAGCATACTTAACTAGGACCTATTTTGGGTTTTATGAAATAAAATTCCAAAAGAGGGTCCTAGGACCTATTGAGGACCCATTTGCTAGATGGAGAATGGGTCCCATGTCACTATCCTAGGACATAAACCTTTCCAAACTAAGTGTTGTGAAATATTATTAATGAGTGTCAGGATTTATCCCTCATAAAAAGTAATAAATTAGGCTTGGATTTGAATTTAAGGGGCCAATTAAGCTCTATTAGCCTCAATTAATTAATTAAATCCCGAAATTAGTGTGAAAGTGTAAATAAATACTTTACAACACCCTATATAAGGCATCATTAAGTACATTTTGTTAAGTACAAATGTGTGAAATAACACTAAATCAAGGCAGAATTAGGCTCATTTATTTTTAATTATTCCCAAATTAAGTAAGGAAAAGGAATACTTTTTTTGTTACCACATATAGTATGTTAAGTGTCTATGTCGCCAAAATATGTATAGTTGACATTTTTACGGTCACTTGAGTCTCTCTTTTGGACTTTGGCTTGATTTTTTCTAGGTCTAATGTTGTAATGTGGTTAATATGTTCACATTAGGTCTTCAATCTTTATGAATCATAAAGACTTCTACATTGTATTGTAAAGGTTTTGTGAAGTGTTGTAACTCACTTTCACAAATTTTTAGGACCCTTTCACCATAATTCACCTAAATAACACCTTTTTATCACTTACCAAGTCTTATTTCAAAGTGTTGTAACTCACTTTCATACTTTTCTAGACTTGTCTTCACTAATTTAACCCTTTCTCATGTATAAATGACCCTTTAACAAACTTTCTGACTATTTTTAAGTGTGTTTTTGAGGATACTCTTGTTGGACAACATTTAATGCACTGTAATTCCCGAGACCCACTTAATTTTCTTAAGTGGAACTAAGTCGCCAGTAGGGGAGACTTAGTCATTTTTGGCACAAAACTCACAATAATTTCAAATTTTTGGCGAGATTTTGTCCTCGAACCCTTGAGGTCAGCCTGTGATGTGTTATTTTTAGGAAATTTAAGTAAAATCAAGTATAAATAAGGGATTTTCTCCTCATTTTTCATCTCCTAGCATCCCCTACAATTCCCAATCTCTTGCACTCATTAAGCATTAAATCTTTCAAGCAATCAAACAATCAAGCATAGTCAAGTCATCCATTGGAGCACTTCATTGCATATCTTCAGATTTCTACATCAAGAGATTGGTAGGTTCATGAAATTGCATGTTGTTTATTTATCATTCTCCTTTCATTCCATTTCATTTCATAGGGTTTGATTACCAAAGTGGGGTTTGACCAAGGAAAACCCCTATACTCTAACCCTTAACCATTTTTCCCCTTTTGCATGTGTGTTTGCAGACTTTTGTATGTAGATTTTTCAAGAAAATAGGCGTTGAAAGTGGTCAAGAAGCTTTCAAATTCAATCAATTCATCACAACCCTAATTCAAGCTTGGAGAGACTTTCTACCTCGTTTTCTATAGAATCAAGTGCAGACACCTATCAAGAAAGCAAGTGCAGACCTATGGCTACCATATTTTGTCTTGAAATTTTTGAGATTTGCAGGAGGACTAAGTCACCACTACTAGTGGATTAGTCTCACTTTCAAGCCTGGAAATTGATTTTGACATTTCTAGATACTCATTTGGAAAATTCCCATTCTAACAAAGTTTCTCAAAACTGGGACTAAGTCGCCCAACCTGGCGTAAGTGTCCCAGTCAGCATTTTTTAGCCAATTTTTTAGGATTCCAGAATCTCCCAGCATCAGATTCCATATTCCAAGTGCACGTCTTTGATTTTGTTATGTTATTTCATCATTTACTTGCATTCTTAGGCATTTCTACATATCACAAGTTGTGTTTTCAAACAAGTTGCATTTCTTAGGTTTTACATTATTAGATCATTTCATTTTTAGTTTAGTGCATTAGTATATCTTAATTAGACATAATACATCTCATTCACATTAACTTTGAGTGTAGACGTTTGGATTTTTGCCCAATTCTTTCCCCTTTTAGGTGAAAAACCCTAGAAGGGATAGAAAGCCTTTTGGTTTGCAAAATCATTGTCCACATTCTGGTAAACCCAACTTTTGAACATCTTTGCTTCTGGTTTTAAGTGCATCCTAAGTTTTTGTATTAGGTATTGCATTGTTTACATTGCATCTTAGGGTTTTCAAAATTGCATTATTGAAAATCTTCAATAGTTTTCATTTTTACATCATTTTTGCATTGAAAAACACTAAATTTTTTGTATTTCATACAATAAATGCATTTGTACATTTGAAAACCATGAAATTACATTCATAAATTCTAAAAAATCTCAAAAAAATCATCAGTGGGACTAAATCGCCACACTAGGGAACTTAGTCCTCTTGCATATTTTGTACTGCATTTTCTGGTAATTTCTGGGTATTTTCTATTCTTTTGTTTTCTAGTATTGCATTTCAGTTTCCATTTACAGAATTTTAGTTATTTGTATTTTCATCCACCCCATCTCTTGTGGTATTGGTATGAGTTTTTGGTGCCCTATTGATAATACTTTAGTGAGAAGAAGTTCTAGACTCATGGCCTCCGACGATAACACACTCATTGTGGACCTTTAGTTGTCTCAAGATCCTACTCCTGGTATGGAAAATGGTGCATTAGGCATGGATACTAACACTAATACACCTTTTCCTTCACATTCAATGCATGTTGACACACAAACTAGTTCTATTCCGCAAGATAAAGTCATTAACATTCATGAGGAGCTAGCACATTTGCAACAAAACTTATGTCTTGAAAACATTTCCACCACTACCTTCCTTGCTATAGATAACATCCATCAAATGATTGAAAGTGATGAAGGCTTAGATGTTATGAAACAAATTGTTGAAGTATACCAAAAACATGCTTCTTCCACCTCTAGCACAACTCAACCAACAAACATTATGGTTAGCCAGGGAGGATCTCACATCCCTCCTCCTTCAACCGTAGCATCCATACCCACCTATACCACTCCTCAAGTGATAACAACCATGCAACAAGTTAGTCATGTGACTCCTTTCACTATTCCAACTAGCATTCCTAGCTCTTTTGTGGCATCGAATATTCCATCTTCCACCTTCACCCCTACTAGTGTCCCCTTCACTTATCCCAACACTACATACACTCCATCACCATTATCTCTTCCACCTCATCCTGCTTACATTGACCCTCTCATTACACAAATCTTCTAAATCATTTCTTTCATGCAACAAAAAATCTCTACCATAAACCAAAACCAAGCCACCCCACCCACCTATTATGTCCATAGTAGCCCATTATCATTGGAAATTTTAAGAACACCAATGCCACAAGGAATTGAGATGCCTAGGTTTGAGAAGTATAAAGGTAATGGAGATCCTACTAATCATGTCAATGCTTATAAAGCCTAATGTAGTGATTTTTTCCTTGACAATAAACTAGATAAACTATTTCCTAGGACCTTAAAAGACACTACTTTGGAGTGGTTTTCAAACTTACCTAATCATTCAATTCAATCATTTAATGAACTTGTCAATGCCTTTATAAGTCATTTCCAAGTCCATATGACTCCTAAAAATAAAATGGCTGATTTAATGCGATGTAAACAACATGCTGATGAAAAATTCATTGACTTCATTTCACGCTATTAGTCATTGTATGCTCAAGTAGATGTCAAGATTCTTGATTCACATCTCCAAAAGATGTTTATCAAAAACTTGCAGACTCACATCTAGGATAAGTTGACCATGATGAAGTTCCCTTCTTTTGTGCATTTATGCACAACCCTTTGTGACTATCACAACTCGGTTACTAGTCATGATGCCAAATCCACTTCTAACCGAGCTGAAAAATCTGAACCTAGCACTTCCAACAACTCACAACCATTTCACAAACCAAACAAAGGGTTTTTACAATTCAATTCTTCTCCTCAACAACCACACCTCAACCTATCAATAATCAAATAGAAGTTGTTAAAGCTACGATACCTTACACTTATGGAGATCCAAAATGACAGTTCACACGATTACCAAACACCCTTCATAACACCATGACCCAACTTATACAACAAAAAATGATTTCTTTACCCCTCGTTAAACCATTATATACAACCAAACCTTTTCCTCCCACTTTCCAAAAAATGCCTATTTTCATTATCATAGAAAAAATAGACATGACACATAACAATGTAAGCATCTTAAACACATAGTGCAAGACCTCATTGATTCTGGTTGTCTATCCATTTCCAATGTTGCTGCAAAAGGAAATACGTCTGTTGCCCCACCTAATCAAAATTTGCAAATTTTTACCAATCCCATGCCTAAACATAATGTGTCATTTGTCAAAGCCAGTGAAACTCAAAATAATGATGTGATAATTGTTAACAAAGAGTTTGAACATCCTGATACACCCTCTATTAATCCTATGGATGAAATGGTAGGAGCGATAAACATTATCCCTCGTAAGGGCCAACCTAAAAAAAATCTTGATATTACTTTTACTCCTAAAGATATTCTTCCAAATCTTCTCGATGGCCCTCTCTACATAGTTGAATGCATTTATGACAATCCCACTAATGGGATACTCATAGATACCTCCTGTGGTGAGAATGTGATCACAGAGGAATTTTTGGTTTTACTTGAACTATATCAAGATAACTATGATCAACCAAGAGAATGGATACAAAACACATAATGGTTTCACATTTCCTATGATTGGATCAATCATTCTTCCGTTACAAATAGGACCTAAGATAGTGGATGTTACATTCTCTATCATTCAACAATTGGATTAGTTCCATCTGCAGCTAGGCTATCCATGGCTTTGCTCGATGAAATTTGTTCCTTCAATCATACACAAATGTTTAAAGTTTCCGGATGAAAATGATACATTTACCATCCATCACAGTGGCTTTCACCCTTTTTCTTCTAAATGAAATTTCTCCTTAGAAGCCTTTTGGCAAAAACCCATGGAGCTCATCACACCTTGCATGGATTTATTTTTCATTTCCTATCAAAAGTATAAAGAAAATAATTTTTTTGAATTGTCCCTTCATAACCAATCCCCATCCGCTTCTGCTATCTCCATCCTCGATGAGACAATGCTTCAACTTGAATCCAAACTTGAACAAACAATGCAACCTCACAAGCAACCAACATTAAAAACTTCTCCTTCTTCCTCTAAATGTCCCCGCAATCATGAAACCAACCCCGTCATACCTCGCAAAAAATAAGTGTATAAAGCAAAAGAGAAAGTGATTGAACCATCTTCTTTGGTTCCTTCTATTCCTCATCCTTAGGAAGAAAAGGAGCCTATGGTGGTTCAACCTGCTCTTACACCTCAACAACTCCAAAATAGAATTAAACGAAACTGTGGTGCTAGGGAGCATAGGCATCGTCATCATCTGCTTGCTCGTCAGTTACAAACAGAAGCAAAAAAAAAAATCAACCTCTGCCTTTGACAAAAACAATATATAACCACCCTCCTCTTGACCTGCCTCAAGATAGTACAGTCTAACCCTCACAAAAAAATGATATGATCCAATAACCACTGCTCTTGATACATCCTTCATTGGAAATTACCATTCGCTCTCCAGTCGTGATTAACCTTGATGATGATGATGATGAGGAGGAGGAGATCTCTAAAATAGATGAAGAGGTGCATAACAATCTAAATTCTTTATTTTCATCTTCCATGAGCTTAAATGATAAATCTCTCACACCAAATGAAGAACCTGGTACATCTCCTAGTTCGACACTTGAAATTCCCCCATTGGACAGTCAACTACCCTCATAATACATTGAACATGATTGGGAGGTGGATGACTTCTTAGATGGCTTACTTGCATTCACCTTGCTTTCCTTTTTGCATTTTAATTTTTCTTTTTCTTTGGTGTTTCTATGTGTGTATCATATTCCCCTGTAACGGGCATTTGATGTTCTCTCTCTTTGTGCACTTCCTCTATCTATACCTCTATTCTTATATATGTCGTACATTGCCTTTTTTGATTTTGTTTTGTGTTTTCCTTTTGGGGATGACATAAAGCATTGAGATGCCCTATGTATCTTCCATGTTGACCCAAAGGTCCTTTTTCTTTTTTGTTTTCACTTGTGTTTTCCTTTTGGGGATGACGCAAAACATTGAGACGCCCTATGTCTCTTCCATGTTGACCCAAAATGTCCTTTTTCTTTTTCATTTTTGCTTGTGTTTTCCTTTTTGGGACAATCCAAAGCATTGACATCACAATGTCTCTTCCATGTTGACCCAAAAAAACTTTTTTTTTCTTTTTCTTTTTTACTCTCTTTGTGTCATTCTTCCAGTTCTATGTGTTTTGGGGAATGATGACAGTTTCGAGCTCTGTAATCAAAACATTACAACAATGAACATACTGACCCCAAATCCATAGATCCCTTATGTGTTTGGTGTGTTCCTTTTTGGGGGAAACCCCTCTTTCTTTTGTTACTTTTTCATTCATATGACACAACCTTATTTGGAAATGTAAGACTTGGCATAGGGGCTTTCCAAGTTGGCTCTCATGTCTTGTTTCTTTTTGCATTTTTCTTTTGCTACTTTAAAGCAATTTCTCACAGAACGGTGTGTAGCAATTCCTTTAAAGCGGGGGCATACATTATCATTATTAATTCTTGGTTCTTAGTGTAGCCTTGTTACTTTATATGATGCATATGTCACTTTGTGAATGGCATTGGGTATGATGATCTTCATAAGTGTGATCTATCTTAGCATATTACATTCCTCTTAGTGGCCTGATGCAACGTAGTGCATCCCCTAAGTTGTGAATATTATATTCTTTAATTGGTCCTCTCTTGGAAACATTAGACACAATGCTCCCTAAGTGATAGACCTTGCATGATCCTAACAAGTCTCATTTGAAATTTCTTCTGCATTTTTACATTTTTCATTTACATGACCACCTTGCATAACACAACTTGCATGCCTGTGGTACCTTTGCATTTGTTCATGAGTTCTAAGCATACAAAGCTTTGCTTGTCTCATGAAGCACGAACTGACATTGTCTTTGTGGTGCCTTATTAAAGATATGAGGAGGTATAGATTTAATATGGTTGAGCAGGAAATCCCATCCAGTGGCATGAATTTTCCCAATAGCCACCTATTTGTGTGAGTGCATACCAACCGAGTGTATGTTCCTCACCTTTTGGGCCTTCTCACCCCGCAGAAAACCAAAAGTTATGTGGCCCCAAAGTGAGTATACTTGGGATTTCTCACCCCGCAGACAACCATAAGTCTCGTCGCCCCAAAGTGAGTACACATTTTTCTTTTTCAAAAAAACAAACAGCCTAGATCTGATCCATAATGAGCTGGAAATATGATCGAAGCTTTCATTCTTCTTTTTCATCACCTTCTTGTGTGTTTCTTTGCACTTATGTTTGGTTTGTCATGATACCTTGATCCTGGGGGCTTGATCATCCCTCTTGATTGTTGTCTCATCTTACCAACATGTGTGCATTAGGATCCCTCTCGATGTGTATGTTGGGCTACTTTAGTGAGAGTTTGAAGCAAGTTCATCCTCTCACTAAAGTGGGGGTTTAATGTGTCGCAAAAAAATGTATAGTTGACATTTTTATGCTCACTTGAGTGTCTCTTTTAGACTTTGGCTTGATTTTGTCTAGGTCTAATATTGTAATGTGGCTAACATGTTCACATTAGGTCTTGAATCTTTATGAATCATTAAGACTTCTAGGTTGTCTTGTAAAGGTGTTGTCAAGTGTTGCAACTCACTTTCACAATTTTCTAGGACCCTTTCACCATAATTCACCTAAATAACACCTTTTTATCACTTATAAAGTCTTATTTCAAAGTGTTGTAACTCACTTTCATGCTTTTCTAGACTTGTCTTCACTAATTCAACCCTTTCTCATTTATAATTGACCCTTTAATACACTTTTCGGCCATTTTTAAGTGTTTTTTTGAGGATACTCCCATTGGACAACATTTAATGCCTCGTAATTCCTGACACCCATTTAGTTTGCTTAAGTGGGACTAAGTCACCAGTAGGGGCGATTTTGTCCTTTTTGGCACAAAACTCAAAATAATTTCAAATTTCTAGCAGGATTTTGTCCTCTAACCCTTGAGGTCGGCGTGTGATGTGTTCTTTTTAGGAAATTTTAGTAAAATCAAGTATAAATAAGGGTTTTTCTCCTCATTTTTTATCTCCTAGCATCCCCTACAATTCCTAATCTCTCACACTCATTAAGCATTCAATCTTTCAAGCAATCAAGGAATCAAGCATAGTCAAGTCATCCATTGGAGCACTTCATTGCATATCTTCATATTTATACATCAAGAGATTGGTAAGTTGATGACATTGCATGTTGTTTATTTATCATTCTCCTTTCATTCCATTTCATTTCATAGGGTTTGATTACCAAAGTGGGGTCTTCCTTACTCTAACCTTTAACCATTTTCCCCCTTTTGCATGTGTGTTTGCAGACTTTTTTATGTAGATTTGTCAATAAAATAGGTGTTGAAAAGTGGTCAAGAAGCTTTCAAATTCAATCAAGTCATCACAACCCTAATTCAAGCTTGAAGAGACTTTCTACCCCATTTTCGACAGAATCAAGTGCAAACACCTGTCAAGAAAGCAAGTGCAGACCTGTGGCTACCAGTTTTTGTCCCAAAATTCTCAAGATTTACAGGAGGACTAAGTCACCACTATTTGAAGATTAGTCCCACTTCCAGGCTTGAAAAGTGATTTTGAAATTTCTGGATACCCATTTGGCAGATTCCCATTCTGACAAAGTTTCTTGAAACTAGGACTAAGTCGCCCAGCTTCGCGTAAGTGTCCCAGTCAGTATTTTCACCAATTTTTTAGGATTCCAAAATCTACCAACATCAAATTCCATATTCCAGGTGCATATCTTTGATTCTATTTTTCTATTTCATCATTTACTTTCATTTTTAGGCATTTATGCATATCACATTGTTTTTCCAAACAAGTTGCATTTCTTAGGTTTTACATTATTAGATCATTTCATTTTCAGTTTTGTGTATTAGTATATCTTAAATAGACATAATAAATCTCATTCACATTAACTTTGAGTGTAGACATTTGGATTTTGGCCCAATTCTTTCCCCTTTTAGGTGGAAAACTGTAGAAGGGCTAGAAAACCTTTTGGTTTTCCAAAATCATTGTCCACAGTGTCAAACTTGTTTAGATATGTTTCTTGTGTCAATGACCATGATAAGTGTTGCACTCATGTTGTGGCATATATTATGGATTTAGTGCCCTTTATTGTGCTTCTATAATGTAATGCTAAGTTCGAGAGGGAAAACCATTTGTAGTAACATATAATGCAAAAGTCTATTTATAATATTCTATGTAGAATGATGTAAAATAAGCTTAGCAATGCCACTAAAGATTGTGCATAAGGAACTCTTAAGGTTTCATAATCTTGTACAAAACTACTAATACTTCTACTTACATGATTGTGTGTAAATAGTTGTTACTAGGTGTACATTGTTGGATGTTGTGGTTGTGTTGCTGATATGTGGTTGCCATTGATGTCAACACTATTGGAATTAATGTGTTTAAGGCTGTATATGTCGAGGATATTGAGAAAATTGTAATGGAATAAGTTGCAGGTTGTCAAGTGGTGTAGTGAAGTTTAGTATGTTGGCTAGCTCAATACATTGATGATCAAAGGTTGTTGACTAAAAGGTTTCTTATCAAGTATATCTAGTCTATCCACGTTGAGTTTCAGAGATCCGCATAAAGATTTGATCGAGTTATGAAGATTTGTATTCTAACAGATTTTATGTTACTTCATTTGGTGTTCCTAAATGAAGATGATGTGATTCCAGTAAGTTCAGTTGTTTCAGATGCTTCTCTGGTAATTCATGATGTTTTTGGATGCTTCTAGATCATGCTCTACGGTGCTGTCACAATAGTGGTTTACAATTCCTGAGAGGAACGAATTTTAGCTGAAATCACATATTTTAGAAAATATAATGATTTAAGCCTTAAAAAGTTCCATTTTAAGGATTCCAATTGAAGAGGGTTTGATCAAATCACCTTAGATCAAACCTCCTTGGATAGAACCTCGCTAGTTTTAAACCATACCTATAAATGTGTCTTACACCTATCAAAATCTGATAAAAAATCACTTTTGATTTAGCTTTTGGGGATCAAATGAATTCATTTAAAATTTATTTCAAATGATTATGGTATTCCTCAGAACAAGCTATCCAATGAATATAATTTTAATATGTTTTGGTTTTGTTATGTATTTGTTTTTTAAATTTTATTAAACATAGGTTTTTCATCGAAAATGAATTTCTTTGTTCTTTCACATGTGGAAAAATAGAAGATTATCAAAAAAAATTGAAAAATATGAGTGCACCAGATATTGAAGTCCTTGATCCAACAAAAATAAAATAAAATTTTGACATATACAAAAAAATTACGTTATACGTCGCGTTGTGTCTAAATTGTAATTCATTTGACTTTGAAACTTGATTAAGGAAAAATATTCAATAAAAAAATATCTAACCAAGTGGAAGCACTAGATATCAGAGTTACAAATCTAAATTTGAAAGAATTAGAATTTTATCCTTCATGGAAAAAAAGTTATGCATTATACAGTGTGCATCACTTTTTAAAAATGTTGTTTTCTGAAAAAAATCAATTTTCATGGGAGATGGAAAAAGAAGTGCAATTTGAATCCAAAATTTTTTAAAAATATATTTTTAGAATCTACAAACAAAATTTGATGAGACTCTAGTTTGCACCATCTTCAAATTCCTCATGGTTTAGCGGCTATAGGTGCCCGAATGTGAAGATTTAGTTAAAAATAATAATTTCAGTGTCCAGTTTGGCCAAAAATTGTAAACCACTATTATGGGATCACCCTCTATCTATGTTGCATGTCCGCATTGATCATTGTGCTCGTGATTGGTGATTTTCACTTGCATGTTCATGTTTTTCATTTTCATGGCCGACATGGTGATTGTAGTGTGTTGTGGATCTTAGAGGAATACTTTTTGAAGGTGGTTCATGTTTGAGAATGTTGTTTTGGATCTTCATTCTATTGTGGTTGACCTTGGTTGATTCACATTAATAATTGATATTGATTTGGGCCAACAGTTTATATTCATTTTATTATTTTGTTGAAGCCGACATGTAACGATGTAATTTATTATTATGGATATATATAAGCGATTGTTTATACCATTTGAATGTATGGTGTGCACGCATAATTTTCTAAATATTTTGAAGGTAGAGCAGAGTGTGAAGAAGAGTGAAGAAGTGTTCATGTGCTTAATCAAAACTGTAATTAGGCATTAGCAGATGCTATTTTCTGAGTTCAAATCCCTATAGATGTAATATGAATTTTTCTATAATACATTGTGTCTTCCTTTGGGCTGTGAACCTTGTAATTGAGTAGTGAGCTATAGGTAGTGTGCCTAAATGCATGTGCATTCTCATTTATTCATCTTTATACTTTTAACAGGGTATAATCTTGTGGACTAACCTCCACCATGGTTTTTCACCTAATAGGGTTTCCACGTAAAAAATCTTGGTGTTATGTGTGTTTTTGATGTGTTGATGATTTATGATTTCATGGTTATTAATCAAATCTGAGAATAAGGCCTAATAAGTTTAATATGTTTGAATTTTTGTGACTGATTCACCCCCCCTCTCAGTTGTTTTCCCTTGTGTTTCCTAGAATTGGTATCAGAGCAGATTCCTTGGAAGAAGTTTAACAACCTGAGGTGATTTGGGATGGTGACATATAAGAAGGATAGTCTGAGATTTGATGGAACAAATCATTCTCTATGGCAGACTCAAATGGAGTGTCATTTTAGATGTAGTGGTGAACCCTACTGGAGCATTACAAGTAATAGGTATGTTATTCCACAGAATGGTCCTACTACTATTGCTGAGATTAGGGATGTCAAATACAATATCAGGGCTAAGAAAACATTATTGAGTGCTTTGACTGATTCAGAGATGACAAATGTTATGGATATGAAGACTGCTTATGAGATCTGGAATTTTTTTGAAACATTGCATGAAGGTGATGCAAATGTGAAGATTGCTAAGTTGAAAAGTCTGAAAGGGAAATATGAAATGTTGAGAATGGATGATGATGAGAACATTACTTCCTTCATGCAGAGAGTGAATGAACTTATGTGCAGTATCAGATGTGTTGGTGGACAATTGGAAGAATCAGATATTGTTGCTAAAGTGCTTATATCCTTTCCTGTTGCATACAAAGTCAAAGCTATTGATATTGAGGAGCTTTAGACTATAACAAATGTAGCTCGAGATACGTTAATTGGTAAGCTTACTAATTTTGAGTTGAGTGAATTTGGTGATGCCCTTCCTAATGTAGAATATGTATTGAAGGCTACTACTTCCAGAAGAGATCAACAAAGATATGATTTGGGAGAAAGTTCTTCTAGAAAGGTATTCAAGTATGAGGAGGAAATGAGAAAGATTGAAGAAGAAGAAAGAGAACTGGATGAGCTTGAAGCACTTATTGTCAAAAGAGAATCCAAAGGAGAAGGTAAGTATAAAGGAAAGTTTCCTATTAAATATTTTTCTTGCAATAAGATAGGCCATTTTGCATCAAGGTGTCTGGAAAGAGTTCCTAAGTCAAGAAATAACAAGCCTATATTTCAAAGAAAATGCTATTATACTGCTGATGAAGGTGTGACAGATGATGAATCTGATAAATGGAATGCAAGTGAGGATGAATGGGTATTTATTGCTATCAAGGAAAATAATCTCGTGTATACTAAATCTGCTAGTTGTACAAATGTGGAGAAATCCCTAGCTGCTCGAGTTGAAAAGAAAGATGAATGGGTGATTGACAATGGATTCTATCATCACATGACAGGTGACAAAAGTAAATTTATGAGCTTGGAAAAGTATGATGGTGGCATTGTGAGATTTGGTGATGATAAAGCTGGTGTAATCCATGGCAGAGGATGCATTTCTCTTGATGGTAAGCATAATACTAATGATGTCCTATATGTGGAAGGTCTGAAGCATAATCTTTTAAGTGTTGGATAGATGGGTGACAAGGGATACAATCTTCAGTTCAAGGATGGAAAGTGTAGAATATTCGAGAGTTCCATAAATGTGATTGCATTAGGTAAAAAAACAAAAGGTAATATCTTTCACCTGAGTGTTGCTAGTAAAAGTTGTTTGATTGCTCAAGTTGATGAAAATTAGTTGTGGCATAGGAGAATATGTCATGTAAACTTTGACAATATTATCAAGATAAGTTATACTAAGGTTGTGAGAGATCTTCCTAAGTTGATGAAACCTATTAATGTCATATGCAAGGAATTCCAATTAGGGAAGCAAACTAGAATTTTATTTTGGAGCAAACAA
Organism: Sequoia sempervirens; assembly: GCA_007258455.2. Lineage (NCBI taxonomy): Eukaryota > Viridiplantae > Streptophyta > Pinopsida > Cupressales > Cupressaceae > Sequoia > Sequoia sempervirens. Next base: position 568,070,504 of record VDFB02270651.1, on the reverse strand, counting down.
CATAGTTCAAATGAATTGTTGGAGCTTGTGCATACTGACTTGTGTGGTCCTTCTAGAGTCAGAAGTTTACAAGGATACAAATATTTCATGTTACTCATTGATGATTATTCTAGAATGATGCGGGTTACCTTCTTAAGGGAGAAATCTAAAGCTTTGGAGAAGTTCAAGATCTTTAAGGCTATGGTTGAGAAAAAGATAGGTTTGAAGATTAAATGTCTCATGTCATATAGAGGTGGTGAATTCACTTCTGGTGAGTTTGATTCTTTTTGTGAAAAGCATGGAATAAGGAGACAATTATCTTCCCCAGAGACCCCTCAACAAAATGGAGTTGTGGAAAGGAAGAATAGGACAATTGAAGAAGCTGCTAGAACTATGATGTTGGAAGGAAATGTCCCTCACATCTACTAGAGAGAAGCTATGATTACTACTGTTTACACTCTCAACTAGGTACAAATCAAAGGTGATACTGGTAAGAACCCTTATGAGCTATGGTATGGTCACAAACCTACTGTTAGATATTTCAAAATCTTTGGAAGTAGATGCTATATCAAAAGAGATGAAGATATAGGAAAGTTTGATGAAGGTATATTTCTTGGTTATTCTAATAAAAGCGAGGCCTACCGGTGCTACAATAAGAGATTGAGGAAAATGATTGAAAGTGCAAATGTCAAGGTTGATGAAGGCATAGTTACAACATCTAGAACCTATGGATATGATTCAGATGATCAAAGTTACAATACAAATAAAGGAAAGCAAGTTAAAACCTCAAATCAAGTTCAGATCATTCCAGTGAATCAAGAAGATCAAGAGGAAGGAGAAACTAGTGAAAGTGCAAAAGAGAGATCACAAGAGCCTGAAGTTCAAGAACATCCTAAGACTCCAAGGTATGTAAGATTAAATCATTTAGAAGATTAGATCATAGGTGATAAGAACAAAGGTGTCTAGACTAGGAGAAAGATTGCAAAAGAATACTGTTTGATTTCAAATACTAAGCCTAATAGTGTGAATGAAGCATGTAAAGATGAACATTGGGTTGAAGCAATAAAAGAACTACAACAGATTGAGAAGAATGATACATGGATTCTTGTTCCTAGACCTAAGGATAAAAATGTAATTGGAACTAAATGGGTCTTTAGAAACAAACTAAATGAGCAAGGTGAAGTTGTTAGAAACAAAGAAAGATTGGTGTGTAAAGGATATTATATAATGGAAAGAATTGACTTTGAAGAAAATGTTGGCAACACAAGGGCATACAACTGAGAGGGGGGTGAATTAGTTGTCACAGAAATTCAAAACTTATTCAACTTATTAACCTTATTCTCATATCTAATAATTAACCATGAAAGCATAAATTAACAACACATCAGAAACACACATAACACCAAGAATTTTTTTTACGTAGAAAACCTATTAGAGGAAAAACCACGGTGAAGGTCAATCCACAAGATTATACCTTGTTACAAGTATAAAGAAATGAAATATGGGGAATGCACATGCATTTAGGCACACTACTTAGAGCTCACTGCTCTATTACAACAAGACAAACTACTCAAAGGAAGACACACTATCTTACAAAAAGAATCATATTACATCTGCAGGGATTTGAACTGATAAAGTAGCATATGCTAATGCCCGATCACAATTCTGATTAAGCACATGAACAATTCTTCACTCTTCTTCACTCTTCACACTCTAATTTTGCTTCAAATGATTTAGATCAATATTCACACACATACACATAGAAGCACACCACAATTTGAATAAAATATTGCTCTTATATATTTTCAACAAGAAATTTCATCCCTTCATGTCGGCTTCAAAAAAATAATAAAATGAATATAAACTGTCAGCCCAAAACACTAAAGATTATTAATTCAAATCGACCAAGGTTGGCCAAAACTTAGTGAAGACCCAAATCAACATCTCCAACACAAAAAAACTTCAATTAATTACTCCTCGAAGATCCACAACACACTACAAACACCATGTTGGCCAAGAACAAGAAAAGCATGAACATGCAAGAGAAAATTGCCAACCACGAGCACAACGATCAATGCAAACGTACAACAAAGATAGAGCATGATCTAGAAACATCCAAAAACACCACAAATCACCAGAGAAGCATTTGTAACAACTGAACTAACTTAAATAGCATCATCTTCAATCAGTAATACCAACTGAAGCAACAAAAAAACTGTTAGAATACAAATCTTCATAACCCAATCAAATCTTCACATGGATCTCTGAAATTTGATGTGGATAAAATAGATACACTCAGAAAAAAACCTTTTAGTCCACAAACTTTGATCACCAACGTACATAACTTATCAACATACTGAACTTCATTTCACCACTGTCAGCTTGCAACTCATTCCATTACAATTTTCTCAATATTCTCGACATATACAACTTCAAATGAATTAATGCTAATAGTGTTGACATCAATGACAACCACAAAATCCAAAAATCTCCCCCTTTGGAATTGATGACAACACATGATGTGAAAAGCAACATCAATGCTGCTAACTCTTGACACTTACTCCCCCTTAGGTTATGACTCATTTTCTCCTCAACTCTTTCACATGATCTTCTCCCCCTTGTTAACACTTATTCCAACAAGTCTTTCACATGATATTCTCCCCCTTTGACATCAATGACAAAGATCTCTAATCTCCACACAAAATTAGAACCACATATCTTACCATCTAAACATCTGACTACTCCCCCTGAGTAGCAACCACTACAACATCAATATGAAACATGATATATCTATGAAATGCATGAACTAATGCAATGCATCCTTAGGTCTAATTAGGAGGGGTAATCACCCCTAACTTCCCTTTGAGATACTCAAAATTATCCTTAGGCAATGGCCTGGTAAAGATGTTTGCAATCTTCTCCTTGGTAGGAACATACTCTAGTCTAACTTCCTCTTCACATACCTTTTCTCTCAAAAAGTGAAACTTGATAGATATATGCCTTGTCTTTGAATGCAACACCGGATTCTTAGAAATGTTAATAGCACTTGAGTTATCACATAATATAGAAAGCGGCTCATTATACACAACTATGATATCCTTCAACATTTTCTTCATCCACAGGACTTGAGTACAATTGTTAGCAGCAACAATATTCAGCCTTTGCAGTAGATAAGGAAATGACATTCAACTTCTTACTTAAACATGAAATCAGCTTCTTACCCAAGAAAAATACTCCACCACTAGTACTTTTCCTGTCATTTACATCTCCTACCCAATCAACATCAGTAAAGCCACTCAAAGTAAGATCATCATCTTTAGGATACCATAGGCCAAGGTCAACTATTCCCTTCAAGTATCTAAAAATTCTCTTCACAACAGTCACATAAGATTCCTTTGGATCAAGTTGAAATCTAGCAACAATACATACAACATTCATGATATCTGGCCTAGTTTGAGTTAAATACAACAATCCACCAATCATTGATCTGTATCTAGTCTGATTTTCTTTCAGAAAATCATATTCTATTATCAACTTGCATCTGGTCACCACGAGTGTACTATTTGGCTTTGAATCTTCCATATCGAACTTCTTCAATAATTCCTTCACATACTTGGACTGAGATATAAAAATTCCTTTATTTGACTGAGTAATTTGCAATCCCAAAAATAATTTCATCTCACCAATCATAGACATCTCAAATTCATTTTGCATCTCATTAGAAAACTTCATGCACAAACCATCATCTCCTCCAAAAATGATATCACCAACAAAGACTTCAAAAATCAAATCTTTATTATGATCAATCTTGAAATACAAATTACTATCAGCAATACCTTTGTTAAATCCAAGCTTCAAAAAATACTTGTCTAATCTGGTATACCATACTCTAGGGGCTTGCTTGAGTCCATATAATGCTTTCTTCAACCGACACACCATATCTCACTTATCTGTCAATTCAAATCCATCAAGTTGCACAACATACACTTCTTCTTCCAATTCACCATTTAGAAAAGCTGACTTGACATCCATCTGATAAACCTTGTAGTTCTTGTAAGCAACATAGGCAAGAAATAATCTTATAGCTTCAATTCTAGCAACAGGGGCAAAAGTATCTTCAAAATCAATTCCTTCCATCTGAGAATATCCTTTACACACTAGTCTTGCTTTGTTTCAAACCACTTCACCTTGCTCATTCAGTTTGTTTCTAAAGACCCATTTAGTTCCAATGACATTCCTATCTTTAGGTCTGAGAACAAGAATCCATGTATCATTCTTCTCAATCTATTTTAAATCCTCTTTCATTGCTTCAACCCAATGTTCATCCTTACATGCTTCATTCACACTAGTAGGCTCAGTCTTTGATATCAAACAATATTCTTCTACAATATTTTTCCTAGTCTAGACACCTTTGTTCTTATCACCTATGATATGATCTTCTAAATGTTTCAATCTTACATACCTCAGAGTTTTCTTAGGATATTCTTCAACTTCAGGATCTTGTGTTCTCTCTTCTGCACTTCAACTAGTTTCTCCTTCTTCATTTTCTTGATTCACAGAATTGATTTACACTTTATTTGTAGTTTGAACTTGCTCTCCTTTGTTTGTACTATCATTCTGATCATCAGAGTCATATCCATAGGTTCTAGATGGTGTACCTAAATCTTCATCAACCTTGACATTTTCACTTTCAACCATTTTCCTCAATCTTTTATTGTAACACTGGCAGGCCTTGCTTTTAGTAGAATAACCTAGAAAGATACCTTCATCGCTCCTAGCATCAAACTTTCCTATATCCTCGTCTCTTTTGATATAACATTTGCTTCCAAATATCTTGAAATATTTAATAATAGGCTTTTGACCAGTCCATAGCTCAAAATGGGTCTTTCCAGTATCACCTTTGATTTGTACCTGGTTGAGTGTGTACACAACAATACTCACAATTTCTCTCCAGTAGATATGCGGGACATTTCCTTCCAGTATCATAATTCTAGCAGCATCTTCAATTGTTTTGTTCCTCCTTTCCATAACTCCATTTTTCTGAGGGGTCCATGGTGTAGATAATTGTCTCTTTATTCCATGTTCTTCACAAAAGGAATTAAATTCACCACCCCTATCTGATCTCAGACATTTAATCTTCAGACTTGTCTCTGTCTCAACCATAGCCTTAAAGATCTTGAGCTTTTCTAGTGCTTCAGATTTCTCCCTTAAGAAAGTAACCCATACCATTCTAGAATAATCATCAATGAGTAACATGAAATACCTGTAATCTTGTAAACTTTTGACCTTAGAGGGACCGCATAGATCAGTATGCACAAGCTCTAACAATTCATTTGAATAATGATTTTTGCTCCGAAAAGAAATTCTAGTTTGCTTTCCTAACTGACATTCCTTGCATATGGCATTAGTAGGTTTCACCAACTTTGGTAGATCTCTCACAGCCTTAGTAGAACTTATCTTGAAAATATTATCAAAGTTAATGTGACACATTCTTCTACACATTCTTCTATTCTATAACCAACTTTCACCAACTTGAGCAATCAAAAAACTTTTACTAGAAACACTCAAGTGAAAGATATTACCTTTTTTTTGTACCTGATGCAATTACATTTCCGAAACTCAATATTCTACACTTTCCATCTTTGAACTAAATATTGTATCCCTTATCAACCATCTGACCAACACTTAAAAGATTATGCTTCAAGCCTTCCACATACATGACATCATCAGTATTAAATGCATCCTTTGCCACGGATCACACCCCAAGATAAATGCATCCTTTGCCACGGATCACACCAACTATATTATCACCAAATCTCACAACACCACCATAATATTTTTCTAAGCTTACAAACTTATTTTATCTCCTGTCATATGATGTGAACATCCACTGCCAATCACCCATTCATGTTTCTCTTCAACTTGAGCATCTACGGATTTCTCCACATTTGTACAACTAGCAGATTTAGTAGATATAGGATTATTTTCCTTGATAGCAATAAATACCCATTCATCATCACTTCTATTTCCTTTATCAGATTCATCATCTGTCACACCTTCATCAGCAACATAGTAACACTTCTTTTGAAATCTAGGCTTGTTATGTCTTGGTTTAGGAGCTCTTTCAGGATACCTTGATACAAAATGACCTATCTTATTACAAGAGAAAAATTTAAGAGGCATTTTTCCTTCATACTTACCTTTTCCTCTTGGTACTCTTTTGACAATAAGTGCTTCCAGCTCTTCCATCTCTCTTTCTTCTTCAATCTGTCTGATTTCATCCTCATACTTGAATGTCTTGCTAGATGAACTCTCACCCGAATCATATCTTTGTCTATCTCTTTCGGAAGTAGTAGTCTTAAATGAAAATTCAACCTTAGGAAGGGCATCACCAAATTCACTCAACTCAAAAGTAGTAAGCTTACCAACCAATATTTCTCTAGTTATATTTGTTACAGTTCAAAGCTCTTCAATAGCACTAGCTTTCACTTTGTAAGAACCAGGCAAGGATTTAAGCACTTTAGCAACAATATCTGATTCATCTATCTATCTGCCTGCACATCTAATACCACACACAAGTTCATTCACTCTTGGCATGAAAATATTAATGTTCTCATCATCACCCATTCTCAACTTTTCATATTTCCCTTTCAGTCTCATGAGCAGTCTTTAGATCCATAACATTTTTCATCTCAGAATCAGTCAAAGCACTCAACAAAGCTTCCTTAGCCTAGATATTATACTCAACATCTTTAATCTCAGCAGTAGTCGTAGGACCATTTTGAGGAATAACATAACTATTACATGTAATGTTCTAGAAGGGTTCACCAATGCATCTCAAATGACACTCCATTTGAGTATTCCATAGAGAATAATTTGTTCCATCAAATATCAGACTATCCTTCTTGTATGATGCCATCCTAGATCACCTCAAGCTATTAAACTTCTTCTAAGGAACCTGTTCTAATACTAATTATTGGCAACACAAGGGCAGAAAACTGAGAGGGGGGTGAATCAATTGTCACATAAATTCAAAACTTATTCAACTTATTAACCTTATTCTCAGATTTGATAATTAACCATGAAAGAATAAATCATCAACACATCAAAAACACACATAACACCAAGAATTTGTTTTATGTGGAAACCCTGTTAGGGGAAAAACCATGGTGGAGGTTAGTCCACAAGATTATACCCTATTAAAAGTATAAAGAAATGAAATATGGGGAATGCACATGCATTTAGGCACACTATCTAGAGCTCACTGCTCAATTACAACAAGGCTAACTTCCCAAAGGAAGACACATTATCTTATAGAAAGAATTAGATTGCATCTGCAAGGATTTGAACTGAGAAAGTAGCATCTGCTAATGCTTGATCACAATTCTGGTTAAGCACATGAACAATTCTTCACTCCTCTTCACTCTTCTTCACACTCTACTCTGCCTTCAAATGATTTAGATCAATATTTGCACACATACACACAAAAGCACACCACAATTTGAATAAAGAATTGCTCTTATATATCCACAACAAGAAATTTCATCCCTTCATGTCGGCTTCAACAAAATAATAAAATGAATATAAATTGTAGACCCAAAATACTAAATATTATTAATGTGAATCAACCAAGGTTGGCCACAACTTAGTGAAGACCCAAATCAACATATCCAACATGAAAACACTTCAATTAATTACTCCTCGAAGATCCATAACACGCTACAAACACCATGTTGGCCAAGAACAAGAAAAACATGAACATGCAAGAGAAAATCGCCAACCATGAGCACAAAGATCAATGCAGACATGTAAAAAAAATAGAGCATGATCTAGAAAAATCCACAAACACCAAAAATCACCAAAGAAGCATCCACAACAACTGAACTAATTGAAATAACATCATCTTCAATCAGTAATACTAATTGAAGCAACATAAAAACTGTCAGAATACAAATCTTCATAACTTGATAAAATCTTCACATGGATCTCTAAAATTCAATGTGGATAAACTAGATACACTCAACAACAAACCTTTTAGTCCACAACCTTTCATCATCAACATACATAACTTACCTACATACTGAAATTCACTTCACCACTGTCAGACTGCAGCTCATTCCATTACAATTTTCTCAATATCCTCAACATATACAACTTCAAATGAATTAATGCTAATAGTGTTGACATCAATGAAAACCACATATCAACAACACAACCACAACATCTAACATAAAAAATTTCCCCTGTTGCTAGGATTGAAGTTGTGAGACTATTTCTTGCTTATGCTGCTTACAAAAACTACAAGGTTTATCAGATGGATGTCAAGTCAACATTTCTAAATGGCAAACTGGAAGAAGAGGTGTATGTTGAGCAACTTGATGGATTTCAATTGATTGATTAGGGAGATATAGTTTTCCGATTGAAGAAAGCATTGTATGGACTTAAGCAAGCCCCTAGAGCATGGTATGCCAAATTGGACAAGTATTTTCTGAAGATTAGATTTAACAAAGGTACTGTTGATAGTAATTTGTATTTCAAGATTGATGAAGATAAAGATTTGATTGTTGAAGTCTTTGTTGATGATATCATTTTTGGAGGAGATGATGGTTTGTGCATGAAGTTTTTTGATGAGATGTAGAGTGAGCTTGAGATGTCAATGATTGGAGAGATGAAATTCTTTTTGGAATTACAAATTACTCAATTAGATAAAGGGATCTTTATATCTCAGTCCAAGTATGTGAAATAATTGCTAAAGAAGTTTGGTATGGAAGATTCAAAGCCAGTCAGAACACCTATGGTGACTAGATGTAAGTTGACACAAGATGATGATTCTCTAAAGGAAAATCAGACTAGATACAAATCAATGATTGGTGGATTGCTTTATTTAACTCAAATTAGGCCCAATATCATGATTGTCCTATGTATTGTTGCAAAATTTCAAGTTGATCCTAAGGAATCTCATGTGACTTCTGTGAAGAGGATTTTCTGATACTTGAAGGGGACAGTTGATTTCGGCCTATGGTAACCTAAAGATGATGATCTTACTTTGAGTTCCTTTACTGATGCTGATTGGGCTAGAGATGTGAATGATAGAAAGAGTACTAGTGGTGGTGCATTTTTGATGCAGGAGCATCCAGTGGTGTAAGGGCAATCTTGCATCACCCAAAAATAGTTAATTTTCAAGTTTCTTAGTTTTTAGATTTTACATTTTTGGATACCCTTTTCGTCATAATGAAACTCCCAATTTACAGTTTTTATTTTCTATTCCTGGGTTGAAAGATATTGCAGTTTTAGTTTCCCAGATTTGCACCAGAAAATCTTCCAAGTGGGATTTGAGGCAATTAGAGCTCCTAGATTGGCCCCGAAACTTGCCAAAATCAGCATAACAATTTTCAAGTGCGTTCTTGACTTCGAGACCTTTTCAATAGTTCAAACAGTTTGCGAATCAGAGTCCCGGATCAAAAGTTATGGCCCCAGGAAGTTGGCGCACTTTCTAGAAGATACCGTTGCAAATGCTCTTTTGAAATTTGAACTTCATGTTGTAAATTTTCAGTGCCAAACCACCTAAACTCAATTTGAATGTTGTTTTGGCTCCAAACTAATGAGGAGCTCTATTTATGGGTGGGTTTTCTAATCTTTGGGTAACTTTTTGGGGACAAGCTTGCATATTGCGAAGGGGTTATTCTGTAGCTTTCTGTAGCTTGCATGTGTTGCAGAACTTGGGGATTTGAGATCCTCTACATATAAGAAGCTCCATTCTCTAAGTAATAAAATTATTCTCTTGTTTGTGGGTTATTTTCTGTGTCTCGAGTTGCGCCCTCATCAAGTGGTATCAGAGCAGGTTTTTCTTGAGCGTGTGGACAGATTGCCGATCGTGAGGCAGTTCGCACCAGGACCGTGGTTGTGGGTCGAGATCAAGAAAGATTCCTCCAAGAGTGATGCCTAGTAGGTGTGGTGGTGCCAGAGGTGGTCGAGGTGGCAGAGATGTTGGTGGAAGAGATGCACTGGCAGCCCTCCAGAGACAGGTTGATGCATTACAAGAGCAGTTGAGAAGAGGGTTAAACCTGAGGGAGGAAAGTGAGGATGAAGGAGAGGAAGAAGGTTCAAATGTAGAAGAGGAAGAAGAAGCAATTGATCAAGACCAAATGCGACTAATAAGGGCCATTTTGAAGATCGGGAAAAGACCCAAAGTAGAAGTCCC
>VDFB02270651.1:567872844-568059218 GCA_007258455.2 Sequoia sempervirens | reverse complement strand
GATGGACTGTTTGAGTGGAGCTCAATACTTCACAAAGATTGATCTGAAGAGTAGATATCACCAGATCCAGATTCGAGAGGGAGGTGAATGGAAGACTGCCTTCAAGACCAAGAGGGCCTGTACGAGTGGTTAGTCATGCCTTTTGGGCTAGCCAATGCACCGAGCACATTCATGCGGCTCATGAATGCGGTACTAAAAGAATTTCTAGGAAGTTTTTTTATTGTGTATTTAGATGATATTTTGATTTTCATTAAGATGTTGGATGAGCGTCTGATGCATATTCGAAGAGCCTTTGAAAAGTTAAGAGAAGAGAAACTATTGATTAATCTAAAGAAGTGCAGTTTTTTGAAGAGGGAGTTTGTGTATTTGGGGTTTGTTGTCTCCCATGAGAAGGTCTCAAGATGGACCAGCGGAGAAGGTGAAGGCTATTATGGAATGGCCTACCCCAGAAGCTGCCTTTCTAGAGGTGAGATCTTTCCATGGTTTGGCTAGTTTTTATAGAAAGTTCATTAGAAACTTCAGTAGTATTTGTGGACTCCTGACTGAAACAATGAGAGGGGATAGAAAAGAATTCAAGTGGAGCACTGGAGCAGGAAAAAGTTTTGAACTATTGAAGCAGAAGGTGACAGAGCAACCTGTTCTAGCCCTCCTAGATTTCAACAAGGTGTTTTAGGTGGATTGTGATGCTAGTGGTTGTGCCATTGGAGCAGTGTTAAGCCAAGAAGGTAAGCCCATTGCCTATTTCAGTGAAAAGTTAAATGATGCCAAGAGAAAGTATTCTGTATATGAGTAGGAATTTTATGCAATAGTTCAAGCATTAAAGAAATGGAAACATTATTTGTTGCCGAAGGAATTTGTTTTATATACTGATCATCAAGCCTTGCAGTACCTAAATAGTCAAGAAAAATTAAATCAGAGGCATATGAAATGGGTAGAGTTTTTGCAGAGTTATACCTTTGTTTTGAAACATAGGAGTGGGAAGTCAAATTTTTGCAGAGTTATACCTTGTTTTGAAACATAGGAGTGGGAAGTCAAATAGGGTTGCAGATGCCTTAAGTAGGAGGCATACAGTGATGAAAAAGATGCAGATTGAAGTGGTTGGATTCAATGAACTCAAGACACTGTATGCATAAGATCCTGATTTTGCAAAGGCTTGGAAAGTTTGCAAGGAACCTATTATAGTGGACAGGACAAGGTGGCTGGATTTCATAATCCAAGATGGCATGTTATTTAAGGGAAGTCAATTGTGTATCCTGAGGAGTTCCATGAGGGAGAACCTGATAAAGGAGAAGCATAGTGGAGGAATGGCAGGATATTTTGGTCGGGATAAGACCATTGCCATTATCAGTGAGCATTATTATTGGCCTCAGTTGTCACAGGATGTGAAGAAGTTTGTACAAAGCTACAGAGTATGTCAGATGGCTAAAGGAGTGAGCCAGAATACAAGCTTATATCAACCCTTACCTGTGCCAGAGAGGCCATGGGAGGATATAAGTATGGACTTTGTTCTTGGTTTTCCAAGGACACAATGAGGGAATGATTCAGTCTTTGTGGTGGTTGATAGGTTTTCGAAGATGGCACATTTCATTCCATGTCAAGACCCATGATGAGTCCATACATTTCGACTTGTTCTTCAAAGAGGTGGTGAGCTACATGGTCTCAGTATTGTTTCAGATCGCACCAAATTTGTTGGGTACTTTTGGAGGACCTTGTGGGAAGAAGTTGAAGATAGAGTTGAAGTTCAGTTTGCACACCATCCACAAACAGATGGGCAAACAAAAGGTTGATGGTTGGGTAACCTTTGAGATGTTTGGTAGAGATAAACCCAAGGATGGGACTTGATCTTACCCCAGGCAGAATTTTCTTACAACAATTCTGTCAACAGTGGTAGATCACCATTCCAGGATGGTAGCCCCAGAACAACTCCAGAATTGAGGAAGATAGACCAAGAGAAGAAAATAAGTGCTGAAGCCGAAGATTTTGCAGAACACATCAAGGATATACATGAGAAGGTAAGAGAACATATTAACAAGATGAATATGCAGTATAAGGCTAAGGCAAATCAGAAGATGAGGTATAAGGAGTTTCAGATTGGCGATGAAGTAATGGTCCACTTGAGGAAAGAAGGGTTTCCCATGGGAACCTATAATAAATTGAAGATGAATAAATTTGGTCCCTGTAAGATTTTGAAGAAGCATGATTCAGGGAATGCATATGAGGTAGAGTTGCCTGATGGAATCAACATTTCCCCTGTGTTCAAAATTTCAAATTTGACAGAGTATCATGAAGGTGGAACAGAGGAAGAACCAATAGTAGGGAAGTATGAAATTCCCGCACCTACATCAGAAAGGGAGGAGATTGAAGCAATCTTGGATAGTTGTGTGGGAAGGAATACCAGAAACAGGCAATATGAAGAATATCTGGTGAAATGGAGAGGAAGGCCTGTGGAAGATTCATCCTGGCTATCTAAGGTAGCAGTTGACCATTTGGGTTTTCCTCAACCATATGAGACGTGACAGGGTCACTTCTCAAATTACCTTGGGTGTCTGATGCAAGAGCATCTAGTGGTGTAAGGGCAATCTTGCATCACCCAAAAATAGTTAATTTTCAAGTTTCTTAATTTTTAGATGTTTTTACATTTTTGGATACCCTTTTCGTCATAATGAAATTCCCAATTTATGGTTTTTATTTTATGTTCCTGGGTTGAAAGATATTGCAGTTTTAGTTTCCCAGATTTACACCTAAAAATCTTCCAAGTGGGATTTGAGGAACTTAGAGCTCCTAGATCAGCCCCAAAACTTGCTAAAATTGGTGTGGAAAATTTCAAGCACGTTCTTGACTTCGAAACCTTTCCAACGGTTCAAACGGTTCGCAAATCAGAGTCCCGGATCAAAAGTTATGGCCCCGGGAAGTTGGCGCACTTTCTAGAAGATACCGTTGCAAATGCTCTTTTGAAATTTGAACTTCATATTGTAAGTTTTCGGCGCCAAACCGCCTAAACTCAATTTGAATGTTTTTTTTGCTCCAAACTAATGAGGAGCTCCATTTATGGGTGGGTTTTCTAATTTTTGGGTAACTTTTTGGGGACAAGCTCGCATATTGCGAAGGGGTTATTCTGTAGCTTTCTGTAGCTTGCATGTGTTGCAGAACTTAGGGATTTGAGATCCTCTGCATATAAGAAGCTCCATTCTCTGAGTAATAAAATTATTCTCTTGTTTGTGGGTTATTTTCTGCATCTCAGGTTGCGCCCTCATCAATTTTTCCTTGGAAAGAAGTTGATTTCTTGGTCAAGTAAAAAGTCGAATGCCATCTCTTTATCTACTACAAAGAGAGAACACATTGTTACTGCTAAAAATTGTACTCAAGTATTATGGATGAAGCAGATGTTGAAAGATATCAGATTTTTGTATGATGAACCTATTGCTATATTCTGTGATAATTCAAGTGTGATTAACATTTCTAAGAATCCAGTGTTGCATTCAAGGACAAAGCATATATCTATCAAGTTTCACTTTTTGAGAGAGAAGGTGAGTGAAAAGGAAGTTAGATTGGAGGATGTGCCTACTAAGGAACAAATTGCAGTCATCTTTACCAAACGATTGGCTAAGGATATTTTTGATCATCTCAGAGGGAAGTTAGGGGTGATTACCCCTCCTAATAAGAACTAAGATTCTTTTATTTACATTAGTTCATGCATTTCATAGTCATATCTTGATCCAGATTGATATTGTGGTAACTGCTACTCAGGGGGAGTAGTGATATGTTTAGAAATGTGGTTCAGAGTTTGTGTGGAGAATAAAGATCTTTGTCATTTATGTCAAAGGGGGAGAAGAGTCATGTGAAAAATTGTGAATTATCTGGGAAGAAGAGTCATATGGGGAGAAGAGTCATGTGAAAGAGTTGAAGAGAAAAAAGGAAAAACCTAAGGGGGAGTAAGTGCTAAGAGATAGTTGTGTTGATGGTGTTTTTCACATCATGTGTTTCCATCAATTCCAAAGGGGGAGATTGTTGGATGTTGTGGTTATGTTGTTGATATGTGGTTTTCATTGATTTCAACATTATTGGAATTAATGTGTTTAAGGTTGTATATGTCAAGGATATTGAGAAAATTGTAATGGAGTAAGTTGCAAGTTGTCAAGTGGTGAAGTGAAGTTCAGTATGTTGGTTAGCTCAATATGTTGATGATCAGAGGTTGTGGACTAAAAGGTTTCTTTTTGAGTATATCTAGTCTATCCACATTGAGTTTTAGAGATCTGCATGAAGATTTGATTGAGTTATGAAGATTTGTATTCTGATAGTTTTTTTGTTACTTCAATTGGTGTTCCTGAATGAAGATGATGTGATTCTAGTAAGTTAATTTGTTGTGGATGCTTCTCTATTGATTCATGATGTTTGTGGATGCTTCTAAATTGTGCTCTATCTATGTTGCACATCCACATTGATCATTGTGCTCATGATTGGTGATTTTCTCTTGTGTGTCAATGTTTTTCATGTTCATGGCCAATAGGGTGATTGTAGCATGTTGTGGATCTTCGAGGAATAATTTTTGAAGGTGGTTCATGTTCGAGAATGTTGTTTTGGGTCTTCATAGTGTTTTTTCTGACCTTGGTTGATTCACATTAATAATTTTTATTGATTTGGGCTGACAATTTATATTCATTTTATTATTTTGTTGAAGCTGACATGTAACGATGTAATTTTTTGTTCCAGATATATATAAGCAATTGTTTATACCATTTTAATGCATGGTGTGTGTGCATAATGTTGTAACTGATTAGTGAGCTCTAGGCAATGTGCCTGAATGCATGTGCATTCTCATTTATTTATCTTTATACTTTTAACAGGGTATAATCTTGTGGATTGACCTCCACCATGGTTTTTCCCCTAATAGGGTTTCCATGTAAAAAAATATTGGAGTTATGTGTGTTTCTAATGTGTTGATGATTTATGCTTTCATGGTTATTAACCAAATTTGTAACTGATTAGTGAGCTCTAGGCAATGCGCCTGAATGCATGTGCATTCTCATTTATTTATCTTTATACTTTTAATAGGGTATAATCTTGTGGATTGACCTCCACCATGGTTTTTCCCCTAATAGGGTTTCCATGTAAAAAAATATTGGAGTTATGTGTGTTTCTAATGTGTTGATGATTTATGCTTTCATGGTTATTAACCAAATTTGAAAATAAGGGTTAATAAGTTTAATAAGTTTGAATTTTTGTGACAACTAATTCACCCCCCTCTCAGTTGTCTTCCCTTGTGTTGCCAACAATACATCTATACATAATGTGTCACCAAAAAGTGTATACCTTGACATTGTCACACTTGATATAGGAGTAATTGATGATAAATTAGACTTAATGAGGCCTTTATTTGGTGTTTTGAGGTGTTTTACACATCCACATTAGGTCTTGGACCCTTGCAAATTGAATTTAATGCATCTAACGATGTCTTGTAAAGTTGTTGTAAATGACTTTCACACCTCTCTAGACTTAATGGACCTATTTTTCCCCTAATTAAATATTGTAAAATGCATTTAATGACATTCTCACATTAATCTAGAAGGCTTGTAAACTAAACTTGATTTTAATCTAGTGTTGTAATGTGTCTTACACATTCACATTAGATTTTGTGCCTTTCTAGGCTATGTGGACCTCATTTTAGTGTTGTAAAGTGCATTTAATCATACTTTCACATTGAAATTTGTGTTCCTAGCCCTAATTACCCTTTACATCATCATTAATATCCCCCTATGGCCCCATATTGTGCATCCTGAGGCATAATTTGATCAAAGGCCTGACTAGAACAACCTAGAAGCCTGATTTCTTCACTCCCCAACAATCCAGCTAGAAAAATAATCCCTGTGGGACCAATTCGCCCATCTTGGTGAATTAGTCCCATCTAGGTGGGACTAAGTCACCCAACCTAGCGACTTAGTCCCATTTGGTCTATTTTCGAGGTTCAGGCAGGAAAAATTGGATTTTAAGTTTATTTTTCCTTCATGTCGGCCTTGGGGATCAAATTAATGATAAAATTAGGTGGATTGCATATAAATACAAGCCTCTAAACCCTAATTCATAAGTCATTCATCTTATTCATCATTTATCTTCCACCTCAAGTCAAGCAAGCTAGGGTTTTTAACATTCTAAGTCATCGAGATAGCATTTTTTAGACATTCAAGGGAACGTTCTTCATCTATTGTTGTAGAAAATCAAGATCCATCATCATGGAAAGTCTCTAACTCCATTGTTTCATGCTTCATTACATTGTTTCTTCATTTTTGTTTAATTATCTAAAAAGGGGTTTGACCAAGGCAAACCCCTATGCCCTAACATCCAACATTTATTTCTCTTTCCATGTGTGTTTATAGATGTAGGTATCTTGAAGGCCTGGAAATCATTAAAGGTCAAGTTGCAAAGTTGTTGAAGACCTCTCCTTGCTTGCAAAGCCAAAATATCCACTAAAAGTCACTTTTAGGCCTGAAAAGTAGAGTTTTAGAACCATACACCTATTAGGAACCAAAGTGCAGATCAAGGGCTTTCATTTCCACTTTCAAATTTTAAGAAATCCAAAAGTGGACTAAGTTGCCAAAAGTGGTGACTTAGTCCCACTAAACCTATTTTTTAGAGTTTTCTGTAGTTCTCGATACCCATTTGGCCAAAACGAGCTTTGCAGTAGTTTTACCAGATCTGGGACTAAGTCGTCAAGATTGGCACAAGTGTCCCAGTTGGCTTCTGCATCAGGTTTTTTAGGATTCCAGACCTTCATTCCATCCTTTTTCAACCTCCAAGTGCACACCTTCAGTTTCATCAGTTTTTGTTACAATTTACCTTCATTTCTAGGTGTTTTTCAATATCAGAATGTGTTTTCAAACATCTTACATTTCTTAGGTTTTGCATTAATATTCATTATCTTTTATCAATTCTTTTCATTTAGGACATTGCATTTAGACATAGTTCAATCATATTTGCATTAGTCTTGAATGAACCTCCAAGTTTTTGTGGGATACCTTTCTCCTTTCAGGTGAAAAACCCTAGAAGTGTAAGAGAGAAGCCCCTACAAAAAATTGTGGTTCATTTTGGTGAACCCGCCTTTTGAATACTTTCTTTTCTAATTTTGGATTCCATCATAATCCTGGAATTACCTTGCATTAACATTGCATTACATTTTGCATTTGTTAATTTGCATTCTAGGGTTTTCAAATTTTGCATTAGTGAAAGTGCATATAGTTTGCATTTTAAATCATTCCAAAACATTTGAAAACTACATTTTCATTTAGTATTCAAGTCAAACAAATTAAAAAGCATCAAAATCAATTGAAAATTTCCTTCTTTTTTTGAAAAAACCCTAACTAGGACTAATTCACCATTATGGGCGACTTAGTCCCAATCATGATTTTTAACTATCTGTTACAACATTAGAAACCTCATTTATGTGCTTCCTAAGACTCCTAGTATCATATACTATAAGTCTGGAAAGTTTCAGGAACATTTGTTTTATGCATCTAGCTCAAAAACATCAATTTAGGGTAGTCTTTTTTCAAATCATTTCCACTACAAGCATCATTAGATCTGAAAATGCTCACATTTCTAAAATTTTGCATCACATGGATAAAATTACTTTTCACTTTTGCATATACAATATTTCTATTCATAAAACTTTGCATAAGTTTGATCAAAATTCTTTGTATTCTCAGACATGCATTGTTTACATTCTTAAAGTTTTGGATACATTTGATACAAATGTTTTGCATCTTTGGATATACATTATTTACATTGCTAAAACATTGCATGAAATGGTTACACGTGCTTTTCATTTTTGTTCAAACAATGTTAGTCCCTTGCATATTTAGACATGTTCAGAAATATTTCCTATCCCCTCCCTATGAGAGTGAAAGAGAATACAACCTTGGACATTCCTAACAATCATATTTTTTCTTCTCCTACTATCTCTTCTCTTCGTGAAGGAGATATTTTGGTGTTAGAAGAACTAGTCAATGAGAGTTTTGAGAATTTGAGTTGTTTCTCCCTTCTTACCTCTTTTAGTGGACAAGATATTGATGAAAAAGACAACACAGCCATAGGTAATCATCACAATAACATTTTTTCTTCTCCTAGTATATCTCCTAGTTGTGAAGAAGATACTTTGATGTTAGAAAATACAATTAATGACAGTCATGAGAATCTTAGTTACCCCCTTCACCTAGCAAAACCCTTATTGAGCAAGAAAATTAAACCCTTGTTCATTCCCCTACTTGCGATGAAGTCCTTTTAGAAGAACCAACCTTTGAATTTCAAGAACATTTGGCTTGTCATTCTCCTAAAAACTCTCCTCCTAGGGAGAATATCATGATGCAAGAAAATGTGAATGTTGAAACACATCCTTCAAACACTAAACCTTTCCTAGGTGAAGATAATAAAGTGACATTAGAATCCCCTTCACTAACAAGTCATGCACATAAAGACAAGATTCTTGAGGTTATGACAACACAAGTGGGATCTCATTTAATTAATGATCTTCCTAAGTCACCTCCCATTAGTGAATCACACAAAAAACTAAGAGATGTCTTGAAATCCATGATGCAATCTAATCAAAACAATGTTTTTCAGCCGCTAAGTTGTAACTTAGTGACTCAAACATATAGGGGATCACACATCACTCCCACACCATTACCTTTTCTCAAATTAGAGTCCCTAGTGTTGAAAACCTTAAAAAGGCTCCTGCTAATATATCTGTATGGCAACTCATTAAACTCTCACCTACATTCAAAATTCTATTTCATGAAATGTTTCAAATAAAGGAGGAGATCCAATCTTACATAAAATCGCATAATGTAACATTCTCCTCTCATCCCACACAAGTCACCTGATTACAAATCACATTCCCTAAACATGAATTACCCTCACGTAAGATTCAAAACAAGAATGATCCCTTGATGATAAAGGTGATCATTAATGAAACCTTAATTAGACACACTATCATTGACAATGGAGTAGAAACTAATGTTTGTAGCATGGACCTCCTAAACAAACTTGGCATAGAAAAAAATCCCATTCAACTTAATGATGTTTGTATTCGTGGCTTTGACAATGCTAATAGGCAACCACTAGGGATGATCACATTACCTATTTAGGTTGGACCTGTAGTGTTTCCTACCTCTATCAATATCATGCAAGGACCCCTTCCATACAATCTTCTCCTAGGGAGACCATGGATTCATGCTATGAAAGGAGTCCCATCTACTCTTCATCGTGTAATGAAATTTGAATTCAACAACAAGATATACATGGTTGATGCAGATGAATGAAGCTATGAATCAATTGATCACAAAATTTCCAACTCCCCTAATCCTTTCATTCCTAGATCAAAAATTGAACCGATACAAGTTGATTCTAATTCTTCACCTACAACAAAACTCTTTCGTGATAATTGGGGCTTGTTAGATTCTACACCTACTTTCAATAAAATTTCCACAATCTCACCCTCATGGTCCAAAGAGTCATATACAAATGATTCATTTTCAGACACAAGTTCTAGTAGCAATTGGGGTTTCACACCTTCCTTTAGGGGAGAGTATGAAATCTCACAACTTAACCCAAAACAACCTTGTGTTTTGTATGCTCAACTTGGTTCTACATCAACAACATTAACCTATGATAGTGATGGGAGATATCTAACTCCCATCCATCACAAGGAGATGACACATAACATTAAAAAGGATTTGTGTCCTCATAAGGAAACCAATCCTTCTATGAAGGATAAACCCCCTTCATTTGAATTGAAATATTGTTATGGTATTGGATACAATCTCCCTCCTACACATGGATACAATGAACACACGTAACAAACTGACATATCTAGATCTAGGGGTATCTCCCTTATCTATATTTTCATTTAAGACTTTAAACAATACAATTCAACATCTCAAGGAGTGTGGTGCTCTTCCTTGTGTTGGATCACCTAATTCCTCTAATTGATATGTACTTTCATCCTATTAAGCTCGCCTTTGTCCTAAACTAAGTGGGGGCAAGGGCTTAGTTAACATTGTCCTTGTATGTCAATTGTCATTGTCTCTTTTGACTAGTCGTTAACCTTTCATGAACATATAAGAGCAAGCTTGGGATGTGGATGACATGTCTTAAGTGGAATCACATGTGGCATACTTATTCATGATGCAGCTCAACTCAGAAACATATGACTTGGCATAAGGGATTTCCAAGTTGGATCTCATGACCTCCTTCTTGTTTACATTTTTCATTTGCTACTTTAAATTAATTGCTCATAGTACGATGTGTAGCAATTACTTTAAAGTGGGGGCATAGATTGGCATTATTTATTTTGCATTTTTCCTTTTTCTTGGATCTTCGTGTAGCTTTGTTACTTCATATGATGTGTTTTGTCACTTTGTGGATGACATTGGGTGTGATTTCCTTCATGAGAATTATCTATCTTAGTATATTACATTCCTCTTGGTGGCTTGATGCGACACACTGCATCCCCTAAGTTTTGAATCTTCTCTTTGATTGGTCCTCTCTTGGATACATTAGACACAATGTTCCCTAAGTCATAGAACTCACATGAACTAAACAAGACTCCTTTGAACATCTTTTGCATGTTGTATTTTGTATTTTTTATATGGCCACCTTGCATAACACAACTTGCATGCTTGTAGTGCCATCGTGTTTGTCCATGAGCTCCAGGCATACAAATTTTTGCTTGTCTTGTGAAGCTCAAAATGTCATTTTCTTTTGTGGCACCTTATTAAAGTTATCAGTGGGTATAACTTTGGTATGGTTGAGCGGGAATCCCATTCAGAGGCATGAATTTTCCCCATATCCACTTGCGTGTGTGTGAGTGCATACCAGCCATGAGTGTATGTTTCTCAGCTTTTAGGACTTCTCACCTAATAGACAACCATGAGTTCCATCACCTCAGAGTGAGTATGCATTTTTGGATCTGATCCACAACATGTTGGACAAATGGTCGAAGCTTGATCCACCTTTTTATTTTCACTTTTCTCTTCTTTCTAGTTCTTTCCATTGTATGATCATGTATCTTGTCTTGCTGCAAATCATTCACCTTGTGTGTTACTTCTTGTGCTTATGTTGGTTTGACTTAGGATCTTGGATCCTAGGGGCTTGACCGATGCCTTGATCTTTTTCATTCTTTGTCATCCACATTGGTACGATGGGACTCTTCTTGAATGTTTACTTTAGTGTGAGTTTGAAGCAAGTTCATCCTCTCACTAAAGTGGGGGCTTGATGTGTCACTAGAAAGTGTATACCTCGACATTGTCACACTTGATATGGGAGTAATTGATGATAAATTGGACTTAATGAGGGCTTGATTTGGTTTTGTGAGGTGTTTTACACATCCACATTAGGTCTTGGACTCTTGCAAATTGAATAAAATGTGTGTAATGATGTCTTGTAAAGGTTTTGTAAAGTGTTATAAAATACTTTCACACCTTTGTAGACTTAATGGACCTATTTTCCCCATAATTTAATATTGTAAAATACATTTAATAGAATTCTCACATTAATCTAGAAGTCTTGTAAACTAAACTTGATGTTAATTTAGTGTTGTAATGTGTCTTACACATTCACATTGGATGGTGTGCCTTTCTAGGCTATGTGGACCTCATTTTAGTGTTGTAAAGTGCATTTAGTCATACTTTCACATTGAACTTTGTGTATCTAGCCCTAATTACCCTTTACATCATCATTAATAGGCCCCTATGGCCCCATATTGTGCATCCCAAGGCATAATTTGATCAAAGGCCTAACTAGAACAACCTAGAAGCTTGATTTCTTCACTCCTCAACAATCCAGCTGGAAAAATAACCCCTTTGGGACCAAGTCACTCATATGGGTGAATTAGTCCCATCTAGGTGGGACTAAGTCATCCAAACTAGTGACTTAGTCCCATTTGGGCTATTTTCGAGGTTCAGGCAAGATAAATTAGATTTTAAGTTTATTTTTCCTTCATGTCAGCCTTGGGGATCAAATTAACTAGAAAATTAGGTGGATTTCCTATGAATACAAGCCTCTAAACCCTAATTCATAAGTCATTCATCTTATTCATCATTTATATTCCACCTCAAGTCAAGCAAGCTAGGGTTTTAAGCATTTTAAGTAATCAAGAATTGCATTTTTCAGACATTCAAGGGCAGATTCTTCATCTATTGCTATAGAAAATCAAGATCAATCATCATGGAAAGTCTCTAACTCTATTGTTTCATGCTTCATTAAATTTTTTCTTCATTTTGGTTTAATTACCTAAAAAGGGGTTTGACCAAGGCAAACCCCTATGCCTTAACATCCAACATTTGTTTCTCTTTCCTTGTGTGTTTACATATTTAGGTATCTTGAAGGCTTGGAAATCATTAAAGGTCAAGTTGAAAATTTTTTGAAGACCTCTCCTTGCTTGAAAAGCCAAAATATCCACTAAAAGTCACTTTAAGGCCTGAAAAGGAGAGTTTCAAAACCAGACACCTATCAGGAACCGAAGTGCAGACCAAGGGCTTTTGTTTCCACTTTTGAATTTTTAGAAATTTAGAAGTGGACTAAGCCACCAACAGTGGTGACTTAGTCCCAATGAACCTATTTTTCAGATTTTTCTGTAGTTTTGGATACCCATTTGGCCGAAACGGGCTCCAGAGCAGTTTACTAGATTTGGGACTAAATCACCTAGATTGGCACAAGTGTCTCAGTTGGCTTCTGCATCAAATTTTTTAGGATTCTAGACCTTCATTTCATCCTTTTTCAGCCTCCAAGTGTACACCTTCAGTTTCATCAATTTATGTTACAATTTACCTTCATTTCTAGGTGTTTTTGCATATCAAAATGTGTTTTCAATCATCTTCATTTCTTAGGTTTAGCAATAATATTCATTATCTTTTGTTAGTTCTTTGCATTTAGAAATATTTCAATCATAATTTCATTAGTCTTGAATGAACCTCCAAGTTTTTATGGGATACCTTTCTCCTTTTAGGTGAAAAACCCTAGAAGTGTAAGTGAGAAGCCCCTACAAAAATTTGTGGTTCACATAATATATCTTGTTATTATACTATCTTACGAGGGAATGCACAAAGCATGTAATGAATGTAGTTTTATATTATGAATTGATGTTTAGGGATGTGCCTAGATCATTTGCTCTTCTTAAAGAGAGATAGTCTCCATTGTTTCTTGATGTGTACTAAAGAAGTTTTTTAAAGCTAAGGAAATAGTGTGCAAGGTTGTACTTAGATCACCAAAAATGAGATTGACTATGAGTGTCTGAAGGAGAATTGGGTGGAACGCATGCCACAATACAAGGATTAGTAACTTGTAATAAAGAACCTATAAATTACCTACTTCAACAACACTTTATTGGCTTGGAATTAAATTAACAAGTGAACAAAACAATTATGATTTAGTTAATATACTAAGAAAAACCCTAATCAACATAGGTATCCAATAAAATATGAATTTTTATCTCTTAAAAGTGTGTCAAATTTGGGTAAATTCAAAAAATATTCTTGACTAATCCCCTTAGAGAAATTTGTGCCAAGAAATAGGCTCAAGCTAAAATGGTTTGAAGAAACCATTAATTTAAACCCATATACCCTAGGGTCTTAGAAAAATTAAAATATAGGCTTAAGGTTCTTCAATTTCACACAAAATATATATTGGTATTAAAGGCTCCTAAGTGTACTATCCAAGTCCCAAAAAACCCTTGATTGAAACCTTGATAATGGAGATCTTAGGAGGTATACAACTTGCAGGAGATGGATCAATTGGATGTGGATCTTGACACTTGAATCTTTCTTGAAATTATACCTTGAATGCTTGACTTGATCATGAAACGTACATCAGAATGTTAGCTCCAAAAACATGCATTAGAATTTGATACGATGAATGGACCTTGAATGCTGCAATAAAATTATGATAAATATACTCTTGAATGCCTTTAATTTCTCTTGAAATCACATAAAATTCTAGCTTAAAAACTCTAGATTTCTTAGATAAAACTTAATGAAATAACCTTGTATTTATAGGTATGTATCCTTAATTTCCTGAAATTCAAATATCACAAGACAACATTGAATAATGGATTTGAAAATGTTAAAATACCACCAAAAACAAAATTTAAATTTATGTCCTAACATTTAGGAAGGACCCATTTTCCCATGGGCGAATGGGTCCCAGGTCCATAAACCTAGGACACACATTGCTCAATGTGGATTTTTATGTTTAGGCATTAATTAATGTCAGGTTTCCCCTTCTAAAAATGTAATTTAATAGGATTGTAAATGAATTAAAGGGCTAATTAAGGAATAATTAAGATCAATTAATTAAGAGGGCCTAAATAAGTGTGTAAATGTAATAAGGTACATTTAACAACACTAAATTAAGGCAATATTAAGTCCAATTTAAACTAGGAAGGCTCAAACAAGTGAGGGAATGTAAAGGGTTACATTTTTCTACACTACATTTATCCCCCACTTTAGTGAGAGGATGACCTTGTCTCAAACTCACACTAAAGTAGACAATCAAGAGAGGTATAATTGTACAATCATTGGAAAGATAAGATAAAAAAGATCGAAGATGATCAGGCCTCGAAGATCTAAGATCTCCTGGAAAAACCAACAAAGGAACAAGGAGACACATGCCTTTGTTAAACATATATATGTATGCAACGGTGACAAGATACTCAATCATATAATGTCAAAGACTCAAAGAGAAAGAAAAATAAAAAGGAAAGGAAACAACGAGTGGATCAAGCCTTGACTATACAACGCAATGTGGAACATGCCTGAGCTATTTTTCCAAAAATGTTTACAAGTGGAACTCGCTTTTCACCATGCAAACAAGAATGCATGCTGACATGGGCTAGGAAAATCCGACTGTCCACTAGGTGAGCCCCCAAGGGTGGAAAATGAGAGAATCTTATTAGTCTCCCATACCATACCAAAGCTATACCTCTAATAACTTTAATAAGGCACCACATAATGTGAATTTCAAACTCCATAAGGCTTAGCAAGTTGCGTTATGCTAAACACTTATGAACAAACAAAAAGGCTCCACTGGCAAGCAAGGTGTGTTATGCTTGGTGGTCATGAAAAAAGGGTTGTAACTTCGAGTCTCATAAGGTTAGCAAGTTGTGTTATGCTAACACTTATGAACAAAATTCAAGTAAGATAAGAAATGTTCAAAGGGTTTTTGATTAGTTCATGTAAGGTCTCCTCTTAGGGAACATCGTGCCTAATGTCTCCAAGAGAGGACAAGTCTAGGATAAAAGATTCACAACTTAGGGAATGCAATATGTAGTGTAGTAATGAAAAAAGTATCCCTTTTCCTTACTTAATTTTTGAATAATTAACAATAAATTAGCCTAATGTTGCCTTGATTTAGTGTTGTAATGTGTTTTACACATTCATAT
This sequence comes from Sequoia sempervirens, assembly GCA_007258455.2. Taxonomy (NCBI): domain Eukaryota; kingdom Viridiplantae; phylum Streptophyta; class Pinopsida; order Cupressales; family Cupressaceae; genus Sequoia; species Sequoia sempervirens. The sequence goes on along the minus strand of VDFB02270651.1, from coordinate 568,043,794 downwards.
TAATTCTAGGACACTTTTTAATAAAATGGACTTAATGATGCCTTATTTAAGGTGTTGTAAAATGTTTTCTTTTCACTTTCAAATTAATCTAGGCATTTATTAATTAATTCATGATAATTGAGCTTAATTGGCCCCTTAAATTCAAATCCAAGCCTAATTTATTGCATTTTTTGAGAGATAAAGCCTGACACTCATTAAAAATGTTTCACAACACTTAATTTAGCAAGGTTTGAGTCCTAGGCTAGTGACTTAGATGTTGGTGTAAATAAAGTCTTGTACCTAGTTCATTCATTACTAGGGGACTTATTTACATGTTTGTTAAGTTTACTTAGGTCCTAGGAAGGAATCTTTCTAGAAGGTGTTAGTTGTCATTAATTGTTATCTTATCTTTTAACTTGTAACACATGTGAATCTAGGTAGTTGTGATTAGTTGTCTCATGTCATATGATTAAGACACTTGTCATAATCATATGACATCTGTATCTCACCTTGGCTATATAACCAAGGGGTTTCTACTACATTTTTCATATCAATTGAATCATATTTGCATATGCATATTCTCTCTCTTGTGCTTTCCATTTGGCCTCAAGATCTTGGCAGTAATAGCCAATTCTAACATGGTATCAGAGTGGGTTGGGTGCCATTGGATAGTCTTTTTCTGAAGAGATGGTAAATCTTGAAAATTTGAGTATGCTCTTCTCTTGCATCATATGATGATATGGAGAATCATAAAAACGTGGTAGAAATACTAGATCTAGGTGGTTCCATTTTGTGGCTCTTTATTGTAGGTTCAAATCAGAGCTTGTTGGTGCAAATTTGACCTCACCATTATGTCTAAAAGGTTCAAGAAAGTCAAATTTTCCTTTTGTTTTGTCCAAATCAGACATACGAGGCCAAATCTATGAGGGTTTGAAGCTGAAGAGTGGTTGCTAGATCTAGAAGGTAGCTACATTTTTGGAGCCTTTTTGGGTCAAATCCAACCCTGCCATTGTGTCCAGAAGGCCCAAAAACCCTAAGATCGACTGCCAATTCATCCAAATTTGAGCAAGTTGTCCGCTAAGGAAAAAAATTGCCCAGGGAGTCGTACGACCCCCCAAGCATCATAATTACGCCAGTATGATTTTTTTTAAAATATATTAAAAAAATTCAATTTGAATTTTTTTTTTGAAAAAAATAAATTTCACCAAAAAATGTTTAGTTGCAATTTTTTTTATTAAATCAAAAGTCAAAAAAAGGGCAGAAAATATTTGGAAAGTTTTTATTTAGTTGTAGGGCGGTACTGTACCGAGCAGCCAACTCTGCCACGTGGGTCACATCCGAAGGCCCCATCATTACAGAAGTGGCTAGTAAATTCAAATAACTGGTGTTCAATTAAAAAAGTAGCGATGCAATTCAAAATCCGAGCGGTCAAAATACAAATCAGCATCTCATTTTTTAGTTCCCGACTAGTCCAACGTAAATCCAGTGGTGAATTCAACAAGGCACTTTTCAAATCTGGTGGGCTATTAAAAACTTAGCACTATACAAAGATTCTAACAAGTATGACAGAAGAATATTCCAGGCATTTTCAAAATATTCTGTTGACTGATGACATCCTCATAGGCATCAATTTTAAGCCAACTCTTTAGGTGAATATTCTTTTAGGAGTTGAATATTCTCTTTTGATGGCCCATTAAAAATCAATTTTATTCATGCAAAATTCTGACATCATCATTGTGTTAGCCATGACGTCAGTATCCTAAAAAAAATTCTCCCTTGATCGATGAGCTTTTTGATTTTGTAGAACTTTGGAGGCCCATAACTCAGTCATTTTGACTCTCTTTTTAAGCAATTTTTTTTAATTTGGGCTAATTTTTCATGATCTTTGTAGTGGTGCAATCATATTTTTGTTTTAGAGTCTGGTTTTTCCAGAAATTTCAGATTCTCACAGGTGTTGCTACTTCATCCTCATTTTGGGAACTTCAGGAGCTCATATCTTGCTTCTACAATAACATTTTTCGGTGCAGTTTTTTTGAAAGTGCATAATTTTTTGTGTATTTTTTAGTTGTATGATCAAATTGATCTCATTTTGTAAAAAAAATTGTACTTGATTATGTGGCCTATTTTGGCATCTATAAGCACTAAGATCAAGTCCAACTTGCTATTTTTGGCATCTAGCAATTGTAAACACACTAAATATAAATTTCCAATTCATATATTGTTGGGAGGGTTTCTTGATTGAGTGATTTGGGGGGGTCTCTTGGTGCATTACTTTGATCTATTTGCTTGTGCTCTCTCATTTTCATGGATCATTCTAAGGTTCCTTTTTCTCACATCATATAATTATTCAACATGGCATCAAGATACATGGAGTATTCTAATGACAGAAGGTCACTCTCTAGATGTTGAAAAATAAGGTACCTGAACCTACAGATGCAGATAAAAAGATAAAATGGATTATTAAACATACCAAAGCTCTTGGGTGTCTTCATAGACTAGTTTCTCAAGATTTGTTGTTCCAAATTGAATCATGTAAAACTTCTCATGAAGCTTGGGACAAATTGAGAACATTGTATGGTACTACAGATGAAGTAAGAGGCTATCAAATTAAAAATGAATTGATTAGCCTTGATCCTAAGGACTCTGATAAAATCCAAGACTAGATCAGTAAGGTTAATGATCTAAGAGAGCAATGCAAAGCATGTGAAATTGATAAGTATATTTAGTTGGTCTACAATACAATGAAAAAACTTTCTTTCTTTTTTATAAAAAGGGGTAAAAACTTTATTGAAAATCAGAAAAGAAGATTACAAAAAGACCAAGGCCATAGTGACCTGCCAAAAGCAACAAAGCAAAACACATCAGCCTTCCTCATTGTGACCATCCCCATCTTCAACAAGAATCCCTTCTAAATCCTGGCGGAGCTCCTGGGGAACCTGCTTCCACCCATCAATCTTCCAACCAAGAAGATGCTCAGAAGCCCACTTAGCCAAACAATCAGCAACCCTATTCCATTCCTGGGGAATATGGACAAATGAAATAATCTCCATCAAAGAACTAATTTGTAAAATCTGTTGCACCATCTGAGCCAACTACCAGCTAACATCAGACACCGTCTGATTATTTATCAGACTAATCAGAACCTGTGAATCAGATTCACAAATAACCTTGCACCAACCCAAATCATAAGCCTGCTCAAGAGCGTAGAGGATCGCCAAACCTTCCATAATGTTGATAGACTGCACCCCTTCGTGAGCAGAGAAGAAGAAAACAACTGAGCCCGAAAAGTCTTGACCAACTCCTCCAATTCCAGCAGGACCTGGATTGCCTCTTGAGGAACCATCAGTATTGATCTTCAAAATTCCATCTGAAGGGGGCAACCACATGCCCAACCTTTGGACTTTTTGTTTCCCCCTCCTTCCTCTCTTGATGCAAGCTGAAGCTGAAGACAACCCCTGGATTCCAAGTCTATCCACCTTCTCAGCGTCCTCTTTGTTTAAAGGGAATACCACCTCACACTTAGCTTCCATTGTCTCCTAAATCATAGTCTTAACTCTTTGCCAAACTTGTTGGAATATCAGCCTTTCACCCCGAAAAATTCTACAGTTTCGTTCTAACCAGATCTGCCACAATATGAAAGTAGGATCAACATACCACACCTCCTGTAGGAAAGAGGTCACATAAGGAGGTCTACCGACACTGTTCCAAAACTCCACCAGTGAAGAGGCATGAACACAGGGGATTCTCCAGGCCTCCCACCAAAGATGCCAAAGACGCAAAACAAAGGGGCACCGAAAAAAAAGTGAGAAGAATCCTCCTCCGCTGCCCCGCACAAAACATAGATAGAAGGGCCCTGGAACCCCCTCTTCTGAATATTGTCCCACATCAAGCACCTATTCTATGCCAAGGTCCAAAGAAAGCAGTTACACTTTGGCCAGGAAAACTTGTTCCACACTCTCTTCCACCAGTGAACCTCCCCCCCATCTAACCTGTGAGATAAAAATCTCTGATATCCAGAAGCAACAGTAAAGACACCCTTAGGATTAGGAGACCACAAAAGAACATCCCCCTCATGTAGGGAACTACACTTCCTACTAGAAAGGATTTTGTGCAGCTCAACACATTCCTCCTCCATACCAACATCAGGCCACTCGCCAAGATTCCTCCATCTCACCATTCTCAGCTGATCTCGGATAGAGGACTTAAAATCACTCACCCTTGACCAACCAGCATCGAGGAACCGCTAGCACAAAGTAACCAAGTTCAAAAATTGAGCAAGAATGGGGGGAAAACCATCCCAAGAGTCTGCCTAGAAAATAGCTTCCGTCCCCCTTTTACAAATCCAAAAAAGGCCATCCTTTATGAGAGCAGCCCCTTTCTTGAGAGTACCCCAAATCACCGAACCTTTCCCCCTCAGGGAGTACCGAGGAATATCAACCTGAGGGATCCCTAGAAAATATTTATGAGATAAAATTCTGGCCCAGAGATGATCCTACTCCACACACCAGCGCCAATACAACTTAGCAGCTTGAGCCATGCCAGACAAAGAAGACTGCCTTAACCCAAGCCCTCTGAACTGCTTTGGGCTACAGACAGTATCCCACCTGACAAGACTCCATTTGGATGACTGTAAACTACCAGCCCATAAAAAGTGCCTAGAAAGAGAATCAAACTCCTTAATAAAACTCACTGGGGCAACCTGGATCATGCATCTGTAAATGGGGAGAGCTTGCACCACAGGCTTGAGCAGCTGAACACACCCTGCAAAGGACAGCCATCTATGGGTCCAATGATTAACCTTCATGAAAAATTTGTCCAAGATATTTTGCCAAGAATCCCTATGTGGTCTTCCAACAGAGAGCGGAATACCAAGGTAGGTCAAGGGGAGGGACCCAATCTGAAATCTCAAAATGTGAGCAATCCTCCTCTGAATGGGCTCCAGAGTGTTAAAGAAAAAGATGGAGGACTTTTCCTCATTGATCAATTGACCCGAGGCATTGAGATAAACATCCAACACCCTGCGCATATTAGTAGCTTCCCTAATTGATGCCAAACCCATCAAAGCTGTGTCATCCACAAACTGCAAATGAGACTGCGATGGTAAGCCACCATCCCATCTCCATCCCAAAATAAACCCCAACTCCACATGCCTTCTCATCAAGCAGCCCAGACCCTCGGTAAGAAGGATAAACAAATAGGGAGAGAGGGGGTCTCCCTGACGCAAACCCCGAGAAGCACCAAAAAACTCTGAATGCTCACCATTGATTAACATAGAAAAGGAAGTTGTAGTAACAAAACTCATCACCCAGTTAATCCAATCCTCCCCAAAACTAAAAGCGCCAAGAATCTTCTGACGGAAGGACCATTGAACTCTATCATAAGCCTTAGCCATATCCAATTTGATAAGCATTGCCTTATCCTTGGAATTGGCCATAGAATGAATAGTTTCAATTGTAATCACCACCCCATCCAAAATTTCCCGACCCTCCACAAAACCACTCTGTTCCTCAGAAATCAACACTTTAAGCTACTTTTTCAACCTATCAGATATCAATTTAGAGATAATTTTATAAATCACATTGCAGAGAGAGATAGGCCAAAATTTCCTTAACCTATCAGCACCCTCGTACTTGGGAATGAGAGCAAGGAAGGTGAAATTTAGAGCCCGTAGCATTTGCTTATTTGACTGAGACTCTTGCACAATTGCTAACAAGTCCAATTTGATAATATCCCAGAACTCTTGGAAGAACTCAATCAGAAAACCATCCGAGCCAGGGGCTTTCCCCTTCTTCATCTTAAACACTAAACCCTCCAACTCATCAAGCGAGATGTCACTGATAAGATGCTCATTCATCTCTCTAGAAACAAGAGAAGGGATACACGAAAGGACCTGAACTTCCTCATCGAAACTCCTTCACTCCTCCTCCTTGAATAAAGAAGCAAAGTATTGTACTGCTTCGTTTGAGATCTCCTGAAAGGAGGAAAGTTGCTCACCCCTGTCATTCACTAAAACAAAAATAGAGTTGCCATGTCTCCTAGCTTTCACCGAATTGAAGAAGAAGGCAGTATTTTTATCTCCTTCTAGAAACCAATCAACCCGGGCCTTTTGTTTCCAAAAAATTTATTCCCTTAGCTCACACTCCTCCAACAACTTCAAAGCCCTGGCTTCTTCCAAAAGTAGCACTTCAGTCATCCCATCCTCCCTAATCATCCTCGTAATACCAGCCAACTCAGCCTAAGCAGCAACCTTAGCATGGAAAATGTTTCCAAAGCAATGTTGATTCCATCGTTTGAGCTGATACTTGACAAATTGAAGTAACTTAGCAAAAATATACATTTTTTGTACCATAGGAAGGTCTACCATACCTCCATCATTCAACAACGTAATCATGAAGAGAGGGATCCCTTAGCCACATAAGCTGGAATTTAAAAGGAGACCAGGGCACATGAGCCAAAGAGACCGCGAGCTTGATAGGCCAATGATCTGAACCCCTCCAATCCAAAATTTCAGAATTAGAGGACCACAAACCACCAACCCAGTAACAAGAAACCAAAAAATGATCAAGACGCTCAGCAATGCAATCCTCCCCAATCCTCCGATTAGTCCAAGTAAACTGACCATTACTGGGCTTGATATCAACTAGATTTAGAGCTGAAATGTTATCCTGAAGAAGTAGAGCAGAAGGCTCTAGCCTCACAATACCAACCCTTTTCTCATCCAACTCAGGGATAGCATTAAAATCCCCTGCCATTATCCACGGATGGTAAGGAGCCATACTTCTAACAAACCTGATATGGGTCCACAATAATTGCTTACCATGAAGCTCAGTAGGCACATAAATATTGGAGAATAATATAGCCTCCCCTATCTCAAAGCAAGAAGCAATCATGGAGATAGATGACTTGAAGGACATCCACCAAAGAGGAGAGATCTTCTGAGGATTCCATAAACAAGCCACTCCCCCAGAGGCCCCCTGAGCGCCAATACATTGGCACTCACAAGTCCCCCACAACTTAGGCATCAAACCAAACATACTTTCAACCGACAACTTAGTCTTCTGGAGGAAGAGAACATCAGGAGATTGAATTCTAACCAAATCACGAACAACTTTTTGTCGAGGGCCACTGTTCAAGCCCCTTACATTCCAAGATAAAACAATCATTTCAAGGGGCTCAAAAAAAGAGAACCCAAGGTCTTAACAGACCCTGACTCCACTAAATTGTCCCCTATCATTTTGATATTTTCCACATCCTTCTTCCTACCAAGCTTAGAGACCTTCTCCGCCCCCCTTTTTTTAGATCCTTCTATAAAATACCCAAATGAGAAGACAACTTATTATTCTTACCTATCTCTGAGCCCGAACCCCGTGAGGGGTGGGACGAAGCGTCATTGCTTTTTGTTGTTACAACAACACAACCTGGTTCCTCTGGAGCCCTCAACTGATGATCTGATTCCAAAATCCTAATCCCCACACCTTGTGGAGCACAAAGAGCCTCTGAACAGAGCCCTTCAAGCCCTAGATCTTTCCCATCCTATACTACATTTGGAAAACCCGTATGCACCTCTTGCTGAGAAACTTGCACTATCTTAATAGGAGACCCATGCTGTTCAACTTCCATAGTCCCTTGATCCAAGTCCACCAAACCTGGACTCACTTCTTGCTGACTAAAATCATCCAATACCTTGAATCTATTAAAAGTGTCCTCATCTTGCCTTTCTTTGAGAGTCCTCTTTTGCCCCTTATTTCTGTCCTGATTTTTGACAGGAATAAAACTATCAATCCCAGCACCACTACCCTGAATAGGATCCTTACCCTTATCCACCCTAGGCAGATTACGAGAAGGTTGATAGTCTTTGGTCACCACAGGCTTAGCCTTAGGACATCTACACTAGAGATGGCCATACTCATGGCAAAATTGGCACCGAAACAGTAAGGTCTCATAGTCAAGCTACTACACCCAAGAATACTCTCCTACACACACTACTAAAGAATATGGCAATGGTTTACTTAAATCAATTTCCACACAAAACTGAGTGTAAGTCATTACCTTCGTGAATTGTGTCTGCTGCGACGAGCCAATAGGTTTCCCCAACATTAAGGCCATTAAATGTAGAACATCCTCCCACCAGCATTCCATCAGGAGCCTCGGAAGACGAACCCAAACTGGAACCCAACTCGGCAGCTCCTCGGCCAGAATGAAGCCTGCATGCCATGGTTTAATGAACAGGCCCACTTGGTTGTAGAAGGGCCCCCCTCAAAAGTATGAGTCTGATCAACCATACAATCAAAAGTAACCATGAAATAATTATTCGCTAGGAGTCGAATCTCCATCTCCCCCTCTGGCATCCACGTCCTCTGAGCCCAGGCTTCCAAAAATTGCAACGAGATTCTCAAGCCTAAGAACTTACAGTATAAGGAATGTCTTGAGTAATAATCAATATCCTCTGCCAGCATCTCCATCAGAATCACAACATTTGGTCTCTCTTTGCATTTTTCTAGACAGCCATTAATCTTCAGAATTCGAGACCCCCCAGATGATCCCATCTCTGGGTCAAGGGAAAAAAGATTATTCTCAAAAGTTTTATAACCCTGAAGAGGGGGTTTTGATCCAAAAGCCGACCAGAAATCCATTATGGGGCTAACCCCAAATGATTCCCCATGCGACATATCTATGAAAGACGACCCCAGAGGGGCATGCAAGCCCTTAGGCCCCTTGAGCAGAATAGGACTCAGCACCTCCATAAAAATAATAGCACGATTCTAAGAAAAACCACCTATTATGGCTAAGTGAGCACCCCACTAACCAATGGCAAGATCGAACAGCCAAGGAAGACCCACTCAGCTCTCACTCAAAGACACCTGCCAAAAGATCCTTAACAGACCCAGCGAGTAGAGGCCGCTACCCAACGAAGCCCACGTAGCTTCAAAACCCTAGCCACACAGCCACAACTACACCTATAGTGGCGAAAGGGGAGAAGGAAAACACAGCTGAAGATCCTCCGTAAAGTCCACAGCCCACCCCTGAAATGCAACAAAAATCCCCCCTCCCTGAAGCACGAAAGAAGAAAAGTTTGAACCTGCAAACAACCGAGACATGCACTAATTCGAACTTAGCATGCAGCCCCATCCAGACTGGTCACAGGTGCACGCACCATAGCTCTCCATCCGCTTGAGAAAAATTAATTTTTACAATGAAAAAACTTAGTCCTAGTTATGATTCTTTTATTTCTAGCTTTCATACTCATAGATTGACTATAGGGTTTGCATATACTACATCTTCATTTGCATCATTTTTTTGAGATGTTGATACATGAGCAACAAAAGCTTATCTCAATGGGTCTCATCAAGACTTATAAGTCTTAAGAATTGTTGGTTAGTTAGGTGAAAGAATCATAATCAAATAAGAAACAAAAGAAAGAAAAGAATAATCAACATTCAGATCAAGCAAAAAAGAAATCCTCTTCTAAAGTGGAATCATCTAAGAAGGAGAGGCCTACTTGTGCATATTGCAAGAAGGATGGACATGAAGAACGCTATTGTTATAAGAAGGATATTGATGAGTTGAAACATCTTCTCACAAAGAATCACATCGATTTTCCTTCTAGAATGTCTGAATCACCTCCTTCTTCACAACAATCTAAAAAGGACAAAGGTAAAGCTTCAACATTAGAATATAAAGGACATGCTCTTTGTGCTCTTTCAGGTCATAGATCAAGGAAATGGCTTCTAGATTCAGGAGCATCTCATCATATGGAATCTTTGAAGTCTATCTTCTCTTATTTTCAGCCTTGTACTATGTCTCCTATATTGATGGGAAACAATACATACATGAATGCAATTAGGAAGGGGACTATTATTTTTGGGGACAAAACTTTCTAAGATGTTTTGTGTGTTCCTCATTTGACAAATAATCTTCTTTCCATATATCATATTACACATGGTGGAGATGGGAGCATTGTGGAGTTCACTCCTGATTCAGTCATTATTAAAGACTTGGAGAGTAGAGAGATCATTGCTACTGGGATGGTTGATCATTCATCTCAGTTGTATACCTTCGTAGATTTTTCTTCTGATGATGACATTATTCCTTTGGTTGTTGATCAAACTTCATATATGAACCATGATTCAAAGAAGAAATTTTTTTTCTTGAACTTGGAGTTCTCAAATAAAATACAATTCTTGAGTCATGCATTTCATCTCCTCCATCTACTATTGCAGTTGAGGATGCTCATGATTCCACAGTTTTGGTTCTTAGTGATTTAGTGCAATAGGATCTTCATTTTCTTTTAGATTTCTCTGCTTTGGATGACTTCTTGACAAGTATTTCAGACTTGTTTATGGAGTCTAATATTGCAGATTTGGGAGACATCATTGATGACATTCATCTTCTATTTCATGGAGAAGATCCTTCTTCAGTTGCTGTGAGGGAACACCTTGACCCTCTTGTTCATTCTCTACATGATCATTCTTTGCAGTTTGATGTTATTGTGGATCCTTTTGGACAACATTTGGAGGAGGCTTCTTTGTCTTCAAGGGGATATTCTTGTCTTTGGATTGTGTTCTACATTCCTCTCTACTAGATTCTGGATTGTCCTCTTCAGTAGTTTGGCCTAGAACATCTTTTTGGAGTGTGACAAATTTCGACATCGACATGAAGAAACTTGAGCATGCTTCAGGGACATCATACACCATACATCTTTCTCACATCCTGCATACATCCATGGTTTTGTTTCTTCCTAAAGGGAGGAATGTTGTTCGACAAGATTGGATCACCTTCAGCATTCAATTTCGAGCTTCTACCATCATTGTAGGAGACTCAACATTGAGGGGGGGCTACATTTTCTCTATTCTTATTCTCTCTTATGGGGGGTCTTTTTCCTCACATGGGGTTTTTACCTTCTCATTCTTCATTAAGAGCATTTATTTATTGTATTTTATCTCTCTTTTAGAGAGGAGTTTTTTCCCATTGGATTTTCTCCTTTTCTCTGTTTGTGAGAGATTTCATTTCATTTGCATATGTACATGGGTACCTAACATGACCTCATAGCCAGGACCCATCCTCACATATTTATGTCATTTTCATAATAATCTGATACTCCCTAAGTTGCACTTGAGGGGGGTGTTGGTGTAAATAAAGTCTTGTACCTAGTTCATTCATTACTAGGGGACTTATTTACATGTTTGTTAAGTTTACTTAGGTCCTAGGAAGGAATCTTTCTAGAAGGTGTTAGTTGTTATTAATTGTTATCTTATCTTTTGACTTGTAACATGTGAATCTAGGTAGTTGTGATTAGTTGTCTCATGTCATATGATTAAGACACTTGTCATAATCATATGATATATGTATCTCACCTTGGCTATATAACCAAGGGGTTTCTACTACATTTTTCATATCAATTGAATCATATTTTCATATGCATATTCTCTCTCTTGTGCTTTCCATTTTTCCTCAAGATCTTGGCAGTCATAGCCAATTCTAACACTAGGTCCCATTTTCCACCTAGCGAATGGGTCTCTCTTAGGTCATAGGAACCCCTTTCTACATGTTTCATATTGCCGAAGCTTACCCTAGTTGAGTGTACTAGGACCCATTTTACCTATGGTGAATGGGCCCTCCTTAACTTAGGACACCCCCTTTTAGGTATGTTTCTGGTGGGATTTTAATAATTTCAAATCATATATTTGATGTCGGCTTAAGTTATTTGAATTTCAAGATTAAATATTAAGTATAAATATAAGGTTATTTCACTTAGCTTCACCTAAGAAACTTTATGCAAGAATCCTAAGAGTTCACAAGAGAATTATAGAACATTCTAGAGCATTCAAGAAGGAATTTAATGGCAGATTATTAGAGTTTTATTGCAGAAATCAAGGATCTCTTTCATCATGCCAAAGTCTTGCATGTTGTTGAGCTAATGTGATGTTGTAGCATTGGTGATCAAGTTCAAGTCTTAAAATCCATTATCTTATGTCAAGTTCATGATCAAGATATACATTGATTAAGGTCATTTCATGCTAAGTTTCAAATTTGCAATCCAAGGTTCAATTGAGGATTGGTGGGTAGTGACATTACATTGTTCATTCATCATTCCTTTTATGCATTGTTTCATTACAAGGTTTAATTAACATTGAAACACAGTTTGAAAAAGGCAAACACCTATCCCCTAATAATAACCATTTTCTCCTTTTCGATGTGTGATTGCAAGTTTTAGATTAAAGATCAATTGGAGAACAAAAATTGTCAAAGTTGCAAAGTTGTAAAAGTTGTCATCTTTCTTGCAAGATCATGGAAACTAAGCTACAAAAATATTTTTGAATTTCAAGAGCTAAACAACTAGGATTTTGGAGTGCAAACATTGAATAACAAGATCTTGAAACTAATTTTCTAGAACCCTAAGAGGGACCCATTCGCCATTGGGTGAATGAGTCCTTAGTGAGGCTCGAAACAACACTTTTCCAAAAAGGTACACATCATTTCAGCATCTGAAAAACCCTCCTTTTTACTGTTATAATGGTTAGGCTTTTATTATTATTATTATTTGTGCATTATAGCCCTCATAAATTGAGTGAAACATCTAGTCAAAAATTGGGTGCACCCATTTTTTGATCTCATTTGGTGATTGCACCCTCTTTTTCTATGCTTCATTTTGGTGAACCTGACCTTTTGAGCATTGCAGATTTCTAATTTTGGAGTCCTTTTAACCCTAGATCTTAGTTTTGCATTAGATTTTCATTGTATTTAGGGTTCTTTCATCTTGAATTAGTGAACATTTAATTTAGGGTAAATTTACATGTTTGCATCTCTTATATTCATCTAAAAAATAGAAAAATTGCATTAGATCTAGCTTTGTTTTGCATAGTTTTAATATTGACATCATCATTCAATCATTTAGTTTCACATTGTACATTAAATTTAGTCACATTTTTCATCAAACAACCTTAATCAGCATTGCTTTTAGAAGCCTAAAATTTGTAAAATCTATTATAGAATTGACTGTTATAGACCTGAAACAACAAACACATATAATCATTCATAAATTGCACTTTTTAGTCTTAAAAAATCTTGTACCAGGACCCATTCACCATAGGGCGAATGAGTCCCTGTTAGGGATACCAAAGCAGCAAGTTTTCATAGTTCCTAAGCTTCAATATCAGATTTAGAGTTTCCCAGAAAAGCATACTAGGACCCATTCACCACTAGGCGAATGAGTCCTTGGAGGCCTACAAAAGCCAACTTTTCTAAGCTTTTTGGTGATTTTCTACACTTCCTAGGCTTGCTGGTTACCTACTGTATCAATTTGGAAAGTTTCGGGAATTTCTATTTTATGCATCTAGGTCAAAATCATCCATTTAGTGTAGTCATTTTTGAATCATTAAATTAGTAGCAAAAATAATTAGATCTAAAAATGTGTACATTTATGAAATTTCTCATTTTTGCATACACAATGTTTATATTCACGAAACTTTGCATAAGTTTGATAAGAGCACTTTTCATGTTTGGCCATACATTGTTTACATTCTTGAAGCATTGTATAATATGGCTAAAAGTACTTTTCATTTTTTAGCACACAATGTTAGTATCTTACCTTTCTAAGCATGCTAAGAAAAATTTCATCCCTTTTACTTGTGAGAATGCTTTAGTGAAAGAGGATGCACACATAGATAATCATGAAAACCATAATTGTTCTTCTCTCGATACCTCTCCTATTAGTGACAAAGGTATCTTGGTGAAATAAGATAAAACCATTGAGAATCATGAAAATCTTGTTTTTCACTCTCCTCCTCCCCCTTGGAAAGATATTATGAGACAAGAATATGAGATCATTAACACATTTCTTAATATTACTTTACCGAGTGAGAATTCTTTAGAGAAAGAGGATATGCTGGTATTGTAGTGCAGTAAAATGCATACTCTTGCATTTTCACACTTATTTGGGCCCTCCTTGCTTTATTTATCCCTATTTGTGTCTTAATTGGTCCTATTTTGCATCCACAAGCCCTATGAATTATATCTTTTTCTGGCTAATCCCGACGTTCTCCAATGGATAAATGACAATTTAATGATTCTATCTGAGTATCCCTAATTTTTGGGTCGGGACTAAAATGCCACCTAGGGCGTCTTTGTCCCCCAAAGTTCATGGGACCCTAATTTTGAGGTATCTTAAATGGGCTCCTTTTTGGTGTCTATGCCCCAAGTTTCATGCCTTGGGACTAAGATGCCACCTAGGGTGTCTTAGTCCTCCTTGAGGTATTTTTGAGATTTAATTTCAAATTTTGGCAGGATTTAGCCTCCTTTAATTAATGAATTCATATGTCGGCTTGGTGCGGTGTAATTTCAGGATATTAAGCATAGATAAGTATAAATACAATGTTCCTTCTCTCATTTTCTCCTAACAAACAATCTAAGCATCTAAGCATTCAAGTATTCAAGAGCAATTAATCAAGCATTTGGAGCAATCATCAATATTCAAGCATCATATCAAAGATCTTGAATCATGTGTGTTGTTGTGCTAACATTTGTGATAAAGGGTTTTGATTCAAGCAAGCAATTCAAGTCCATATCTATCAAACCTTTCTATGATTCAAGATCCATATCCATTGCAGCCATTTCAATCATATTTGTAGCACCTTATTACAAGGGTTTGGTGATTTGTAGCATTGCATATTGTTCATTCATCATTCCTTCATCCTATTTCATTTCATTTCAAGGTTTAATTACCAACAAGGGTTTTGACAAAGAAAAACCCTAATTCACTAACAATCAGAAAAAATTTCCCCTCTTTTATGTTTGTGATTGCAGATTTAGGTTGAAGACTTGAAGATCATTTGAAGTGCAAAGTTGCATTACAAAGTTGTCATCTTCACAAAAACTCACCTATAGGCTACATTCAAAAGTTTCAAAAACTAAGATCAGAGAAGAAGGAAGTGCAGACATCAAGCCTCAGGACCACATTCAGAGATTCTAGAAATTCTAGATGGGACTAAGTCTCCACCTAGGGAATCTTAGTCCTCCCGAAGATATTTTTCAAAAATTCTTCTAGATTCAGTTTTGACATCTGAAGATTTTGCATTTTCCCCAAAAAATAACAGCGGGACTAAGACAACAATAAGGGTGTTGTTGTCCTCCATAACATATTTTGACAACATTTTTGCATTTCTAGAATCCTCATCACATTTCCAGACTTCCTAGGTACACACATCATAGCTTCCTATTGCTTAATTTAATCATTTGCACTCCTCATTTAGCTTGCATTAATTGGTTTTTTGAGTTGAATGCTTATTTTTCTTTTTAAAGAATTTTCTTGGTGGTGAACCCCTAAAAGCTTAAAGAAACCCCTCCTAGGTCCTCCTTGTTGAGAATTGACTCACCTTGTGAGGTTGATAGTCAATCCAATTAGGACTCCTAGGACATCCTTGAATGATTGTTGGAGAAAAGTGATATTCCCTATCATTTTCCTATTAATTAGGTATTAAGAGATCCAATGATTGAGAGTTATAACATTATTTCCATCTTTCCTAATGTCTCTAGCATTTGGAAAGATCTATTTAAACAAAAGGATCCAATCATCGATACGCATGAAAAACATATTTATTATTCTCTTAATGCCTCCGCTTGTTGTGATGAAGCTACTTTACAAAATCTAACCATAGAATGCCATAAAATCTCTCCTACAAGAGTAGATACTATGGCACAAGAAACTGACACCTTGGAGAAAAAGGATAAAATCATGGACAATCATAATGATCAAATTTTTTGTTCTCGTAGTATCTCTCCTTTTATGTGATGAAGATATTTTGGTGTTAGGAGATCAAAACAATGAGAGTTATGGGAATCCTATTTTTCTCTCTTTCCCTAGGGAAAACATTATTGAACAAGAGAATGCTATCATTGATAAACAAGAAAACCCAAACATTGATGAGTCCCTACTTGTGATGAAGTTATTTTAGAAGAACCAAACATTGAATTTCATGAAAATATAGTTTGTAGTTCTCCTAAAAACTCTCCTACTAGGGAAGATATCATGGTGGAAGAAAATGAGAACATTGAAACATGTCTTTCAAACAATAGTAATGTGGTATCCTTACATGAAGATGATGAAGTGACATTAGAATCCTCTTCACTAAGAGATCATGAAAACAAGGAAAATCCTTTTGAGGTTATGCACATTAGATACCCCTTGAAGTGGTCTCCTGAGCCACTTCTTAAAATCTACCCATCCTCACAAAACATCCATAAGTTCAAAATAAACCCATGCTTATCTTATAACCACCTAAAAGGAAACTTCATAATGATAATGTTTTGCAAAAACCGAGTTACAATACCATTGCTAACATAAAAAACTAGGAACAATCCACAACCAAGACAAAAATCTCCAACATCCCTCCCATTGTCTAACCCTATCTTGCCTAGTGCTCCTGATTTTCCTTTACAAATTGGTAAGGGGTTTGATCTTGTTGAACAACTTGAGAATACTTCTACTAAGATATCCTCATGGGACCTTATTCAAGCCTCACCTATTTATCATAACATGCTTCAAGGTGTTTTACAACAAATTCCTACCCCTCCTAATGTGCAATAAAATGATGTGGTAGCCCAAATTCAAGCTATAACTCGGACCAACTTAGACATTACCTTTCTTCAAGATGAGTTACCTTTGTTAGAAGAGAAAAAAAATGAAGCTTTCATGATAATAGCTCATGTTAATCAAATAGCGATAAAGAGAACTCTTGTTGACAATGGATCAACCCTTAACGTATGTAGCATAAACCTTCTTAATAATATTGAATTAGAAAAAGGCCAAATTCAACCTGATTCTTTATCTATTCACGGGTTTGATAATGTAGGAAAATAACCACTTGGAGTCATCACATTACATATTAGAGTTGGAAAGGTTACCTTGCAAACTCCAATCCATGTTATGCCTCACGATCTTTCATATAATCTTTTTTTAGGAAGACTATGGATTCATAAGATAAATGAGGTGCCTTCTACCCTTCACCGTAAAATGAAGTATGTCTATGACAACAAATTTTACACACTTAAGGTCGATCCTCAACTTGAAAGTGGTTTGATTTCTGAGAAAGAACTTGCAAGTCATGAAGGAAGAGTAACACAAGGACATTGATGAAGTCACAAAGTTATTGGACGATGATTGGGTTTCCTTAGATTTTACACCTACATTCATGGGAGAATACAAGATCATAAAAAAATATTCTGACAAGGGAAAAGAAAAATCAGTAATGGCAACACAAAATTCAAACACATCCACCTCAACCACCTTAGAAGAAGAAGCAAATTGCACAAAAAAATTTAATGAAGTTGATTATGAGCAACCACCAAATCTAAAAGAAATGAAAAATCTTTATGGAAGTGGTTACGAACTTATGAAACAACTTGGGTATGGTGGAAAAGGATTTGGTGCTAGAGAACAAGATATCCATGTCCCTATAGAGCCTAACATGCAAGAAACAACTAGTTGTCTTGGTTATTGTCCTTCGAAAGAAACAAAAGCATCAAAAAAGCCTTTACTCAATATCAAAACTCTTACAAAGGATTCTTCTAAGCCAACTTCAAATTTGGTGTATCCTAAATTGATAGATACTACATGTGGGAATATCTCATTTGATAGGCATCAAGTTGATACTTTGTCTACTCATTATAATCAATAATAATAGATGTTGCTCCTTGCCATTTAATAGTTGTAGGATCATAGCATACTCACTATTGCATGTTTACATTAATTACAAATCATTTCCTTTTTGCAAGGAGCAATATATCATCATCCATTCTTGGCTCATCCTTATCCTGCACTATGATGGGGGCAAGGAATTAGATAACCTCTTCCTCGTATGACACTTGTTGTTGTCTCTTTTGGCTAGTTGATCACCTTCCATGTATATATAAGAGAAAGCTTGGGATATGGACAACATGCCTTAAGTTGGCTCGCATGTAAGATAATTTCCTCCTATGTTCAGCATTTCATTTTGGGGGAAACCCCTTATCCATGATGTAGTTTCATTCAGGAAAATATGATTTGGCATAGGGCTTTCTGAATAACCTCTCATGTCTTCTTCTAATTTAAAGTGTATTTATCACAACAATGGTGTTAGCAATCGATTTAAAGTGGGGGCATAAATCAAAACTCATATTTCTTTGCATGATTTTTCTTTTTCTTGTGATGTGTCCTTTTCTTGGTGGTGTCATTGGGTTTGGTGTCCTCCAAGAGTACGATATTTCTTAGCATACTACTTTCCTCTTAGTGGCTTGATGTGACACATTGCATTCCCTAAGTTGTAAAACTTTTACTTGTCCTCTCTTGGAGACATTAGGCATGATGTTCCCTAAGAAGAAGACCTTACATGAATAAAGCAAGATCCTCTTGAACCAAAAACAAAAACCTACAGACATAATTTCATAAGTGCATATCATTGTGGTGCCTTATCGTAGTTGTCAGGAGAATAATTTCGATATAGTATGGGAGCCTAATATGATTCTCTCATTTGCCACATTTTTGGGATACTCACCTAGTGGATGGCCTAAGGTTCCACTAGCCCAAAGTGAGTGTACATGTGTGTTGTTTCATAGTAGACATCGTATTCTTCTTGTAAACGGTTTTGGATAAATAGCCTAGACCTAGTCCACATCATGTTGGACAGATCGTCGAAGATTCATCCGTTTCTAAAAAAAAAAGTTGTGTTCCACATCGTGTTGGAATGGTCAAAGCTTGATCCATTATTTTCCTTTATTTTTCTTGGTCTTTCATAGGGTATTATTGTGTATCTTTGTCATTGCTCCATACATAAGTGTCTTGAATGTCTACTTTAGTGTGAGTCTATCATGGGGGAAAACTCTCACTAAAGTAGGGGAAAATGTAGTAACGAAAAAATTATTCCTTTTCCTCAATTTTAGAATAATTAACAATAAATGAGGCTAATGTTTCCTTGATATAGTATTGTAATGTGTTTTACACATTCATATTGAGTCTAGGACCCTTTTTAATAAAATAGACTCAATGATGCCTTATTTAGGGTGTTGAAAATTGTTTTCTTTACACTTTCACATTAATCTAGGGCTTTATTAATTGGCCCCTCAAATTAAAATCCAAGCCTAATTAATTTCGCAAGGTTTGAGTCCTAGGCTAGTGACCTAGGACCTATTCATCACCTAGAGAATGAGTCCTTCCTAGGTCCTAGGACCACCTTTTTACATGTTATTTCATATCCCCTAAGCTTGTCCTAGTTGAGCGTGCTAGGACCCATTCACCCTATGGTGAATGGGTCCTCATTAACTTAGGACACCCCATTTTGGGTATGTTTCTAGTGGGATTTTAATAATTTCAAATCCTAGATTTGATGTCGGCTTGTGTTATTTGAATTTTGGGATTAAATCTTAAGTTAAGTATAAATATAAGGCTATTTCACTTAGTTTCACCTAAGAAACTTTATGAAAGAATCCTAATAGTTCACAAAAGCATTATAGAGCATTCAAGAGCATTCAAGAAGGAATTCAAGGGAAAATTATTAGAGTTTTATTACAACAATCAAGGATCTCTTTCATCATGTCAAAGTCTTGCATGTTGTTGAGATAATGTGATGTTGTAGCATTGGTGATCAAGTTCAAGTCTTCAAAGCCATTATCTTATGTCAAGTTCATGATCAAGATCTACATTCCTTAAGGTCACTTCATGCTAAGTTTCAAATTTTCAATCCAAGGTTCAATTGAGGACTGGTGAGTAGTGACAATACATTGTTCATTCATCATTCCTTTTATGCATTTTTTCATTACAACTTTTAATTACCAAAATGGGGTTTGACCAAGGAAAACCCCTATTCCCTAACAATCAAAAATATGTGTTGTAGGTTTTAGATTGAAGATCATTTGGAGAACAAAATTTGTCAAAATTGCAAAGTTGTAAACATTATCTTTCTTGCAAGATCACAAAAACTAAGCTACAAAAATTATTTCTAACTTTTGGGAGCTAAACACCTAGGATTTGGGAGTGTAAACATTGAAGAACAAGATCCTAACACTAATTTTTTAGAACCCTAACAAGGACCCATTCACCACTGGGCGAATGAGTCCTCAGTGAGGCCCGAAACAACACTTTTCCAAAAAGGTACACATAATTTCAGCATATGAAAACCCTCCCTTTTACTGTTATAATAGTTAGGTTTGTTTTTTTATTATTTTTTGTACATTTTTGTGGCAACAAAAAAAGTATGCCTTTTCCTTGCTTAAATCAAGAATAATTAATGATAGATTGGACTTGATATCGCCTTGATTTAGTGTTTTAATGTGTTTGAAACATTCACATTAGGTTTTGGGCCCTTGTGAACCAATGAACTTAAAATGATACCTTGCTAAAGTGTTGTAATACACTTTCACACTTTTCTAGAGTTTTTATTAATAATTGGGCTTCTTTATACTTTAATTGGTCTTATTTTGCATCCACAAGCCTCATTTAATGCATCTTTTTTAGGATAATCTCAACATAAATCAACATCCAATCATAATTAAAGTGTTTTCAGGTTGTGTGGTCCAAATTTAGTGATCTAGGACTCATTCTCCACCTTGGGCGTATGAGTCCCACCTAGGTTTTTGGGTCCTTAACCTAGTTTCACACCTTTCTAAGCATTTTTATAAATGGTCCCATAAATTATGCCTAATGGGACCCATTCACCACCTTGGGCGAATGAGTCCCATGTGGCCCAAAATCATAATTAATTCAAATGTTTGGTGGGGTTTTATCATCCTAGATCTGATGTCAGCTTATAGTGTTGTAATTCTAGGAATTTTTGTATAATTAAGTATAAATACAAGTTTTTTTCACTCATTTTCATTCCAAGCATTCAAGTATTCATCCTTATAGTAAATTGGAGTTCACAAGAGCATTCAAAAGTATTCAAGGGGAGATTATCAGGAATTCTAGAGCATTATTCAAGCATCATGCATCATTTCAAATTCTTCATGCATCATGTTTATTTTTGAGCTAACAATTGTGATGTAGGGTTTCATTATTCAAGCTAGCATTTCATTCAAGATCGATCACATTCAAGAAAGATTCAAGATCTACATCCATTGGAGCCACTTAACACATCTTTGTAGCACGTCATTGCTAGGGTTTGGTGAGTTGCAACATCTTGTTTTGTTCATTCATATTTCTTCATTATAATTTCATTCTATTTCAAGGTTTGATTACCAAAACGGGTTTGACTAAGGAAAACCCCTATCCACTAACAAAACAATATTTTTCCATCTCTTTAGTGTATGATTTGTAGGTTTAGAGTGAAGATACATTGAAGAGCAAGTTTGGAGAAAGTTGTCAAAGTGCCTAAAATTGTCAAAGTTGTCACCTTCCATTGGAGATATTTGGAAGACTTCTACAAGTTACAAATTGGGGTTGTGGATCCGAAAATTAATAAGGAAGCACAAAGAAAAAATTTAAGAGAAGATTCAGACCTTGAAGTTTCAGAAAGCCTTAACTAGATAGATTTTCCACTTCTAGTGAATGAGTCCCAGTTTGGGTCAAAATTCAAGTTTTTACAGTTTTGGATACCCATTTGCTAGATTCCTATTTCTGCACAGAAACCTAGATCTGGGATTGATTCACCCAGACTGGCGTATGAGTCCCAGTAGGTCAAAAATTCATTTTTTTCAGTGTTTCAGAGCTCATTCAAATATGCTTCAGATTCTTAGGTGCACACATTTCATCTTGCAGCTTTTAGTTTTATTTTATTTGCATTTCTAGGTCATGTAGTTGAAGTTTGAATAAGATTAAGGTTAAATATTTCATCTTGCATTGAATTTTTCTTTCCAAGCCCTAGCTTGGTGGTGAATCCATCATTCATCTCTAAACATACCCTAGGATAGTCCTTTAGTAGATCTCTAAGTTGTTCCATTATCATCATTTGATTGAGATCTCTAGGGAATCCTTGAATGTGGAGTATAGAAAGCTTGTTTCCCTAGGTCCTAAAACCCAAGAGGCGAAAAATTCTATCCTACATTTAGAACATAATGATCTGATTTGGAGTGCATCATCATCCTATATCTTGCTTGCATTAACAGTACATTAGGGTTTGCATTAATTAATTGGAATTCTAGGGTTTAGAAATTTTGCACTTAGGTTACAACTCATACAAACTTAAAAGCATAGAAAACACTCAAATTTCTTGAAAATTGTGAAAAAAACCCTAACTACGACTCATATACCCCTTTGGGCGAATCAATCCCACTATAAATTTTAAACTACCTTTTACAACATTAAAAGCCTCATTTATGTGCTTCCTAAGCTTACTGGTAACATATACTATAAGTCTAGAAAGTTTCAAGAATATTTTTTTTAAGTATGTAGGTCAAAAACATCAATTTACGGTAAGCATTTTTCAAATAATTTCAATAGCAAAAATCATCATATCTGAAAATGTTCACATTTCTGAAACTTTGCATCATATGGATAAAAGTACTATTCACTTTTGCATATATACAATGCTTACATTCATAAAACTTTGCATAAGTTTGATAAAAGTGCATTTCATTTTCGGATATACATTGTTTGCATTCTTAATTTTTTGCATACATTGGATAAAAGTACTTTTTTTCTTTGGATATACATTGTTTACATTCTTGAAGCATTGCATAAAATGGTTAGAAGTTCTTTTCATTTTTGTTCAAACAATAGTAGTACCTTACCTTTCTAGTCATGCTAAGAAAAAGTTCATATCCCCTCCTTATGAGAGTGTTTTAGTGAAATAGAATACAACCTTGGACATTCATAATGATCATATTCATTATTATCCTAATATCTCTCCTATTGGCAAATAAAATATTTTGGTGTTCGAAGAACCAATCAATGAAAGTTTTGAGAATCCTAGTTTTCCCCCCCTTCTTCTTCTCTTATTAGGCAATAAATTAATGAACAAGAACAAACAACCATAGTTAGTCATGATGATAACATAACACAACAAGAGACCATTGAAACCTACCTACATAACACTTCAACTAGTCTACATTCATCTCTCAACACTTTCCCCTCTTGTGATAATATTTTAGAGGATGAAATTGAATGTGAGGAGTATATGTTGGTGTTGGATGATCAAACCTTTAAGATCTATGTGTTAAATACTCAAGATACTAAGAGGGGGGGTGAATTAGTATCTTCATAAACTTATTGAAAAAATATAATCCAATTACTCCAATGCATATAATAGTAAAGATAAGCAAGAGCATTAATAGAACATGAAAACACACAACACATGAACACCAAGATTTTTACGTGGAAAACCCAAAATAGGAAAAACCACGGTGAGGGTTAGCTCACAATATAGTATAACCGGTTATAAGATATTACAAAACGGTGGCTCACTACTAGGACTCGCTGTCCAAAATGGGAGGCTCACTGCCTATAGAAATACAATGACAAAATGGCTTACAACCAGAAAATGAATTGATAAACTACACCTAACAAGTGTTGATTCAGTTCCTTGATGCTCAATAAACTGACTTAACACACTTCATCATCTTTGCACTTATTCACATTCACTTAATATTTCCCACTTATTCACCTCAACAACCTAAAAAATACCCAACATATATAGCTGATACATCTGCAAGAAACAATTAGGTCAGCCTAATTAGATGCAACCCTTATTCACTAAAAATCAATTGTTAGCTTCAGGAATGCACAAAATATTTCCAAAAATAATTCAAATGAGTAGAATGTTAGCATAGACATAAGATAGGTCACACATACATCCACAATACAAAAATTAATTCACCATAACACCAACTATCCATTAGGTCAGCCAGAGATAGACTTAATAGCAAAATGCAACACTAGAGTAATACCAACTCGCCATACGAGCACTTGTGCATGTGATATTATGAAAATACACACTTCTAATATCCAAAACCATACCCCAAAACCACAAGCAACAACAATCAACAACAGAGGATTGCAAACCAAAATACTGGAGGATAGTAACTACATATCGGTTCAAATACCAGGCCAAAATACCAGATCAAGCTATGACTTAACCTTGCAGTTGCAACTCATATAACATGGTGACATCAATGACAACACAAAATATATATAACAGGATGATCTTCATTCTTCCAACAATATCCCTCTTTGTCATTAATGGAAACATGTGCCAAAATTTACAAAACCTCTTATGTACAACATTTCAACATTCTCTCCCCCTTACAACTTTGTCTCCACAACATTCTCTCTCCCTTTCTCTATTACAAAATTCTCCCCGCCTTTGACATCAATGACAAAGGGCAGGCCAAAAAGAAATATGAAAACTGAAAAACATTACCTGGAGGATGGCGAACCTTGAAGCTCCTTAAGAATACCTTGCCAAGCTGATTTACCATTCTCGCAACTCTTCTTTGCAGACAACAACATTTTGTTCAAAGATTCCAATTCTACCAAACCTTCCTCTGCATCATCTGAAGTACCAAGAGTCAGATTTATCTTCTCTAATTTCTTTGCACTTGCCAAAGCATTGGCAACCAGGGTGTACTCCATTCTTACAAGGTCACCTAATCGACCAAATCTTCTAATGATATCCTCCTGCTTTTGTAGAATAAATAATTTATCTCTATGAGAAAAGATGGATTTCCAAGTTGATCTTTCTCTATCTTTAGATGCTTTTTAGGTTCCAGAGATAGCATTCAACTGGGACTCAATAGATTCCATAATATCTTTAATGTTATGAGTGTCATCTAACCACTTTAAGCAGTAAGCAAAGACAACATTTGCTTCAAACTCACAAGTCTGCACATCTTCCAGATTCTTTTCAACATTTGTGTGTTCCAGAGCACACTTATCATGAACTGTCAATAGTCTTTTCTCTTCCAACTTCTCCTCAAACTCTTGCTTTTTCTTCTCACCAAGTCTAGAGGCATACTCCTTAAAGGATTCCAATAACAGTTTCAAATTCTCTACCAAAGTGAGATGTATCCATTGAAGTACTCAGTGTGGCCTCCTGTAAAGCTTTAAGAGCATCATCAATAAGCTCTATTCCTTTTGGGTCAGTCTCCAGAATATCTCTTCTACTAGATGCATGCAATGCATCCCCCAACACCAACTTATGAATAGGAGAAATTTTATCTAAGTCCACACTGCCTTGAATCATGGGAAGTTGTAGAAGTTCCAGAGGAATCACCGGATAGAATTTGATCTGCTTGGATAGAAATCCTTTCAATACATCATCGCCGGAGGAAGATTTTTTGGGAGACCTTTGAGATTCTACAACCTGCCTTTGTTCTTCTTCATTCTTCTTGACAGATTCCCCATTTTTCTTTTCTTCCTCTTCTTTTTCTTTTTCTTTTTCCTCTTCCTTCTCTTCTTCTTTTTCATCTTCATCCTTGTTTCCTTCTTCTTTATTCCCTTCATATTCATCTTTATCTTGTTCTCCTTCAACATTATCCTTATCTTTTTCACCATCATCATTCTTCAGAGGGTCAACATCATTCTTTTGTAGTGCATCTTCTCCCTCATTCTATTTCTCCATCTCTGGAGGATCATTTGAAATACTTGTATCCTAAGGAATATCTGCATCATTTATTTCTATAGGAACACCTGTATCACCTGTACCACAAGGAATTTCTTCCTTAACCTCTACAGGAGCTTCTTCACCTAACTTGGGTGTAGAACCAGATGGAAGTGCACCAAGCATGCCATATTTTTTAGCCATACCCTTGATGGCTTCTGCAGTCTCTTTCATTATCTTCTTTATCTGATTCTTGTCCTTTTTCATTAAAGTATTCACTCTTTTCTTCATTTGGAACATCTTTGAACATATCTTCTTCAAAGTTTCCAAATCATTTGAGGTCAAAGATGACCTAAGTTTCTCAAAAGCATCATTTCTAATCTTCTCATCTAATTCAACAACCTTTGTTCTCGTTTTCATCAGGACTTCCCACATTTTCTCAGGCACATTATTCTTGTGATAATCCCAACTGACTTCCAGAGTAATGACATACTGAATAGTGGCTAAAATTAATGTTTCTTTGTCCTCTCTACCTACTTGATCATAATACTTTGATGTAGGCTTCAACATATCTTCAAAATCTATCAAGGTATTGACTAATGGATCTAATCTAAAAGGGGAACCAAGTCTTACCAAAGAATCATTTTCTTCTTCCTGGTCCAGAGAGGCTTCTTCAGACACTTTTGCTTTCTTTGATTCCAGTTTGGTGTGCACATGAACACCAAATTCCTATTTTTCATCTTCCTCTGAGGATGACACAATATGAAGTCTTTTAGATCCAACACTAGCTTCTTGTGAAGCACCTTCACTAGAGGACATGCTTCCTCTTCTCTTCCTTACCAATTTTGTTGCAGGGTCCTCCTCCTCTTCCTCTTGATCTTCAATGATGCTAATATTTTCTCCCTTGTATCCTTTTGTCTCTTTCCTCTCTTGCATGGTACCACCAGAGGAGTCTCCTTTTTCCAGATCTAGTATTGGGTCCAAAAGGAGCTAGGCCTTTTCCTTTATTAGAAGCATCATATTCTATCTTCACTGCAGGAGCTACGAAGGGTTTTGGAGGAGCAGTCCTACTGGATGTCCTTGGTCCTGATGATTCTCTAGCTACCTTCTCTCTCATAGCTCTACCTTGTGCAATCTACTCATCAATGAAGCCTACCTCTCTAAGCTTTTTATCTACATTCTTTCTTATTATAGGCTTCCTGTGCTCTAGGTGAACCTCCATAGATTTCTTGGCATGAGTGCCAAATCTAGGTTCACTGGCATCTTTAGGACTTTTCAACAACACTTGCACATACCCTTCAACTTCATCCTCTATAATCTCATATCCTAAGGGTTGAATCCATATAGTTTGGAGTTCAATAGCTTCAATCATGCACTCATCAGATAAGTCATGAAATATTATATCATTCTTGTATTTTTCAACAACTCTCTTTGGGATCCTTTCTCTTTCATTCATGTTGCTCTTGAACACAACAAAGAATGATGTTAGAGCATTACTCTAGCTTTCAAATCACCCAAATTGTGCATGTAGTCAAAAATCTAATGTGGAACTAGTCTGGATGTGTCCCAAAACACCACATAATCTCTTCCGAGAAGTCTCTTAAGGAAATAGAACAACACACAATCGAGGAGCCAAATTTAAAAGCATACTTCTTTTCCTAAGTCATCTTCAAGTTCTCAAACAATTGTTTCCAGAGAAGTTCACAGAGATCATAATCTACACCATTAAGTGCCATATCAAAACCGGTATAAATTGTTGTAGCAAATACAAAGTTCTCTCTATTAGTGAAGTAGATTTTGTGTCCGATCATTATTGCAACATAATTCACAGCAAGATTAGTTATAGGATTTGTAGTAAGAGCTCTCCTGTCATATGTAGCTCTGGTGAGTTCCATCACCACTTCATTCTTCACAGCTTTCAACACGGGTATCGATCTGGTATCACATATTCCATTAATAGCATTAATTGTTTCCTTTGTTATAAGATGGGGTCTGTCAGTCCACAAAATCTTATCATGCATTCTACTAAGAGTTGGTTTTACATTCTTGTCATCAATAGTTGACCTAAAATTAGGAAAGTAATTTCATCTATCCAATTTCTTTGCAACAATGTTTGAATACTCGGGTTTTACCAAGAAATCATCCTCAGTGATCTCATTCTACCATATGTCTATTAATTTTCTATGATTGTACTCCTCAATTTTGACACGAATGTACCTTCTTGTATCTTCAATTGGCATAACCTTGTGAGGAAAAGATGAGAAGGCGCCTATAGGGTCATCTTTGAAAAACTTCATAGAATACTTCTTATATGACGGTCTAGGTCTTTCAGAAAAATTTACAACTACAGGGGTTGCTATTTCTCCACAAGTTGAGCTCAAATGATTTCAGAAAGATGATTCACACAAATCCACAATAGTAGAGAAAAGAAAAATACCTTTTTCTTTGGAAAAACTAGAACTAGGGTTTGCATAGCTCGCACTCCAAATCGCCTCAAGAATGCTCCAAAATGCTGTCCAATTTCTTCAAATGCAAAATTGATTAAAATTTCTTAGTAAATCACTTTATAAACAAATGATCTTCCCTAATTTGCATTAAATGCGGCAGATTTCAAAAAGTTACTTAACACCCTCTTCACTGCACATAAAAACCTAATTTGCTCTGCAAATGATCATGTCTGCACATTTTCTTCTAGTTCCTTTTGCATAACCTCTATTTATCCATTCCTTACAACATATCTTCATTCCAAATACTAAAATGCCATATATCTAGGGGATTCAAACAATTTTTTGTTAAAGCTCCCTCTAAGACAATGATGGGTCTAATTCCCAGAGGAATTGTCTGCACCGAATGGGGGCACAGATGCATCTGATGTTTCAGGATCTTCTCTCTTCTTCCAAATCTTGTTCATTTATGGATTAACCTCATTCTTGTCAATTTTCTTCATTAGTTCATTCTTCTTTACCAGATCAAACTGCTTTCCCTATTTACTTTTGCAAACTCATGAAATGTGTCTTGGTTTGTTAAAGTTGTAGTAGACAACATTTCTCTGACTAGTTTTTCCTCCATTACCCCTTGATATGCACTAATTTTCTTTGTGTCCAAACTTGTTACATTTATAGCAGTATCTAGCAAAAGATTAATTCATTCTACCTCCATTAAACCAACTCATCATTTGAGTTTTGCATTCACTAGCTCTATGCACAACTTTCTTGCATGCAAAAAATTCTCCAGAGAAGGAACTAGCAAACTAATTCATTCTACTTCTACACTCAGTTTCCTTGTGACCATATTTATTGCATGAAAAGAAAACACCATTGAAGGATGGGTACCTTTGAGCATTTAGTTGTCTAATAGGCGATCTTCTAGCAAATTTTCTTGGATTTCTTTTTTGCTTCCCTTTATCTTGAGTCTTTTGATTATCCATTGTGTTTAAGGTCTACACAACATTTGAGCTTTCACCTACTTCATTTCCCAAATGAACTTTCTCTTTAGAAGGTCTCTGCCCTGCAATCAACTCATCAAGCTTGGTGGAACTTGTCTTGAAATTGTATTCATAGAGTTTTTCCTTTTTCCATGTTTGCTTTTAGGTTCACCACCTCTTGTTCAAGCCTTGCACATTCATTAGTCTTGCTTTACACCATTGTATTTAGACATTCTTCAATTCTTTTATTTTCCTCCACTTGCACCTTCAATCCGGCGGTATCTAGACATAATAACCCAACCAAAATAACCTTGGACACAATAACCCCATCATAATAACCCAAGGAAAAAATAACCCAGGGTCATAATAACCCATGGACATAATAACTCATGGTCAAAATAATCCATGGAAAAAATAACCCATGGTAAT
This sequence comes from Sequoia sempervirens, assembly GCA_007258455.2. Taxonomy (NCBI): domain Eukaryota; kingdom Viridiplantae; phylum Streptophyta; class Pinopsida; order Cupressales; family Cupressaceae; genus Sequoia; species Sequoia sempervirens. Next base: position 568,014,463 of record VDFB02270651.1, on the reverse strand, counting down.
TTATAGAATTTATTTTCCTTTCTCTATATTCTTACAAGGATATTTTGTCCATGGTTTATTCTAACCATGGGTTATATTGGCTTGGGTTATTATGACCCTGGGTTATTTTTTCCTTGGGTTATTGTGATCAGGTTATTCTATCCAGGGTTATTTTGGTTGGGTTATTATGTCCTACAACCCAATATAATAACCTCTTCATTTGCTTGTTTTAACTGCTCACTCACTTCCCTATGTCTTTCCTTGAATTTTTTCAATTGCTCTTTCAATTTTTGGACACATTCATTTGCCTCATCAAGATTTTCTTTCAAATCTCTATTTTCACTTTCAACCTTGTCAAGATCTTCAAGAGCAGCCTGAAGCTCTTTTTTATCATCCATTTGTTCAATCTTCAAGATCTTCCTCAAGCTATTAGGCTTCATCAGAGGAACTAGGCTCTGATACCAATTGTTAGATACCCAAGATAATGAAAGGGGGGGTGAATCAATATCTTCTTAAACTTATTGAACAAGAGCATTAACAAAACATGAAAACACACAACACATGAACACCAGGATTTTTACGTGGAAAACCCAAAATGGGAAAAACCATGGTGAGGGTTAGCTCGCAATATAATATAAATGGTTATAAGATATTACACAAGGGTGGCTCACTGCCAGAACCGACTGTCCAAAATGGGAAGTTCACTGCCTATAGAAATACAATGACAAAATGGCTTACAACTAGAAAATGTACTGATAAAGTACACACTTCATCATCTTCACACTTCTTCACATTCAATTCATATTTCACACTTATTCACCTCAACAACTTAAAAAATATCCAACATATATAGCTAATAGATCTGAAAGTATCAATGAGGTCAGCCTAATTAGATGCAACCCTTATTCACCAAAAATTAACTGTCAACTTTAGGCATATACAAAATCTTTCCAAAAACAATTCAAATGAGTAGCACGCTACATCATGTCAACATAGACCTAAGATAGGTCACACATACATCTGCAATATAAAAATTAACTCACCATAACACCAACTATCCATTAGGTCAGCCAGAGATAGACCTAATAGCAAAATGCAACATTAGAGTAATGCCAACTCGCCGTACGAGCACATGTGCACGTGAGATTCTGAACATACATGCTTCCAATATCCAAAAAACCATTCCCCAAAACCACAAGCAACAACAATCAACAACAGAGGATTGTGGACCAAAATACCATAGGATAGTAATTGCATACCGGTTCAAATACCAATCTAGAATACCAGATCAAGCTATGACTTAACCTTGCAGTTGCAACTCATATAACATGGTGACATAAATGAAAACACAAAATTTGTATAAGAGGATGTTCTTATTCATTCTCCCAAGACTATGACAACCCTCTTTATGTTTCTTCCCCTACCTATCCTATTTTGGAAGACATTATGGGAAAAAAGAATGGAATTACAAATAATCATGACAACCACATTTGTTCTTCTCCTAATATCTCTCCTAGTTGTGAAGATGCTTTGATATTAGAAAATACAATCAATGAAAGTCATGAGAATCATATGTGTCTCTCTTTACCTAGGGAAACCCTTATTGAGCAAGATAATTCAACCATTGATCATTCCCCTACTTGCGATGAAGTAATTTTGGAAGAACCAATCCTTGAATGTTAAGAACATTTGGCTTGTAGTTCTCCTAAGAACTCTCCTCCTAGGGAGGACATCATGGTGCAAGAAAATTACAACAATAGTAATGTGAATTCCTTAGGTGATGGTAAAAAGATGATTCTAGAATTCCCTTTATTAGAAATACATCAAACCAAGACCATTGAGGTTATGAATGCAAAAGTTCCCATTTGATCTCCTTTGATTAATGGACCTTCTACATACCCCATGGGACATCCTAAGAATCCTCTAATTCTTTACCCCCCTCACAATGACTACAAACTCAAAACAAACCAGAACTTATCCTTTACCCACCTAAGAATAGTGTGCCACAACAACTGAGTCATAATACTGTTTCTCATACATATAACACTAGAAAGAACCCACAACCAAGACAAACATCTTCAACATCCCTCCCATTTCCTAACCCTATCTTGCCTAGTGCCCCTCGTTTGACTTCACATAATGAAAATGAGTACAATCTTGTTGAACAACTTAAGAATAATCTTGCTAAGATATCATTGTGGGACCTTATTCAAGCATCCCCTCATTATCATCACATGACTCAAAGTGTTTTACAAAAAATTCATATCCCTTCTAATGCACATCTGAATGACATAGAAACCCTAATTCAAGGAATAAATGTTGACATTGTTTTCCACCAAAGTGAACTCCCCCCTTTGGAAGTGCAAAAAAAAAAAGAAGATTTCATAATAATATCGCAATATAAAAGAACAGGGATAAAGTGAACCATCGTTGACAATGGCTCCACCCTTAATGTGTGTAGTGTATCCCTTTTGGATAAGCTTGGTGTAGACAAATAAGAAATTCTACCTGAATCTTTATATATCAAGTGATTTGACAATGTAAGAAACCAACTACTTGGTGTGATCATTTTTCCTATTACAATTGGAAATGCCACATTAGAGACACCGATCCATGTTATGCCTCACACTCTTTCATATAATCTTCTTTTAGGTAGACCGTGGATTCATTCAATGAATGGGGTGCCTTCTCCTCTTCATCATGTAATGAAGTATATTTACAACAACAAAGTGTACACACTTGAAGCTAACCCTGACACAAATAGTTGTTTGAACATTGAGAAAAATAAGGAAAATCCTTTGAAAACATTAACACCAACTACACAAGTAGAACCCATGCAAGAACAAAAAAAGATAGATGTCATAAACCCTTCACAATGATATCACTAAATGATTTGTGATCGTTGAATTTTAAACCAACATTCATTGGAGAATACAAGATCATAAAAAAGACTCTAAATAGGGAAAAGAAAAAGTGGTAATGTCAACACAAAATTCAGAAGACCCTTCGACAACATCCACCTCAACCACTTTAGAAGTAAAATAAACTTACACAACAAAATTTGATGAGCTTAATTATGAGCAACCACTCAATCCAAAAGAGATGAAGAAAATTTATGGAAAACTTTATGAACTTATGAAACAACTTGGTTATAGTGGAAAAGGATGTGGTGCTAGATAACAAGGTATCCATGTACCTATAGATCCTCACACACAAGAAAATACTAGTGGTATTTGTTATTGTCATTTGAAAGAAACAAGCAAGCCTTTTCTCAATATCAACACTTTTAAAAAAAATTCCTCTAATCCAACTTCAACATTAATGCATCCTGAACTCCTAGACACTAGCGGTCTTGATTGTTATCCTTTGCAATAAATGAAACAAAAAAATAAATATTCACCTAATGTCAATGTCATCACACAAAAAACTAATGATTTGAATTCGTTAGATTTTACACCCTCTTGTAAGGGAGAGAACAAAATCTCACAATATAAAGATTCTTCTGTAAGTATGGCATTTTGTACTAAGCAAGAGACATATTTTTTGCAAAATAAAGGAACATCTTTTATTGATCAAGATAGTATCTTGTCAAGACTCCTCCAAGCTTGTTTGATATCTCTCCCTCCAAGAACATGAAATAAATTTTACTAGAAGAATTCATTTTGTGCATATCATAAAGTTCATGGTCATTCTACTAATAAATGTAAGGCTTTGTGTAATATAATTCAACATCTTAATGAATATGGTGCTCTTCCTTGTGTTGAGATACCTATTTCTTCTAATTGACATTTATTTTCAGCTCATCCTTGTCCTACACTAAGTGGGGGCAAGGGGTTAGTTAGCCTTGTACTCGAATGCCACTTGTCATTGTCTTCTTTGACTAGTTGACCACCTTTCATGAACATATAAGAGTAAGCTTGGGATGTGGACAACATGCCTTAAGTTGACTCACATGTGACATACTCATTCATAATGTAGTTCAATTTGGAAACATATGACTTGGCATAGGGTTTTCCAAATAATTTCTCATGTCTTCTACTTTAAAGCAATTGCTCACAATAATGGTGTTAGCAACCGCTTTAAAGTGGGGGCATACATCGACACTCATGTATCATTGTGCAATTTTCCTTCTTCTTATGTGATTCATCCTTTTCTGGGTTGTTTCATTGTGTTTGATTTCCTCCAAGAGCGTGATATTTCTCTGACTTGTCCTCTCTTGGAGGCATTAGGCACAATTCTTCCTAAGAAGAGACCTAAAATAAACTAAGAAAAATCCCTTTGAACATTCCTTAAACTATTTTGCATTTACAATTTTGGTTATATGGCCACCATGCATAACACATTTTGCATGCCTTTGGAGCCATATTGTTTATATTGGATGTTTTTGTGTTTCTGATATGTGGTTGTCATTGATGTCAACACTACTAGCATTGTTGTAGTGAAGGTTGTATATGTCAAGGATATTGAGAAAATTGTTGAAGGAAGAGTTACAAAGCTACTGGTTGCTAGTGGAACAGTGAAGGTCATGAACGTGTTTTGTTCTGTACATTGAAGATTAGTTGTTATGGATTAAAGGGTTTATTGCTGAGAGTATCTACATCATCTACCAGAAGTTTCAGAGGTCTGCATGAAGATTTGATCATGCTATGAATAGTTGTGTTATGACAGTGTTTATGTGGTCTCTGTCAGTGTTCCTAATTGAATTTTATGTGATTCTGATTATTTTTGTTGTTGTGGATGCTTCTTTGTTAGTTCTTGTTGATTGTGAATGCTTCTAGATCTTTCTCTATCTTTGTTGTACGTTTGTGTTGATCAGTATGTTCGCGGTCAAAGATTTTTCTCATTTGTGTTCGAGTTTTCATGTTCTTGGCCGACATGACGGTTGTAACGTGTTGCAGATCCTTGAAGATTAAAATTTGAATGTTTGGTGTGCTCGAGGATATTGTTTTGGGTCTCATCATAATATTAGCTGACAGTGTGTGATTCACATTTAAATTTATTTGTAAACTTGGGTCGACATTGCAAATATGTTTTATATTTCTGGCCGACTAAGTTGTTGATGTAATTTTATGTTGCGGATATATAAGAGTGGTTGTTTGAGTGAAGTTAGTGTGTGTGAAAGAAAAGGAAAATAGGAGAAAGAGAAAGTGCACAAACACTGATCTAATAATTCGATTGTAGAGCAGAGTGAGAAGAAGGTCGAGCGAAGTGTGAAGAAGGTTTTATGTGCTTAACTGGAACTGTAATTAGGCTTGTGTAGAAGCTATTTTCTCAGTTCACACTCTATGGATCTAATCCAAAATACTATGTATTGTTGGGCAGTGAGCCCTCTTGTATTTGAGCAGTGAGCTCTAGGCAGTGTGCCTGAATGCATGTGCATTCCCATTATTTTTCATTATACTTTTAACAGGGTATAATATTTTGGACTAACATCCATCGTGGTTTTTCCCCTAATAGGGTTTCTACGTAAAAAAATATTGGTGTTCTCTATGCTTCTAATGTGTTGATTGCTTATGGTTTATTGTTCATTCATTAGATCTGATGTTAAGTTAAGTTTTAAAAGTTTAAATATTTTGTGATAAATGATTCACCGCCCCCTCTCAGTTGTCTATCCTTGTTTTTCCAACAATTGGTATCATAACAGGTTCCTCTGAAGAAGTTTAAAAGCTTGAGGTGATCCGAGATGGCATCATACAAGGACAATCCTAGATTCGATGGAACAAACTACTCATTGTAGAAATCCAAGATGGAATGTCATTTGAGGTGTATTGGAGAACCCTTCTAGAAGATTACAAGGAATCCATATGTTATTCCTCATAATGGTCCTTCCATTGCGGATGAAATTAAAGAGGCTGAGAATAATGTCAGGGCTATGGAAGCTTTGTTGAGCACTCTAACAAATTCAGAGATGACAAATGCGATAGGTATGAAGACAAATCATGAGACTTGGCCGAAGTTGGTAACTTTGTATGAAGGATATGTACATGTCAAGATGGCTAAGCTATAGAGTTTGAAAGGAAAAAATGAAAATTTGAAGATGCGTGAAGATGAAAATATCTCTTCTTTTATGCAAAGAGTAAATGAAATAGTGATGGGTATTAGATGTGTCGGTGGTACCCTGGAAGAGGAAGAAATTGTAGCTAAAGTGATCAGATCATTGCCTCCCTCTTACAAAGCAAAGGCTCATGCTATTGAAGAAACCAGATCATTAACGAATATGACAAGAGATGCACTGATTGGTAAACTTGTTGCCTTTGAGTTGAGTGAATTTGGTGAATCTATTCCCAAGATTGAATCTACATTCAAGGCTATTGTATTCAGGAGAGTGTTCCAGATAGTCATCCAAGTATGATGAAGAATTGAAACAGATTGAAGATGAAGAAAGAGAGGTAGAAGAATTGGAAGCACTAATTGTGAAGAAAGAAGGTAGAGGACAAGGCAAGTATAAAGGAGTGTTGCCTATTAAATGTTTTTCTTGCAGTAAAATAGGTCATTTTGCATCAAGGTGTCCTAAAAGAGTTTCTAAATCTGAGCCTAACAAATCTAGATTTCAAAAGAAGTGTTAGTATGCTGAAGGAGTGACTGATTATGAGTTTGATAAAGATAATGGAAATGCAGATGAATGGGTGTTCCTTGCTATCAAGGAAAATGGTCTGGTTGCTACTGAATCTACTAAAGTTGAGAAATATCTTGTAGCATAAATTGAAGAAAAGGATGAGTGGGTTATTGACAGTGGATGCTCACATCATATGACTGGTGACAAAAGAAAATTTGTAAGTCTAGAGAAGTATGACGGTGGGGTTGTAAGATTTGGAGATAATAATGCTGGTGTGATTCGTGGTAGAGGATCTATTTATCTTGGTGGTAATCATAACACTAATGATGTTCTTTATGTTAAAGGCTTGAAGCACAAATTGTTGAGTGTTGCACAAATGGTGGACAAGGGTTATGATCTTCAGTTCAAAGATGGAAGATTTAGGATACTTGGAAGATCTAGAAAAGTAATTGCTTCAGGTAAAAAGACAGAAGGTAATATTTTTCACCTGAATGTTGCTAGTGAAAGTTGTTTAATTTCTAAAGTAGATGAAAGATGGTTATGGCATAGAAGGCTATGTCATGTGAAATTTGATAACATTGTCAAAGTAAGTTCCACTCAAGCAGTAAGAGATCTACCTAAGCTAGTAAATCCTGATAACATAATTTGCAAGGAATGTCAGATGGGAAAACAGACTAGAGTTTCTTTTTGGAGCAAACATCATTCAAATGGATTACTGGAGCTAGTACATACTGATCTATGTGGTCCCTCCAGAGTCAGAAGTCTTCATGGAGAAAGGTACTTTATGCTGCTTATTGATGATTATTCTAGGATGATATGGGTTGCTTTATTAAGATAAAAATGTGAAGCATTAGAGGAGTTCAAAAGTTTCAAAGCTATGGAAGAGAATGAGAAAGGCCTAAAAATAAAATGCTTAAGGTCAGACAGAGCTGGTGAGTTCACCTCCATGGAGTTCAATTCCATTTGTGAAGAGCATGGAATCAGAAGACAATTATCTGCTCCCCGAATCCCTAAACAGAATGGAGTTGCAGAGAGAAAGAACAAAACAATTCTAGATGCTGCTAGAACAATGATGATATAAGGAAATGTGTCTCGCATCTATTGGAGTGAAGTTGTAAGCATTGTTGTGTACACTTTCAACCGGGTAAATGTCAATGGTAATTCTAGTGAGACTCCTTTTGAACTATGGTTTGGTTATAAGCCTACTGTTAGATATTTCAAGATCTTTGGAAGCAAGTGTTATATCAAGAGAGATGAGGATATAGGAAAGTTTGATGCAAGAAGTGATGAAGGAATCTTTCTAGGTTACTCTACTAAAAGAAAGGCCTATTGGTGCTATAACAAAAGACTAAAAAAAATGGTTGAGAATGCAAATGTCAGAGTTGATGAGGACTCTGCTAGATCATCTATATATTGTGGATATGATTTAGATGACCAAGAAGACAACACAACCAAAGGGAAAAATGCTCAGACACAGAATCAACTTCAAATTGTGCCATGTGTTCTAGTAAAACCACTTGAATTTGTTTTGGTAAATCAATGAAGTAAAGAAGGAGAGACAAGTGAAAGTGCAGAAGAAAGAACAGAAGAACCAGAAGCTCGAGAGAGTCCCAAAGTTCCAAGGTATGTGAAGCTAAATAATTTTGAAAATCAAATTATAGGAGACAAGAATAAAGTTGTGAAAACTAGGAGAGAAATTGCAGAAGAATATTGCCTAATATCCAAGATTGAGCCTAAAGATGTCAATGAAGCTTGCAATGATAAACACTGGATGGAAGCTATGAAAGAAGAACTTATGCAGGTTGAAAAGAATGATACATGGATACTTGTTCCCAGACCTAAAGAAAAAAATGTGATTGGTAGTAAATGGGTATTTCAGAATAAGCTAAATGAACAAGGTGAAGTGGTCCAAAATAAAGCAAGACTGGTATGTAAAGGGTATTCACAAATGGAATGTATTGATTTTGAAGAAACCTGTGCCCCTGTTGCAAGAATTGAAGCTGTTATATTTTTTTTCTTATGTTGCATATAAGAACTATAAATCCTATCAAATGGATGTAAAGTCAACTTTTTTGAATGGTGAGCTAGAAGAAGAAGTAGACATTGAGCAACCAGATGGATTTCAACTAACTAACAAGGAAGAAATGGTTTTCCGCTTGAAAAAAGCTCTGTATGGACTCAAGCAAGCCCCTAGAGCCTGGTATGCTAGACTGGATAAATATTTACTAAAGCTTGGATTCAATAAAGGAATTGCTGACAACTTGTATTTCAAGTTGGATCATGATAAAGAATTGATTATTGAAGTCTTTGTTGATGACATTATTTTTGGAGGAGATGATAATATATGTATGAATTTTGTTGATGAAATGAAGAGTGAATTTGAGGGGTGATCCCACAATAATGGGTTACATTTTTTGGCCAAACTTGACATTAAAATCAAGATTTTTCACCAGATATTCACTTTCTTACACCTATAATACCTAAACCATTAAGAATTTGAAGATTAATCAAACCAATTATTTGTTAGATATTTTGTGTAGGTTCTAATTATATTTAAAAAAAATAAAATTGTGAATCATTTTATGTAATTTTTAATAACTTATTTTTTCTACAAATCAACATTTTTAAAAAGTAATGCTTACTTTGGACTGCATAACTTTTTTTATAGACAAGATACAATTCTAATTTTTAAAATATAATTTTTTCACACCAATATCTAGTGCATGGACATTTTTTCATAATTTTTTGTTACATAATTTTTTTATAATTAATTTTCTAAGTCAGAGTAATTATAATTTGGACATAGTTGTACTTCGGCCCGTATAACTTTTTTTGTATTCATTTGAATTAACTTATTATTATTTTGTTGGAATAAGGACATCAATACCTAGTGCACATGTATTTTTTAGATTTTTTTTTCTCTATTATTCTATTTTTTGTATGTGTGAAATACAAAACTTTATGTTCATTTAAAACCCTACATTCACAAGAAATAAAAAATAAATATAATAACCAAATTAAACATATTTAAAATTATACTGTTTGGGAAAATTATAATAAGGGCTACATGCTTACAAAACATAAATTTTAAATGAATTCATTTGATCACCCAAAAGGTAAATCAAAAGTGGTTTTTGATCAGCATTTTGATAGGTGTAGAGGAGACTCGATTATAGGTATGGTTTAAATCTAACAAGGTTCCATCCAAGGGGGTTTGATCTAAGGGGGTTTGATCAAACCCTTTTTAATTAAAATCATTTAAATGGAACCTTTAAAGTCTTAAATCATTGTATTTTCTAAAAATATGTGATTTTAGGCAAAAATCAAGATGTCCCAAAAAGTGTAACCCATTATTGTGGCAGCACCCTGAGATGAGTATGATCGGAGAGATGTTCTTTCTAGGATTGCAATTTACTTAGTTAGACAAGGGAATTTTCATATCTCGGTTCAAATATGTGAAAGAACTACTGAAGAAATTTGGCATGGAAGACTCAAAGCCTAGTGGTACTCCCATGGTAACCAGATGCAAGTTATCACAAAATGATGATTCTCTTAAGGAAAATCAAACAAGATACAAGTCAATGATTGGTGGATTTCTCTATTTAACTTAGACCAGACCAGACATTATGAATGTTGTATGTATGGTTGCTAGATTTTAGGCTGATCCAAAAGAATCTCATGTGACTGTTGTAAAGACAATCTTAGATATCTGAAAGGAACAGTTGATTTTGGACTTTGGTATCCTAAGGATGATGATCTTACTTTGAGTGCATATATTGATGTGGATTGGGCAGGAGATGTTGATGACAGGAAGATTACTAGTGGTGGTGCCTTCTTCCTAGGGAAGAAGTTGGTGTCTTGGTTGAGTAAAAAGCAGAATTCCATTTCTCTATCTACTGCTGAGGCAAAGTATATTGCTACTGCAAATAACTGTACTCAAGTGATGTGGATGAAACAGATGCTAAAAGATATTAGAGTAGTATATGAACAGCCTATTGCCATATACTGTGACAACTCAAGTGCAATTAACATATCAAAGAATCTGGTGCTACACTCTAAGACTAAGCATATATCAATCAAGTTTCACTTCTTAATAGAGAAAGTGAATGAGAAAGAAATCAGACTGGAGTATGTTCCTACCAAAGAACAGGTTGCAAAAATTTTCACTAAGCTGTTGCCGAAGGATACTTTTGAGAATCTTAGAGGGATGCTAGGGGTGATTACCCCTCCTGATATGAACTAGAGATGCATTTACTTGCATCAATCTATGTGCTTCATAGATATTTTTTGATCCAGATTGATGTTTTTGTGGCTGCTACTCAGGGAGAGTAGTCTGATGTGCAGATATGTGGTTCAGAGCTTATATGTGGGAAGGTAATACTTACCTTTTCCATTGATGTCAAAGGGGGAGAAGAGAAATGTCAAAAATCCTTTTTGGGAGAAGAGCAATTGAGGAGAAGAGTCAAAACCAAAGGGGGAGTAAGTGTAGTTGTGTTGGTGTTATTTTTCACATCATGTGTTGCCATCAATGCCAAAGGGGGAGATTGTTGGATGCTACAGTTGTGTTGTTGATATGTGGTTTTCATTGATTTCAACACTACTAGTATTGTTGTAGTGAAGGTTGTATATGTCGAGGATATTGAGAAAATTGTAGAAAGAAGAGTTACAGAGTTGTTGGTTGCCAGTGGAATAGTGAAGGTCATGAAGGTGTTTTGTTCTGTATGTTGAAGATCAGTTGTTATGGACTAAAGAGTTTATTGATGAGAGTATCTAGATCATCTACCAGAATTTTTAGAGGTCCGCGTGAAGATTTGATCGTGCTATGAATAGTTGTGTTCTGACAGTGTTTTTGTGGTCTTTGTCAGTGTTCCTGATTGAAGTTGTATGTGATTCTGATATTTTTTGTTGTTGCAGATGCTTCTATGTTAGTTCTTTTTGATTATGGATGCTTCTAGATCATTCTCTATCTTATTTGTACATCCACGTTGATCGGTGTGTTTTTGGTTGAATATTTTTCTCATGTGTGTTCGGGTTTTCATGTTCTTGGCCGACATGATGGTTGTAACATGTTGCAGATCCTTGAAGATTAAAATTTGAATGTTTGGCATGCTTGAGGATATTTTTTTGGGTCTCATCATAATATTAGCCGACGGTGTTTGATTCACATTAAAAATTATTTGTAAACTTGGGTCGACATTGCAAATATGTTTTATATTTCTGGCCGACCAAGTTGTTTATGTAATTTAATATTGTGGATATATAAGAGTGGTTGTTTGAGCGAAGTTAGTGTGTGTGAAAGAAAAGGAAATCCAGAGAAAGAGAAAGTACACAAAAATTGATCTAATGATTCGATTGCAGAGCAAAGTGAGAAGAAGGTTGAGCGAAGTGTGAAAAAGGTTTTATGTGCTTAACTGGAACTGTAATCAGGCTTGTGGGTATGTGCAGGATCATGATGGGCCAAAAAGTGGCGATATGATGGGTATTTGTAGGGTATGTGGCTGACGACCTTTTTTTTACCCAAAATTGATGAAATGAAAAGGGTTTTTAAAGGAGATTATCAGCTTTCCACCAATATAAATTATTCTTTACTTTGAATTTAATAAATTATTATTATTCATTTTCTATTTGAATTATGACTAAAGTCCTTATTGATAGGTTGATTGAAAAATATCTATAGCTTTCAAATGGTACCACATTTTTGGAATCCAAAACATGCATCACATTCTATGCTTCGCATACTATAGGATTAAAAAAAGAAAAATTGAATTTCATGAAGTTTTGACCAAGTTAAGATGGTCATAGATACGAGTTTTTATATTTTTTAAAAGTTGTAATAAAAAATTCATAATTAATTATTTACTTGGGAAAAAATTACAAAAAAATACGCATCACATCCGAATATGAGTCCTCTACTTATTTCTAAAAAATTATAAAAAAATATTATCATTTTATTGTGCTTAAGGTGGTCAAACAGACACCTACTTCTTATTTTTTCCCTGAAATTTAAATACTACTACATTGAAATTTCAATTTTTCACCAAATAGATTTTAAAAAAAAAAATAAACCTAGTAGTTTAGAAACTACATTCAATTTGCTACAGATTCTATTCTTACATATTTTTGAAATAATATAGATAACTTATTCAAATTTTTACGTCAAGTTGCCTAACTCTGATTTTTCTAAATTTTTTGCCACTTAAGGGTCTATTTTTTCCATGATGATCCTGCGCATACCCTTGTGTAGAACTTATTTTCTTAGTTTACACCCCGTGGATCTAATCCAGATTATTGTGTATTGTTGGGCAGTGAGCCCTCTTGTATTTGAGTAGTGAGCTCTAGGAAATGTGCCTGAATGCATGTGCATTCCCATTATTTTTCATTATACTTTTAACAGGGTATAATATTGTGGACTAACATCCACCATATTTTTTCCCCTAATAGGGTTTCCACATAAAAAATATTGGTGTTTTCTATGCTTCTAATGTGTTGATTGCTTATGGTTTATTGTTCATTCATCAGATCTGAGGTTAAGTTAAGTAAAGTTTGAAAAGTTTAAATATTTTGTGACAACTATTTATCCCCCCCTTTCAGTTGTTTGTCCTTGTTTTGCCAACAATTTGTTCATGGGTTTCAAGCATATGAAGCTTTGCTTGCCTCATGAAGATCAAAGTTCATTTTTGTATGGTTCCTTATCAAAGTTATCAAGAGGTATAACTTTGGTATGGTTTGACGGGAAGCCGATTCGAGGCATGACTTTCCCTTTGCCACTCACATGTGTGTGTGAGCGTATATCAGTCTTATGTGTCTCACCTTGGATTACTCACCCAACGGATAGCCAAGAGTTTCATTGCCTCAGAGTGAGCGTGCATTTTTTTGACGAACAACTTAGAACTAATCCACATCGCATTGGACAAACAATCAAGGCTTGATCCACATCTTTTTTTCTTTGCTTATTTTTATTTTCTTTATTTTATTCATTGACATTGCATGATTGTGTAGGGTAGAAGCACAAATTTGTGTCACACTTTTAGCCAACTTATCAGCACAACTAAATTTAAGTATTTCCAACTAAAAATCAATTTTGGTCAAACATATGATCTAATAAGATTCATTCTAGCTAAGTTAGATACTTCCACAACTTTTTCAACTAAAATTGTTGACTAAAAATATATGAAGCACTACATTGAGTCCAATTTACCAAAAAAATTAAATTATTTGAAAAACTTGAAGTTTCAATAACTCCGGCTAATGTAAATAACATTTTTTTAAAAATATAAAAATACCCTTTTGTAAATCCATAAGTGTAGTTATCAAAAATATATTTATTTTAACAGTTTAATTATTTTTTATTTTTACTAAAAGCAGGATATCAACATAAAATATTAGGTTGATTACTATACCAAAGAAAAATACTAAAACTTGTTTTAAAAATTTGAAAAAAATATGATGCACTAGATAAAATAATCTATTTCAAGATGGTATAATTTTTTTCCATTTTAAATAAATATTTAATATGAAAGTTGGCGTCTGATGAAAACAGGTGTTTTTTGATTCACACACATTTTACTATTTATTTAAAAATATATATTTATCAAAATTGGAAAAAAATATATCCATGCACTAAAATTTCAAGTTATAAATACACAAAAAAATTGAAAGAAAAAAATAAAATTTACTATAAAAAGTTTGGCATCCCATGCAACTTCATTTTTCAGCATTTTATCAACAACTAAAGTATAGTGTTAATTTATTAAAAACTAGTTTAAAATAATATTTTAATTTAAAAAAAAAAAAACATAAAATATACCTAAAAATACATATTTTACTAGTTTACATCATTTCAAAATTCAAAACATATATGCCACATTTTAGTGATTCAAGTTTAAAAGTTGGATCAGCGTTGGTCGTTTCTTTTATAAAGTGTGACAACTTTGTGCTTTTAGCCTGTATTTTGTTTTGTTTCATATCATACATCTTGTATGTGTCCTTTCATGCATATGTCAGTTTGGTTTAGGATCTTGGATCGTAGGGGCTTGACTGCCTCCTCAATCTTTGTTATCCTAGACCATTCACATCGATACACTTGGAACCCTCTTGAATGTCTACTTTAGTGTGAGTTTGAAGCAAGTTCATCCTCCTACTAAAGTTGGGGCTAAATGTGGCAATGGAAAAATACACCTTTTCCTTGCTTAATTCGAGAATAATTAATGATAGATTGCACTTGATATCGCCTTGATTTAGTATTGTAATGTGTTTGACACATTCACATTAGGTCTTGAGCCCTTGTGAACTAATGAACTTAAAATGATACCTTACTAAAGTGTTGTGAAGTATTGTAACACACTTTCACACTTTTATAAAGTTTTATTAATTAACTTAACCTAATAAATTTCCTTTTAACCTTAATCATGCATTATTTAAAGTCTTGTAAAGTGTTGTAACACACATTCACACTTTTCTAGGGGTTTTATTAATAATTGAGCTTCTTTATGCTTTAATTGGCCTTATTTCGCATCCATAAGCCTCATTTAATTCATCTTTTCGAGGATAATCTTGACACAAACGAACATCCAATCATAATTTAGGTATTTTTAGGTTGTGTGGCTTAGATTTAGTGATATGGAACTCATTTTCCACCTTAGGTGTATGAGTCCCACCTAGGTTTTTGGGTCTCAAACCTTGTTTCACACCTTTCTAAGCATTCTTAAAAATGGTCCCATAAATTATGCCTAATGGGACTTATTCGCCACATTTTGTGGCCCAAAATCAAAATTAATTCAAATTTTTGGAGAGATTTTATCCTCCTAGATCTAATGTTGGCTTATAGTGTTGTAATTTTGGGAATTTTTGCATAATTAAGTATAAATACAAGTTTCTTTCACTCATTTTCATCCCATGCATTCAAGTATTCATCCTCATAGCAAATTGGAGTTCACAAGAGCATTCAAGTGTTTGCAAGAGCATTGAAAAGCATTCAAGGGTATATTATCAATCATTCTACAACATTATTTAAGCAGCATGCATCATGTCAAAGTCTTCATGCATCATGTTTATTTTTTAGCTAATAATTGTGATGTAGTGTTCCATGATTCAAGCTAGTGTTTCATCCAAGATCTATCACATTCAAGCAAGAGTCAAGATCTACATCCATTGGAGCCATTTCATACATGTTTTTAGCAATTCATTGATAGGGTTTGGTGAGTTGCAACATCTTGTTTTGTTCATTCATTATTGTCCATTTCAATTTCATTCTATTTCAAGGCTTGATTACCAAAATGCGGTTTCACCAAGACAAACCCCAATCTACTAACAAAACAACATTTTTCCCTCTCTTTAGTGTGTGATTTGCAAGTTTAGATTGAAGATACATTGAAGAGTAAGCTTGCAGAGAGTTGTCAAAGTGCCTAAAATCATCAAAATTGTCATCTTGCATTGAAGATATTTGGAAGACTTCTATAGGTTGCAAATCGGGGTTTCGGATTTGGAAATCAATTAGGAAGCATAGAGCAGACATTTAAGAGAAAATTCAAACCTTGAAGTTTCAAAAAACCCTAACTAGACTGATTCACCACTTCTAGTGAATGAGTCCCACTTTAGGTCAAAATTCAAGTTTTTATAGTTTCAAATACCCATTTCCTATATTCTTGTTTCTGCACAGAAACCCAGATCTGGGACTGATTCACCTAGATTGGCATATGAGTTCCAGTAGGTCAAAAATTTAGGTTTTTCAGTGTTTCAGAGCTCATTCAAGTCTTCTTCAGATTCTTAGCTGCACACATTTCATCTTGCAACTTTTTGTTTTGTTTTATTTGCATTTCTAGGTCATGTAGTTAAAGTTTGCATTAAATTAGGGTTAACTATTTCATCTTGCATTGCATTTGTCTTTCAAATCCCTAGCTTGGTGGTGAACCCCTCATTAATCTCTTAACATACCCTAGGACATTCCCTTAGAAGATCTCTTTCTCCCATTATCATCATTTGATTGAGATCTCTAGGGCATCCTTGAATGTGGAGTATAGAAAGCTTGTTGCCCGAGCTCCTAAAACCCAAGAGGCGACAAAATTCTATCCTACAATTATACCCCTCATAAATTGAGTGAAACAACATAGAAAAATTAGGTGTACCCATTTGGTTAATCCCATTTGTGGTGCACCTCTTTTTCTTTTTTCACGTAGCATTACCACTAAGAGGAAAGTTGTATGCCAAGAAAGGTCACACTCTTGGACAACATTAAAACCAATGACACCACCAAAAAAAGACACATCACAAGAAGTAAGAAGACCACACAATAAAACATGAGAAAAGTCCAAGATCTCCAAAAATGATAATTCCAATGTATGCCCCCACTTTAAAGAAATTGCTAACACCACGGTGTGAGCAATTACTTTAAAGTAGTAGATGATAAATGCTAACAATAAAGAAGACATGAGATATTATTTGGAAAGCCCTATGCCAAGTCATATGTTGCCAAATGAAACTACGTCATGAAAGATGAAGGAGTTTCCCCCAAAATGAAATCCCAAAATCACATAAGGGATCCACAGATTTAGGGTCAACGTATGTCTTTGCTACAATGATATTATAGAATTTGAAAATATCATCATTCCCCAAATAACTCATGGAACAAGAAGAATGACACTTAGAGAGAAAAAACAAAGAAAATTCTTTTTGGGTCAACATGGAAGAGACCTAAATGTCTTGACGCCTTGCGTCATCCCTAAAAGGAAAACACAACATATAGAAAAATGAAGGTAAAAATAGAGGAATGAAGTTAAAGATACATCAAACAAAACAGTATAGGGGATCACATTACGCACATGTAATCACATAAGGAATATGAAAAAGAAAATAAAAATAAGACTAGTAAGGCACATGAAAGTCAACCTATTTCAGGTCATCTACATCCCAGTCTTGTTCATCATATGCAGAAGGTGGACAACTAGCCAATGGGACAACATCAAGTTCCAAAATAGGACAAGGCTATCTACCTCCTTGTCCCCCACTAAGTGTAGGGAAAGGATGAGCTAAGATGGGTGGTGAGAATGAGCTCCTTGCAAGATATAAAATGATTTGTGATGAATGTAAAACATCTAATAGTGAGTATACTATGATCCTACAACTATTACATGGCAAGGAGCAATGCTCATGCTTTAAGGGATTATCTTTATGAGTCCATATTCATAGTGAATCTTATTTAAAGCACGAAACTCATCAGTAAGGTGCCCAAGAGTTCTATGATATGCACAATAATTTATGTTCTTAGGCTTGTCGCTTCTACTAGGAGGTGGCAGTTGAATCTATCCTAAATGAAGTTCCTCCATTTGTTCATTTTTTGTTTTGCTATGTAGAAATGACAACTTTTTGACTTTATAAGGTTTTGATTTCTTTCTTGTTTGAGGATCTTGTTGAGGTGGATTCGAAGGAGGACCTAAAATGATCCTATCATCCTTGTGAGGGATTTGTTCATTATGACTGAGGACACTTGTTTCCTTAGAAGATATGTAGGGAAAATGATTTTGATATCCTAAACCTTTAGTATCTTCAATTGGGATTTGTTCTAACAACTTATGAATCTCATGCTCATTCGTTGTGTCACATCCTTGTTAGCTAAGATTTTAAAGCCTTGGTAATAAGTCTCTTCTAGGTTGATGGGTGTGTTGGTGACTTTATTAACATATGATGGATTGGTATGCACTTGGTTAGAGGAACTAAGTTCACTTATTGTTGGAGGTTTAGACTTGGTTTGTGATTCAATATCAAGATGTAAAAGAGCAAGCATCTCTAATAGTGAAATGGTAGGAGGTGTTGGTTGTTGCATGAAAGGGTAAAATGATGCATTATTATCAAGGCTATCAAGGAAATTATGTATGAAATTATGCATGCTTTCATCATCTCCACCTAAAATGTCAACTTCGCGAGGGTTGAGCATGATTAGGTTCTATTGCATTAGGATCATTACCTAAAACACAACTTGAGACATCAACTAAAGATGTTAAATATTTCCATATATTACCAATGCACATGTCCATTATGAAAGAATGAATTGAAATGCAAAGAGATTACAAATTTTTAGATTTAGAGCAAGATAATTTTCTAATTATGCTATGCAAAAACCTGAAAATGATGTCTTTTAGATACAAATTTGGACTCAAACAATGCACTGAATTTGAAAAATGAAGCTTAATATGAACAATTTCAAATGATAAAAATTCTGCAAATTGAAACAACAAAACAAAATGCAGTAACAAAGATTTTAATGCCCAGAATTGCAAGAAAAAATCCTAATTAGGGACTCATTCGCCCATGGGAAAATGGGTCCTAGTTGAGCGGTTTGAAAAATGAATTTACAAATTTTTGAGTTGATTCTTATGTTTTTCATATTCTGGTTTGAGATAGGTGGTTATAATTTCAATTTTCTACATAAAATTAAGTCTAAATGCAAATGCAAAGTAGCGCAAAATGACAAACTAGGAGATCTAGTTTGAAATGCAATTTTAATTCAATTTTGTAATGCAAATGAATGATGATGTAATGCTATGTAAACACTATGAAAAATTACTGATATTTTTGAATTTTCCATATTTTAAAGAATGAAAAAATGCAAACCTAAAACCCTAAATGAGATGCAAACTAATGTAAGTTAAGAGCCCTAAATGAGATGCAAATCAATGTAATGCAATGCAAATGAATGCAACACCTAGATCTAGGGCTGAAAATGGACTCCAAATCAACGAGGTATGATGCTCAAAAGTTGGGTTGACCATAATGAAACATCGAAAAATAGGTTGTGGGGGATAAAAAGGGAATTCACCAAAATTATAATAAATAGATCTATTTTCCTTTATTTCATTAGGAAATGAGATCCACATAATGAATTGATTAACAACCCTTAGGTGAATCAAGTCAAAGTAGGAATCTTTAGATTTCCTTATGCTTAAAGGATGGGGGTCAAGGTCAAACAACACTTTGGGGAGAAAAACTAAAAATAGTAAATCAACACCAAAATGCAATCTAACACTTAAAACAACATTAAGTTCAATACTGATAGAACCAAAAATCAATTTGCATATCAGAGAAGAGGAGAAACATGTGTACCAGTCACCAAAAGTTCTTTTTCAGAGCAAATCTGGGACTCATTCACCCATGGGTGAATGGGTCCAAGTGCATGGTTTTTCTATAGCTTTTAGAAGCATTTGATACAGATCTAAATCTTCTAATTTGCACAGGTTTCATAGTCAAAATATCAAAAATGTCTTCAAGATCTTAGTTTCTATAAGAACACAATAATTTTGACAACTTTTGCAACTTTAACAACTTTGCAAATCTTACACTTTAAGAGTTCTTCAAGTCTTCTCCAACCTAAATCTGCAATCACACATACAAGAGAGACATTTTTTTCTTTTGGGTGAATAGGGGTTTGCCTTGGTCAAACCCCGTTTTGGTAATCAAACCTTGAATTGAAATGAAATATGAAAGAGAGGATGAAGAATGAACAAAGCTATGTTACCACTCAACAAACCCTTGATTGAAACCTTGATAATGGAGATCTTAGGAAGTCTACAACTTGCATGAGATTTATAAATTCGATGTGGATCTTCACACTTCAATATTGTTTGAAATTATACCTTGAATGCTTGACTTGATCATGAAATCTACATCACAATGCTAGCTCCAAAAACATACATGAAGTACGTAGACTTTGATATGTCGAATGGATCTTGAATGTTGCAATAAAACTCTGATAAATCTACTCTTGAATGCCTTTAATTTCTCTTGAAGTGCTCTTGAAATCTCATAAAATTCTAGCTTGAAAACTCTAGATTGTTTAGATAAAATTTAGTGAAATAACCTTGTATTTATAGGTATGTATCCTTAATTTCTCGAAATTCAAATATCACAAGCTGACATTGAATTATGGATTCAAAAATGTTTTCGATAAAGTAAGCAGGGATTTTGAAAGGGCCCTGATCCCTTTAACAACAAGGACATTACCATACAAATCTTATAACTGGGAAAAACAACCCGATAAAATAGACTAGTCAAAAACAACAACCAGTTAGGAATAGCAAGACAAGAACAACAACAACCAGACTAGTAGTAAGAACATAGCCACCAAGACCAATCAAAACTTATCCTTCAAAGAAAACTCATTAGGGACTTTTTTAGGATCACATTTCTTTTTCCTTTGCACAAATGTCTAGGGAGTATCAACAACTAGATTAGGAACAAGAACAAGAGCATACTCAAAAGAGACATCACACACCTCAAAGGGAACAACCAAGTGTTGAACCAGAATTGTAGAAGCCACCGGAGGAACAACACCCTTAGCAACATGAATCAGAGAGGCAGGGGCATCAGAGGAGGCAACACACACAGGAGATGGGACGTCCTTATTTTGAATCAGAGCAGCATAAACCACTAGGGAAATAGCATCATCAGAAGTAGCAAGAGACACTTCAGAAACCACCGAAGGAGCAACAACTGCCTCAACACTCATATTTTTCCTCAGAGAGGGAGGCCTTGAATCATCGTTAGAAGAAACAAAGTTAACAGTAGGGTGCATTGTTAAGTGTCCATGGAGTGAGTTCTTCCACCAGGTAGAAGAAGAAATAGGGCGGGAACCTCGAGAATAGTCATAGGCTAAGTGACCAACAACAAAACATCATCTGCAGCGAAAAGGAAGACCCTTGTAATCGACTATCTGAGACCAAGACCAACCATTAATAGGCAAGTAAAGCCTTTTACAAGTCAAGCTCCACCAAAATCCTAGCAAAGGAGGTATGAGTAAAATTCTTGGAAGACTTATCCACTTTCAAGAAGCTACCAAAAAGCATTACCAATGCCCTCATAGGCAAAGGGACACTAGAACTATAAGGGAAGATAAGACAATCTTACCCAAACAGGCACCACATCTAAGGGTTCCTTCAAAGGGTTAAAAGAATGAACCCAAGGTCTCATAGAGAGGGGATAAGAATCTCAATCCCACAAACCATAGTCTAAAAAGTCTATCTATCCTCAAGAGAACTGAAACCCACAACAAAAAAACCCTTAGCAGAAGGGTAAATCTCCATCGAACCATCAACCAGAGGAGACCAATGGTTGATGATCTAAATGTGTAAATCAGGGAGGGAAGGCCACAAGCAAAAAAATCTGCAAATAAGAGTATTCTTGGAATAAAAATCAATATTTTTAGCAACTTCCTTACCAAGAGAGATTACAAGAGTAGCATTTGCACACCACATAGGACACATAGAGCCCTCCTCAGGTCTATTAGTCTTCACAACATCAACCACAATTGCAACCAACGCAGGAGGTTTAGAACCCTTTGTAACAAGGGAAACTGGAGCTGCGACCCCCGTAGGAGGTATATTGGCGTACAAATCCACACAAACCAACACAAGAGCTTCACCCATGAGGTCCACTACTAGCGAACAACTTGGCGGAGAAGACACAGCCACGCAGAAGGGACAATGGTAAGGAAAATTCAAAATTTCAAAAGGGCGGGAGAAACAGGAGGCTTCCATCGGGATACCACTTCAATTTTCTATTTGTTGAAAAATGGATTTGAAAATGTTAAAATATTTCCAAAAACATAATTTAAATTTAGGTCTTAAGGTTTAAGGAGGACCCATTCACCCATGGGTCCCAAATCCATAAACCTAGGACACACATTGCTCAATGTGGAGTGTTATGTTTAGGCATTAATTAATGTCGGGTTTCCCCTTCGAAAAATGTAATTTAATAGGCTTGTAAATGAATTAAAGGGCCAATTGAGGCATATTTAAGCTCAATTAATTAAGAGGGCCTAAATAAGTGCGTAAATGTAATAAGGTACATTTAACAACACTAAATGAAGGCAATATTAAGTCTAATTTAAACTAGGAGGGCCCAAACAAGTGAGAAAATGTAAAGGGTGTCATTTTTCTACACTACACTAGGTATCCTAATCCATGCTAATAAACATGCAACCTACAAGAGATTATCAATCCAAACATGGCTAGCAAGCCAAATATTACACAAGCCACCCTCAACAACCACTCACATGCTTGCTTTTATAGAAAAAACATTCAACAAAGCCACTAAGTGGTATTACATAAATCAAGTGCCCAAAACTTTTAGCTCACTTAATCATGAAATTAAATCTTTTATAATATTAAATATTTTTAAAATGTTACACCCACATTAACTATTTATCCCAATGTAATGTAGATCAATGGATTTGTGTCTTACTAGACATAGAGCAATTTGCAACTATTTCAAACAAATCCAAAAAAAATCAATCACAATTTCAACTCAAATACTTTCACATAAATTTGTCTGTTTGTTTTCTATTTTCCAAGTCTATAAATTACAAACAATTTACTCAAATTAAATTACAGCAATGCTATGAGCAACCTCCCCTATTACTAGCAATAGTTTTTACCATCATTTCTCCTTGTCTTCTTTTCCAATCAGTCACACTGTTCCTAGTTGATTTCTAAGCATTTTCCTCCATCCTTGATAGGATCAATTCACATCTTACTATCTCCCTTTTAAATGTCAATCTTTGTTCTTATTGCCAACACCTTGCTTGGCTAAAATCCCATGCCCTTCCTTGTGTTCTTTCTTTTGCCGGTCATCTTCCGAAAAATTTTGCAATGGCTGATGAAGTCCCCCCTTTCTTGACTTTTGGCCTCCTATTTTTTCTTGCAAACTTTTGGCATTCCAATTTTCCTTAGTGCCACATTGGGCAAAGGTTGTTGGCACTAAACTTTTAATGAATTTAAATTGTATTTAAAGTTGTAACTTAAACAATCTCTATCACCAAGTTTTCATGCTTTTAGAAATCAAAATTTAATGAATTCCAAATGGAGATGCCAAATGGAAAAACAAAAACAACAAGAGTTTTTAAATGTCAACAAAAATTATAAACACCAAAATAAAAATTGAAAATGGAAATGAGCCAGATAGCCAAAGTGCCCGGATGCTCTGGCATCACAATGTGACATACAATCTAAAGTGTCCTCAAGAATGCCTAACCTAGATGTGGCATCCACATTTCTAAGATACCCCACGATTAAATATTTATTGTTACATTATTAACATTAATAATTTATTATGTAGGTGCTCCACATATCTCTTCCAAAAAAAGTCAACAATGTTCTTGATCCTGCATTTAAAGAATTTGAGAGCATAGAGCCAAATTGCCATTACTAATGGGACATCATGAAAAGTTATAATTGCAAACAACCAAAGTGAATGTTACTTATTGAAATAAAATCTTGAGGACATGAAAAGAAAAATAAATTACTTCAAAAAAATTATAAAAAAATAGCTCAAGATACATTTAAAGAATTTGAGAGCATAGATCCAAGGTGCATTTTTCTAGTGAGACATCATGGAATTTTGTGATTGTAAACTGTTAAAGACAATGTTGGATCTTTGAAAGGAAATCACTAAACCCATTAATATCCAAGAGATGTCAAGGATTGATAACTTTCCAATCCTTCCAAATGCTTTTAGCCACAAAGGTGTCTTGGATCTTAATAAACATGCTCATAGCCATTATGGAAGAAAATACCATATTTTTCTTGCATCATGACCATAAGGAAGGCCCAAAGAAATGAAATATCTTTAAGAAAAATATCCCAAGATTTATTTCCATTCAATACATAGATAATCCCACTTAGTACAAAGTATTTTACCTTCGTCTTGCTCATCCAAAAGGTAAAGGACATTAGAATCCCTTGGAGGAAATCTTATGAAAGTATTTTCCTTACATTGAATTGGCCCAAAGAATATTATGAAGTTTTCTATCTTCCTTCAAAAGACATTATAAGGATCCAAATGCAAAGTATATTAAATATGATTCACCACAAGCATCTTTGATTAATTTTGAATCTTGTCAACAAGGGAAAGTGGCTTGGTTTAACCAAATACAATCATTTTTGTTTTAATCCTACCAATTATAAAGTACTATACAAAAGGAGAAGCCTAAAAATTAAATGGACTGCATAAAATAAACTTCTCTAATCAATTTTTTTTTAACATATGAATTGAATTGAACGTTCATCCAAGAATAATGTGTCACAGTTGTGGCACAACCTATTTTCTCCTAAAATGCATTTGTTATAATAATAAGAAGAATAATTTAAGTCTAGACGTGTTCCATGTAAGAGGTTTTAATTAAGGGGATTAGGTCAAACCATCTAAAATATAACCCCTAGAGGCTTAAATAAAATCCCTAACCAAGTCTCCACACTATCAAATGTGAGCAAAAAAATAATTCTACTTACCTTTTTGGTGGATCAAATAATATGATTTAGAAATGTCGTTTGTAAGTATGTAGCCCTTACTTAATAATAGCTTTTTAAAAGTTTTAATATATTTATTTTTGCTTTATAATGAGTGTAGAAGTATTTAAAAAATACAATGACCTTTATTTTAGACACTAGAACAACAACCATTGTTAGGAAAAATAAAAAATATGTTTTACACTTCACATAGATATCCTTGTATCAATGAAAAAGAAAAAATATTTTTTGTATGATGTCAAAAGAAATGTCCCATGAAATAATATGTTTGATTTTTTTTTTATTAGTACTATTCATAAATTAATAAAAAATAAAAAATATCTAAAAAAATATTCATGTACTTGGCACTTGAGTTAATGGTCTATTCTAAGAAATTGTAAAAATGGTATATGTAATGAATGTTTTGATTAAGATAAAGAGGGAAGGGCTTGCTCCCATTACAAACCAACCATAGAGGCAAAAGAGAGTAGTCTCACAAGAAATGAGGCAGCAAAAAACTAACAATAACCGAAAAGGAAAGACCATCAAAAGAAAAACCTCGAAGCAAGAAATGGAAGTTGGTGAAGGAAATAACCAAAGACCAACAACAAAGAAAGATCAAGGCGATTTGAAACCAAACTTTAAAAGAGGCCTCAAATGAGGGTCAAGACTAGAATGGAAAGACATTCCAATATTCATGGGATGTAACCCAGTAGAAGGATTGTGAAACACAACACCAAGATTCCTTTTAATCATGTATAGGGATCTTTTGCCATTAGCACAATAGGAATACAAAGAATGGATCACATCTTTCTAGTCAAGAACTTTACCATTGTGGACACTCATTGTAGTATCCACCACTATCCTATCATTACAAGGCTAAGGACTCTCCTCGTTAGGTGTGGATTGTAGCAGCCAAGAAGATTCATACTAAAGTTCTTGCTCCAAAACCTCAAACAAAGAAAAGTTTCACATTTTTGGGTAACTTAGAACAAGGCTTAACCATAACATAAAATCTAGCATAAAGAAAGTTGGATCTAGATTTAGTGACATTATCTAAGGTGATAAATTGACCAACAACTTTAGGAATATCTTGAATAATACTTTTATCCCAAAATTTCAATGGGAGCTTTGGGATATGCACTCAAATTGGCACCATGTTTATCTCAGTAATGTTAAAGCTTGCAAACCAACTTTCTAAAAAAAGAAAAGCCTTGCCAAAACTAAGGGCCTCCTTGACAAATGTGAGTGCAATCCTCCATGGAATAAAAGGAAAACAATAAAAAACCATTCATCAAGGTCACAATGCAAAGACCAAAAGCCATCCAACTATCAAAATCCCAACTTCGGATAACGTCAATATTTGATCTATAACCAAAAAATCTCCCAATAAGAGTAGATCTCAAACCATCTATAGTTTTATATATCTGTTCATCCAGAATATATATATATATATATAGAGAGAGAGAGAGAGCTCAACATCTCTGAACTCAAACTAAATAGCCTCCTAACGAACCATTCCAGAAGCAATATCTCCCTCAGGTATAGGAACAATTTTTAAACAAGGAGATTGGGGATCCTCCTAGAAACCCCCAAAACACTATTCTCCAACAACCCATTTCAAAGTGGACGAAGACCAAAAGGAATGGGAGTTACCTCCAAGGAAGGAGATGCCAAAAAAGAGTCCACCCCAGGAAATAGGGAAAGCATAGAAGCCTCCTCAAGCCCAACAACAACAAGGATTGGATCAAGTAAAGGAGACAGCAACTATAGATCAGTCAAAGGCTAAGGAGGATAAAACTTAGTTAGCAAAAAACCTCTCTTGAGATCTTTACTCAACCCATTCTAAACCAGATGGCCACAATCCTCACCATAAAATAATATTAATAAAAATAAAAAATTGATTAAAAAAAATTTAATAATGTGAAAAAAATATTTTTTGTTTTCAAATTATAGCTTGAATCTACATAAAAATTCTGAGGATGTATAGATTTATATCATCCTTTAATTTTTGATCATTTGTTACTTATAATTGACACAAACGAAAAAAATTCTAAAATATATTGATTTTGAATGTCTTAAGACTAAAAATTTGAATACACTGTCTTATTCCACTAAATATGAAACTTTCATGCAAGACATTGTAGGGCATGTTTGGCACTACCCTCATGCTTAATATAGCTGAGAAAGGAGTGGTCAACAAAATGGCCATTCACTAACTAATGAGAACTTAAAGCGAGATAAATACCGTAAACAAGATTTTGGGTGATGGCATAAGGTAATAAATGGCCAAACCTTTTTGCAACAAGGAATTATAGTGTAAGAGATTGAACAACCTTCGTGAATAGAGCAGAAAGGTCAAATTGGTTTAAGTGCGTGTCATTAATGTTATGATCATTTACATAGATTGAATGAAACAAGCACCAAAACCAGGAGCATCAACATGGCTAGAATGAAAAACCATTCAATTTCTGTACGATTTTTAAAAATTAATATTGATGAAGATGGCACGTTGATTGGAATAGTGAATCCATTTCATACCCTCTCAAACAACAGTAATGTTGTACTAATTTTCTCAAAGTAAACCAGTCGAAGGACAAAATTGCAAATGTGATAAACCATAACTTCAGAAATAATCGTGTATGAAAAATTCTAAACAGAGATAGGTCTCCTATTAAAAATCAACTTAGGGTGACTATACTTAAAAATAAAGTTAACATTCGCTTGGTTTTGATAAGCTTCAAGATAGAAAATCGTACAGCACTTATTTCAAGGACTTCTTAAAACTTATAAGAGAACCCATTATAGTCTGGGTTTATCATTGACCATACTTAAAACTGCTTCGTGGCAAGAGTTCTTTAAAACAAATCAAATTGAATATTTAATTTTTAGAATTTAAATAACTAGTATTTTTATATAACTCAACTCAAATGAAATCTTTTGGTTTGTTAACATGGTAATTGAAGTCTCAAATAAAATAAGTCCAAATTATTGGACATAGATATGAAATGAAAATAGTAAAAATATTTTTTATATAATTCAAATGACATATTTAATTTTCTTTAATTTTTTAAAAACATATCTAAGTTTTAATCATTTTAAATTGTTTACTATCTAAAATATTTAAACTTCTAAATAACTATTTAATAATAAAGAAAGTTTAAACAGTCAACACACCATTTGTTTTTTTGAAATAACTGTAATGTCAAATAATAAGCTTAAACAATTGTTATTTAAAACATCTAAAACTCTAAATGGTTACAACATGCCGGCTATATGACGTTAAATTTCACAGCAACAAGAAGTTTATTGCAATTTGATTCTTGCAGAAAAAATCCTTCACATTATATCACAAGCCAAGACACCAAATAATAAGAGAGTATTTTGATACAACAGAAATGGAATGTATGTCTGAAGTTGAACTTCACGGCACCTTAAATATATAAAATAAACTGATGGAGCATAGCGTGGCTTTGAATTCATGAGGAGCTGCATACAGATTATCTTGAGTGGAATTTATTTGTTTAAGAGAAACGATGAAACAGTTAGCACAAATCATGATCATGTGAATTACGTGAGACAGAGGTTAGTTTGAAGCAGATCTTGTTGAGTTGCAGAATCTGTTCCCAATTTACATCTGTCTCCTTCCATGATATCAATATTAATATCTCCTGATTTGTGGCTTCTATACATCTGTGTCATGTTTAGAATTTAACTCTGGTTAAAAATGATAGAAATATTATGATTAAAATAAGGATATGAATAACAAACTCTCATACCTTTTTACAAAGACTAGCGTTTTCTGCTTCCAACGATACTTCCTGGGTAAAATTGAAATTATCAATAAAAAAATGTCTAGAATTTAAAGCAGCTGTCTGTGCAGTGTGCACCAATTCAAATGTAAAACAAAACACGTGCAAAGAGGAAATCACTCAACGTTAAAATGTGATTGCTAAGGCTAGAGAATTCGTTTCTGAAATGTTATAATAAATGTGAATTGTAGGAGTCATTGAGCTTACTTGTAAAAACTACCCAGTTTCTCTTTTCTGCCCTGATACAAATCATGTTTGCAAAGAATACATTTTGGCGGTCATAATATTCGAGGAAGGCGTAGGAGGGGTAACCAGAAAAAACATCCAAAGCGAAATTCACTTTTCAGCTAAACCAGAACTTCAAACCAATAAAATCTTCACTCAATAATATTTAAATAATTACTTACAGTATATATCATTCAACAGAACATATAACTTCAAACCTATAAAATCTTCACTTAATAATATTTAAATAATAACTTACAGTATATATTATTCAACAGAACAAATAACTTACGGCTATAATCCTTGCAGCATATATTATTTAATAGAATAAATATATCTACAACACTGCTCATACTTGTGAAAGCAAAAAGAACAAAAAACAGAGAAGATGATACGAATGCTCCAGCAAACAATCATACATTTTTTATTAATTCATACAAGTTACAATTACCTCTATATTTATAGAGGATTTCATGCATACGATTCTAGTGATATTTAGGAGATCAAAACAAAATAGAAAACTACAACATAACAGTCTATGAGACGTGGAGAACAGATTAGGAGACGTGGAGGATGGACTAACAAATTTTTAGCAAATAGTTTTAACCATAGTTGAAAAACTTGTCAATTGCAAAAACTCTCAAGTCCAGAAAACTCGACTCGGTGAAAACTCGGCAACTTAAACAAAAAGAAAATAAATACTATATTAATATATATTTATAAAACAAAATACTAGGGGAGAGGTAGAACTAAACGATTTTATAGATGAAGACTTGTAGGCAAACTTGGAAACTTTGACTTGGAGATTATCGAGAAAATCAAATGAATTCAATGGGAGTTTGAGGGCAACGCCCCTAGCAAGGTCGAGGGGCAGCACCCCTTGTGGGGGTCTAGGCAACGCCCCAGCAGGGTCGAGGGGCAGCGCCCCTCGTGGGTTTTTGGGGTCAATGCCCCAACAGGGTCGAGGGGCAGCGCCAAAACCACACAAACCTTCCTTGTGTACATCATTTTGCATTAACAAAAAACCCAGATTAAGACTATCAAAGACACACAAACCTTCATGGAACACATTATTTTGTTGAGCAAAAAATGAATCGAAATTTTCCTTTATTCCAGCCATAGGGTTCTTTTTGCTCAAAGGCTGAGTTTTTCTAAAAAAAATCGCATAAAACTCAGCGAGTTTTTCAGAAAAACTAGGCAAGTTTTTCTTGTGAGTAAATGGCCCAAAAACTCAGCCAGCCAAAAAGCTCACGAGTTTTTAAAAACTCGCCGAGTTTTTGGCGAGTTTTTCATCTATGGTTTTAACGGCTAGATAACAAATAAACGAACTTTTATTTCAGTTTCAACTGATTGACTGTATGCATGGGAAGCGATAGAATACGTGGGAGAAATTAGATTGTTTCAACACTCCCCCTTAATTTCTACCATTAATAGCTTCAACATCAATTATTCCCAAATTTTCTCTTAGACACTCAAAGTTCTCCTTCGGTAATGCTTTAGTGAAAATGTCTGCTATTTGATCTTTGGATCTGCAAAATTTCAAATGAATTTCTCTATTATTCACGAGCTCTATGATGAAATGGTATCTTGTATCAATGTACTTGCTCCTTTTGTGAAAACATGATTGTTTGATAATGCAATCGCTGATTTGTTGTCACAGAAGATTGGTGTACTCCTCTTATGCTTGCAATAAATCCATTAATACTCTTATCATCTAAACTACTTGGCATAGTGCTGATGTGGTTGCTACATACTCTGCTTCAGCTGATGAGAGTGTTACTATTGGTTGCTTCTTTGATTCCCATGAGACCGCACATGTCCCACAATGAAAGACATATCTAGAAGTGTTCTTCCTATCATCAATGCTCGTTGCAAAATCACTATCAGTAAAACCAATCAAATCAAATTTATTAGTTTTGGAATATAGAATTCCATATCCTATTGTTCCCGCAACATATCTTATTATCCTTTTTCCAACTTGTCAATAAGACTCTTGAGGTGAATCCATGAACCTCGAAATTAAACTAACACCATACATGCTATTTGGCCTTGTTGATGTGAGATACATTATACTTCCAATAAATCTTTTAAAAAAAGTTGGATAAACACTCGTCCCCTTATCCTCCTCAAGTTTTGTCACTGTTGCAATTGGAGTTAATGCTGGAGTAGAATTCAACATTTTGAATTTTTTAATATATGGTTGGCATACTTGATTGATAAATAAAAATTTCTTTATCAATTGAACAACTTCAATGCCTAAGAAGTACTTCATCAATCCCAAATCCGTCATATCAAATTCTTTCTTTATTGCTGACTTGAACATGTCTATAGACAAATTACCCTTGAAAATTATATCAACATACAAGCAAACAACCAAAATTTGACTTTGCTTATCATTTTTTATATATAATGTGGGCCCACTACTGCTTTTATTGAATCCATTGCTTAACATATATGAATCAATTCGACTATACCAAGCCCTAGATGTCTATTTCAAACCATAGAGTGCCTTTTTGAATTTACATACTTTACTTTCATATCCATATACCTCATATCCAGGTGGTTGTTGTGCATAAACCTCTTCTTCAAAATAAACATTCAAAAAAGCTGATTTTACATACATTTGATAAACTTTACAATTATTATGTGCAGATATTGTCAAATCAGTCCTAATTGTATCAAGTCTAGCAACTGAATCAAAAGTTTCATTATAATCAACTCCATACTATTGTGAAAATCCTTTTACAACTAATCTTGCTTTATATTTTACTATTTTACGTTCAGCATTGATCTTAGTCTTATAGACCCATTTGACTCCAATATAATATTTACCTTTGGGTAGATCCACTAATTCCCATGTATGATTCATTTCAATAGAATCCATTTCTTCATCCATTGCCTTGATCCAATTATCTTGCTTCACTGCTTCTTCAAAACATATAGGGTCATAAGAGAATAAAGAAAACTTTGAGCACAAATCTAAATTTTCTTCTTCTTGATCATATATCTCTTTCAAACTTCTCATTTTCTTACCTTTTAATGATGCAAGTGTAGGATTTGGATCATTGCTTACATTTGAATTAGGAGTAGGATGCTCTACATGACCTGATGGTTGACATCGCACAAGATATCAAGTAGTGGAGAACTTGGTTCTACTTGATTTGATTGACCACCTTGTTCTTCACTGAGGTATTGGTGCTCTTGCTATAACTATATTGTCAACATTTCCATCCCATGATTATTCCTCCTTAAATTTGATGTCCCTACTAGTAATCATTTTCTTTGAAATGGGGTTATACAATCTGTAAGCTTTTGATTGCTCACTATAACCAATAAAGATACATTTTTCACTTTTATCATTCAATTTTTTTTTAATTCAGATGATACAAAAAAATATGCAACACAACCAAAAATTCTAAGATGAGATACACATTGTTTCTTACCATTCCGAGCTTCTTGTGGAATTTTTTCCATAACACTCTTTGTAGGAATTCTATTCAAAATGTAGACTACACATGCTACTGCTTCTACCCAAAAATCATTAGACAAGTTTTTGGCCTTCAACATACTCGCCATTTCCATTATGGTTTTGTTCTTCCTCTCTGCTACACCATTTGGCTATGTTGTGTACCTTGTTGTGAATTATTT
The DNA here is from genome assembly GCA_007258455.2 of Sequoia sempervirens. Lineage (NCBI taxonomy): Eukaryota > Viridiplantae > Streptophyta > Pinopsida > Cupressales > Cupressaceae > Sequoia > Sequoia sempervirens. The sequence goes on along the minus strand of VDFB02270651.1, from coordinate 567,981,971 downwards.
CTTGATCCCATGATCTCTACAAAAATCTAAAAATTCATTAGAACTAAATTCACTGCCCCTATCAGGTCTACGTAACTTAATGAATAGTCCACTTTGCTTTTCCACCATAGCTTTGAACTCCTTGAATTTATTGAAGGCTTCAGACTTCTGCTTGAGAAAGTATATCTAGGTTTTCTCCTAAAATCATCAATGAATGTTAGAAAATATATACTTCCACCTAAAGATGGAGTTTGCATTGGTCCACATATATCAGTGTGAACTAACACTATTGGTGTCCTTGCTATGTTTGAACTCTCTACAATAAAACTTTCTCTGTGTTGTTTTCCTAATATACAACTCTCACATGAACTAGTTGGCTGCATGATAGGTGGTAATCCTTTTACCATATTTTTCTTCTGCAATAAACTCAAACCATCAAAGTGAAAGTGACCATATCTCAAATGCCAAAGCCATTTTTGGTCTAAGTATATTGTCTTGAAATTAACTTATTCTATTCTTTGAATGCAATGAATCTGGAGGGGGAACATTTGATTCCTAGTCATCTCAACCCTTGTAATTAATCTGTCACTAGGATTTCTGTCTAGAATTGTACAATTGTACAAGCATCATTGTTAAAGAAAAATCTGTACCCTTTTTGCATTAATTGTCCAACACTCATTAGATTATATTTTAATCTAGGGACAAAGTAAACATCAGGGATATATCTCTTTTCTCCATTTTTAGTAAAAAATTTATAACACCTTTCCCCATTACAAATACTTTACTATCTTTTCCCAATTTTACTTCAGATTTCACAGAATCATTCAAACTAGCAAATAACTCTCTATTGCCTGTCATGTGATTATTACATACACTATCTAAAAACCATAAATCTCTAAAACTTTCTTCAACAATATTGCAAGTTATGAATAAACTTCCTTAATTATTATCATAAACATCTAAGTAATTTGCACCATGTATGTCTACCTCTACTTGTTTCTTCCTACATTCATTTGTAAAATGACTATATTTCTTACAATAATAAGTTATAACATTGAATATGAGATTTATCAAACCTTGGTGATTGTTCTTGGAATTCATTTCTTCCTCATCCTCTAAAGTTTGATCTTCCTCTTCCTCTACTAGATGTTACATGAGAAGTAAAATCATCTTCTGAAGAAGAATCGTTATTCCTGTTCATTCTAGATTCATGAGATGGTAAAGATCCCAATAGTTCATCTACAGATAGTTGAGCTAAATCTTTTGATTCTTCAATGGCAACTACAATTGCATCAAATCTACTAGGCAAACTTTTAAAAAACTTTTCAACTACTGTTTGATCAGCTATGTTCTCCCCATGTATCCTCATTTGATTAACAACATTTATTATTTCAGTAAAAAAATTATCTATAGATTCAGAATCACTCATATGAAGATTTTCAAAAACTTCTCCTTAGTGTTTGTAACTTAGCTATCTTTACTTTGGCTGTACCTTGATAAGCAGTTTCTAATGCCTCCCAAGCTTGTTTGGACTTGGTTGCTGCAGCAACCCTAGGAAACACAGAATCATCCATAGCTTGCTGAATAATAAACAAGGCTTTAGCATCTTTTTTCTTGTTGTCTTTGAGCTGATATTTTTCCCCTTGTTTTAATGTCTGAAAGGCAGCATGATCCTGTGGTTCTACAAAAGCATTCTCTACCAAATCCCATACATCCTAAGAACAAAACATTGTTTTCATCTTTATTGACCAGAAATCATAATTCTTACCGGTGAATAGGAGGTTGAGAAATGCTATTATTTGTAACCATATCTGTAAACTGAGCTTCTCCAAGAGCTGCGATCGATTGCTTTTAATTTAATATGGACAGCAACTTCCTCTATTGAACGGCCTCTTCCTCCTTTCTTCTGCCTTGGGGGCTCCTTAAAGACTTGCAGCTCAATCACCTTCACTTTAATCTTTTGGAACAGCGATCTTCAACGTTCTGGCAGCTTCTACCAATTGGTATAGCGGTTTGAAATCAGTGATGTCTCAACTCTCTCAGATGCTTCAAACTTTTACAAACTTCAGACCTTCAGCTAAAGATCTCTTCAGGATCGTCCAAGCTAGCTTTGATACCAATTTGGAAGCAAAAAGAAAATAAAGCAGAGAAGATGATAGGAATACTATAGCAAACAATCACACACTTTTTATTAATTCCTACAAGTTACAATTACCTATGTATTTATAGAGAATTTCATGCATACGATTCTACTGATATTTAGGAGATCAAAACAAAATAGAAAACTACAACATAACAGTCTATGAAAAGTGCAGAACAGATTAGCAGACGTGGAGGATGGACTAACAAATTTTTAGCAAACAGTTTTGACGGCTAGACAACGAGTAAACAAACTTTCAGTTCAGTTCGACTGTATACGTGGGATAAATTAGATTGTTTCAACAAATTGAGCAATCTGATTGAATTTTCCATACTGTTTTTAATTGTCTTTTCCTCATTTATTAGAGACTGTTTTTTTAAACAGCAAGGGGAATGCTTGTAAAGAGCTCGCAGTCCCTAAATAAACAGTAGGTTTACATGCAGTTTTATTGACTAAAAATTTAGTTCATGCTTTTTTAAAAAATATAACAATTCAAAGTGGAAAAACAGTTCATACATTAAAAATAAATTTTATGCAAACTGTTAAATTCCGGTGAGTTGCATGGTGCTGTAATAGCATCACTTATCAACAAAAGGTATTTTTTTAAACTACCTTGTCTTAAACCACGTCACTAAGTAATCTCAAGCCGATGCAAAGTGATGGACTGTAGGGGATAGAGGCAAATCACAAAGCTTCAGTTTTATTTACCATTACAATATGCCTCAATAAATAGAGGTTTTAGATTACAATACTTTTGTATCTTCATTCAATTTAGAAAACCTAAAAAATAATTATCTTATCAAGCAAATTGTATTTTTAAAAACTTATTTTTATCTTGATGTAAAATTGTAATTTTTTCTAATTTTCTCAAGTAATGAGGGAGAAAATACAATATATTAATTTTATTTTATTTATACACCTCTTAATTTTTATCATCAATTACTTCATCATTTACAATGACCAAACTTTATTTTAGATGTTCAAAATTCTCCTTTGCTAATGTTTTGGTAAATATATTTGTGGAATCTGAAAAACTCCAAATTAATTTCTCTATTATTCATTAGCTCTCTATGAAATGGTATCTTATATCAATATGCTTGCTCTTCTTGTGAAAAGTATGATTCTTTGACAATGCAATTGTCAATTTGTTATCACAAAAAGTTGATGTTAAATTTTTTTGTTCATACAATAAGTCTAACAACACTCTCTGCATCCAAACTCCTTGATATGTTGCTGATATGGCTATTGCATATTGTGCTTCAACTGATTAAAGTGTCACTACGGGTTGCTTCTTTGATGCTCAAGAGACTACACCTGTCCTAAAATGAAAGGCATGTCCAGAAGTACTCTTCATATCATCAATGTTACCTACAAAATCAATGTAAATATAATAATCATACCAAAATCATTAGTTGTGTAATATAAAATTCCATATTGTATTGTTCTTGCCACATATCTTAATATCCCCTTTACAACTTGCCAATGTGAGTTTTATGTGACTGTGTGACCTTTGCTCGCTCCCTTGCTCGCTTAAACTAACCCCATACATTACATCTGGTCTTGTAGTTGTAAAATACATCAAACTTCCAATTAGTCTTTTGAATATTATACAATCAACATTAGGCCCTGTATCTTCTTTGTTGATTTTAGTGCCTATTGCAACCAGTGTAGGCGTTGGATTACAATTCAACATCCTAAACCTCCTTAACACATCATTTTCATATTTAAATTAGCTGATGAAAATTCCCTTATTTGATTGAACAACTCCAATACCCAAAAATTACATCATTAATCCTCAAGTTTTCATCCCAAATTTGTTCTTCATAGTCAATTTGAATGTGTCTACAAACAAATTTATAGTGAAAATCAAATTATCATCATATAAACACAATCAAAATTTAACCTTCCTTTGTTAATCTTGGTGTACAATGTGGGAAATCTAATACTTTTTTCTAAATCCATTATTTATCATTTATGAATGAATCTTTCTATGTCATGCTCTTGGTGCTTGTTTGAAACCATAGAGAGCCTTTTTCAATCTATATACTTCGTCTTCATGTCCATGCACATCATAAGCTAGCGGTTGTTTCATATATACTTCTTCCACTAGAAAATCATTCAAGAAAGATGATTTGACATCTATTTGATAAACTTTCTAATTATTTTATGCATTTATTGCTAAAACCATTCTAATATTATCAAGTCTGGCAACTGTTACAAATATTTCATTATAATCAATTTAATGTTGTGCAAAACCTTTTGCTACTAACCTTTCCTTGTCTTTTTCAATTTTACCTTCTGCATTAAACTTGGTCTATAAACCCATTTGGGTCTTATGCAATCCTTACCTTCAGGTAGGTCAACAAGCTTATGTATTTGATTTCTCTCAATAGAATCCAGCTCTCCATCCATAGCTTTGATCTAATGTTAATCTTTACTCGCTTCTTCAAAATACACAGGATCATGAGATAATAAATAAAATTTGAACAAAAACCTAAATTTTCCTCTCCTTAATTATAAATCTCTTTCAAATTTCCCATTTTATTACCTTTATGCTTTGACCTTAATGAGACAAGTGATGATTTTTGTTCATACACTTGTGAATTGGGAGTAGGATGATAGGAATAATCGAGGATTTATCTTGTACAATTATCCTTGTTCTTCTTGTTGAAGTACTTGTTCCTACTTATGGATTTGATTAACCACCATGCATATTTTGTTCTCTAGGTTCTTCATTTTGGAGTATTGGTGCTTCAATTGTGATTGTTCTATCAACCTTTCCATCCCATGCTTCTGCTTCCTTAAATTCTATATCTCTACTAATAATCCATTTCTTTGATATGAGATTAGAAAACTTATAAGCTTTTGATTTTTCACTATATCTAATAAAATTGCATATGTCACCTCTATCAAGTTTTCTTCTCATTTTTACCAGCACAAGAGAATATACAATACAACCAAAAAAATTTAAATGATATACACTATATTTCTTACCACTTCATGATTCTTGTGGAATTCGGTTCTTTACACTCTTTGTTGGGATTCTATTTAAAATATACACAGCACATGCTACTACTTTTGTCCCATATTCGGTAGGAAAATGTTTGGCCTTCAACATTCTTCTACCCAACTCCATGATTCTTCTATTCTTCCTTATACTACACCATTTTGTTGTGGTGTGTATCTTGTAGTAAATTGCCTTTTAATTATATGATACATCTAAATATTTATTAGACATATAGTCACCTCCTCTATTTGACTCGAATACATAATGTTAGATAGCATGCACAAACTAAATTTGATGGTTGAACTTGCTTGTAAATCAATTTTTTATGACGATTATCTATTCAAACTTACCTTTCAAATATGAAGAAATAATTTATTATAAACAAAATTATATATACCTAAATCATAGTTGAAAAACTCAGATCAGCAATAACTTGGTAGGCCCAAAAACTTTAGAAACTCGAGACTCGACAAAACACGAGGAAAAACTCGGTAATAACTTGGCAAATTTATCGAGCAATTTTTAAATATTTAAATTTTTAAAATATTCTTCAAAAGCACACATATATACTGAATTTGTACAACATATTACTAATTTCGATCATATATAAATCAAAATTTGAGTTCAATACATATCATAGACCAAAAAACGAGTTCAACTTCTAAATACATATCAACTTCAAGTTTCGACATCAATGAAAATTATAAATCATAAATTTCTTCTACGACTAAAACTCAAAATCTTTTGTTGCCGCTGTGTGCAAGTTGCTAAAGTACATGGTATAGGCGCAATTCCCTTAATAGGAGCCTCAACAAGTGTCTCAATAGGTGTCTCATCCATAGTGAGAGGATCAGGCTATGTATGTAAGGAAATTGCCTCTGTTGGTTGACCAATGCCACCTTCTACCTCCTAATAGGCTACCATATGCGCTTCACATTCAGTTGCTTCCTTCTCTAAATCAACAAACTCATCATCACTTAATCATGGTTCCACATCAACCTCATTAGACTCAACAATCCAATCTAAGTATTGATCAATGTCATCAAGGTCAAGTGCTTCATGTGAACCCTAACCTTGTACCTTATTCTCATGCAATTGAAGGTTGTACCACACGTAAACAAGGTCATTCAAGTGCTTTTGAGTCAACCTATTGAACTTCTTTGTGTGAATAGCCTCAAAGACACTCCTATTACACTCACAACTAGAAGAACTTCAAGGCTGAGATAAAATGTGAATGGAAAGCTTTTGAAGATTAGGCATTGTTACACCATAAGCTTCCCACTACAAATCTACAAGGATAATAATTTCCATTTATAACTTATTAAGGATTTTAATAAACTTAAAAATTAAAATAAATGGTAAAACAATACTAAACACATGAATTTGTTACCTCGTTTTAGAGTGTCTCTCCTACAAATGCAAAAATTGGAAGAAAATAATGCCCCTTTGGCCTTCTTATAGCTCTATATCTCATCAAGTATGAGATCTCAAAAGTCATCGTCATTAACCAATCTCTCAATACATGTGTTAAGGCCAACAAGAATCTCTACATATGCTTTGAAATTAGGAGAAATAAAACTTGGGGTTCAAATAGTAGGAAACAACATGAATATGTTGGTGGAGTTGTTGGTTCCACCACCAATAAATTATGTGTCATATGAGTTCATATTTGGTCTTGTTTGACCCATAAAAATGTTGAATTACCACTTTGGCCTTATCCATTACCTCATATAGATACCCAATAGGGTTTTGATCCCCATCCACCAATCATATAACTCTAACCAACAACTCTGATACCTAAAATATAAAAAATTAACAAAATCAGAATTTTTTTTAATATTAGGAAATTAAAAAAATAAATCATCAATAGAAGTTTAAAAACTTACATTGATGATCTATTCCATTACTTTGGAAAATCTATCATAAAAATGGTCTTCATGACCTTCTCTGTTTCAACCTTCTTGCAATAAGGACTCTCCAACCATCTTTCACTCACAAACATGTGCTTGAGACTAGCTAATGTAGCTAAAATACTCTGCAGGGTGAAGAAATTCATATAAAATCATGTGATTCCTTACCACACGAGATCCTTATCATTCAATGTGCTCTCTAATAAGACTTAGGACCCATGTGTGGTTGTAGATGTACTTTGTGATATTCTTTCCATCTTCAACCATATTCTTCACCTAACTTAGTTTCCCTATGTCTTCAAGGAGCAAGCCAAGATAGTGGGTAGGACAAGGGCTCTAAAGTAATGTTGGATGCCTTACCTATATAAGTTTACCAGTTTCCACATATGCAGTTGCATTGTCGCTCACAATTTGAATGACATTTTGAACATCCACTTCCATCACCACCTCATCTAACATGTTGCACAAGGTCTCTGCATTTTTTATTTTATTGGAAGCATATACTGAATTTAGAAATTAAACCAAAGATGTTTGGGTATGTGGCTCTCTTACACTTCTAGGGTTTTGCAGCTAAAAGGAGAGAGGTACCAAAAACCTTAACGACTCACTCAAGAAATAATCCCTTGAGATTCCAATGCAAAGATGATTGAAATATGTCTAAGGGGAATGTCCTAGATGCTGAAAATTGATAAGAGAAATTAACTACTAATGCAAAACATATCAAATGCAAGATGTTTGAAAACACGTTGTGATATGCAAAAAGACCTAAAATTGCAAATAAACTGTAACAGAAAACTATGAAATTGAAAGTGTGCACCTGAAGACTAGAAAGGGATGAAATGGAGCTCTGGAATCCTGAAGAAGTCATTATTGAACCCAATTGAGACTCATACGCCAAGCTGGGTGACTTAGTCCCATTTCAAGAAGATTCAGCTAGAACAGGTTTCAAACAACTAGGTACTCAGAACTGCAAAATCTCTATTTTGGGCCTAGCAATGGGACTAATATGCCACTAATGGCATATCAATCTACTTCCAGATTTTGAGAAAATCAAAATTGGAATCTGTAGCTCCTGATCTGCACTTCTACTCTTGATAGGTTTCTGGATCCAAAACTGCAGAATTTGACCTGTAGGTGTTCTCCAAGCTTCTTTTAGGGCTTTGACAACGTTGAATGACTGACAAATTTTCGATAACTTTTCCAACCTTTCTCTTGACAAATCTACACACTAGACTTGCAAAACACATGCAAAGAGAGGGGAAAATGATTGAAGGGTTAGTGAATATGGGTTTGCCTTGGTCAAACCCCGATTTGGTAATTAAACCCTTGAAAATGAAATGAAAAATGAAAAGAGAATGATGAATGAACAAAAGTAATGCTACAACTCACCAAACTCTTGAAGTAGAAATTTGAAGACATGCAAGTAAAAGCTCCAATGAATGTAGACTTGAGAAATGCTTGAAATTCCTACAATGCTTGAGTGAATGATTGATAATTGCTTGAATTATTAGGAAAACTGAGGAAATGAGAGTAAAAACTCTATATTTATATACAATTATGCAATATTTCCTAAAAAATACCACATCACAGGTCGACCTTAGATCTTAGAAAATAATAACCAGCCAGAATTTTGAAATTATTTTGATTTTTGAGCCAAAGGGGACTCATTCGCCCCTAGTGGCGAATGGGTCCCACTTAGGCATTTTAAGTGGGTTTTGGAAATTAAGATGTATTAAATGATGTTTATCGGAATTATTTTCAAAAATACACTTATGTTAAGGCCTATAAGTGTAAAATGGGGCCAATTAAAACATAAGGGGTCAAATTATTGATGACAAGCCTAGAAGAGCATGAAAGTTTGTTACAACACTTTAAAGTAAGGTTTGGTAAGTGATAAAAGGAGATTGTTTAAGTGAAATATATTAATAAGGTCCTAGAAAAATGTGAAGGTGTGTTACAACACTTCACAACACTTTTGCAAGGCATCATAAAATTCTTATTGATTCACAAGGGCCCAAGACCTAATGTGAATGTGTTGACCACATTAAAACATTAAATCAAGGAAAAACTAAGCCAACATCTACAAGGACTCAAATGAGCATGAAAATGTCCAAAGATACATTTTTCTACACTACAAAAATACCAGTTGTCCCCCTAAAGAAACTAAAAAGTTGATGAGTGTCCAAATTTTGCCATCCATCCACCCATCAGATAAAATGGTGTAGACTTTCTTTTCCCAAATTCTACTTTCTTCGTCCACTAATCAACATGTGTTTTAGACCTCATTCTATAATAATGGCCAACTCAACTCATGACGACTTAAGGTTTTGAACCCCTTAATTTCCACAATCAATGAATTGACCAACTATTCTCAATAAGGACTAGAGGCGACATTGAACGAAATATTAGTATACTACCAAAATTTCACACATGCAACTTCACCTTATTTTACAACTCTATATTCCATGCAGTACCTTCCAATGAAGTTTGTGCACAAGGAGTATTACATGGAATAAAAAAATAAAACTATGGCTGCATGCACTTCCTAATCCTTGTATTTGTGGCCCAATAAAAGAAGAACCCCCATATCTCTTTGTGACCCTATAGAACTAAAATTTGTGATTGGGCCTACCATTGCCTTTGTTGTTCTCTTTTTATCTACCTTCCTTTACTCAAATGGTGCAAAGAGTTCTTTTGCCTCCCTCACAACCTCTTTAATATCTTTTTCACATGGTCTAACATCTTGATAAGGGATTCATGGAAGGTGATATTTCAGTCAGTTTATGGCAACATATTTCAGTCAGTTTATGGCAACACTAATAGACCTAGTATAATGGATGCAAATAATCTCTCCCTGCATTGCACCCAGTGTTCCATTTTCCAACAAGAATATCTTTGTTTGCAACCACTTATATTTTACTTGTAGAATCCATATTCTTTTGGAAAATATGAATGAAACCTAGCAAAAGGAAGATAACATAAAAAATTAGTAATAAAGTCATCTAGATTCTATCTTTTGCAATTCCTTATTGATTAAGACTCATTAAAATATACCAGTCTAAAAAATATCATTGGTTTGTACTTTGTACTTGTACTGATTCGTTTACAATTCAGTTTCATTGAACAAGGTGTAATCCATACTAATACTTTGTTGTATGCTTTTGCAAGTTTCCTAATTAGAAAAGGACAAGTTTTATTCATGTCGCCTGATTAATGAGTATGGATTAGAAAAGAAAAATACATATTAGTTTCATGGTTGTTCCCATACTGAGTGTTTGTAAATTACAAACACTCAACATGGGGGCATATTTACAAACACACGACATGGGTACAACCTTTATTTTTGTGGCCTAATTAGTGAGTGTGGATTAGAAAAGAGAAAGCCATGTGCATTTTACTTTTCTAATCCATACTCACTAATCATGCCACATAAATAAAACGTCTCTTTTCTAATCCATACTCACTAATAAAGCCACACAAGATTCAAATAAACATTGTCCCCATGCTGAGTGTTTGTAAATTTATAAACACTCAGTATGGGGACAATCATGTTTTGTGTGGCCTAATTAGTGAGTATGGATTAGAAAAGAGAAATATATGGTGTGACTTTTGGGTTATAGTTTTGACACAGTATTGGTAACCAATAATTGGTTTATGGAATGAGTTTTCCTATTTATTGGATGTTAAAGATGAAGGTTTCATTGTCATTTTCTAAGTAAAATTATGCTGTTAGAATTATTCTAGATCTATTTTTCATGATTTCCCTTGAGAAGTCTTCTTGTTTAGATTATATTTGAACCAATATTGTTGTTTAATGATATCAAGTTTCCACAATCCATAATGTTCTTGTTCAATGATTTTTGGATTTGATTGTGTGAGAATTTTTCCATCAATGTTTCGGGTCACACTCTGTGATCCATCATCAGGATGAAAGCAAAGAGCTAAAGGAGACAAAATGACGGATCACAGAGTGTGATCCAAAATGTTGATGCAAAATTCTCACACAATCAAATCCAAAAATCATTGAACAAGAATATTGTTGTTGATTAATTGTGTAATAGTTGGATAATTTCCATATTCTTTCTTATAATTTTCAATTATTATTCTTCTGCATAGTTCTCAACCTAAGGATTACTCTGGGAAATATTTATGTATCTTAGCTTCCTTTCATTTGGTATTAGAGCCCAAGCAACTTAGGTCTTAGGCGAAAAGAACATGATTTTTTTTTTAATCTTGGTTTAAGTGGGAGCATGCATGGAGGAGGTATTTGTGTCAAGAAAGATGGTAAGCACTTCCAAATTCAATATATAAATATTATAAACATTAATCAATAGTGTGAGCTTTGGAAGCTTGATATGGAGGATTTATTCATTGATCATGAACTATGGCTTATAATATTTGTGAATGGTAAAAGCATTCATTCAATTAACAGAAAAAGAGGTTACATAATATAGAAGTTACAAGTTACTGGAGATATTAATGATATCTATCTACTATCTACCTACTGACTACTGTAGAAACTACAGTAGATAATTGACCATTACATAAAAGAAGAATATAATATTCTAACACCCTCCCTTAATGGTCAATCGGTCAAAAACACCAAGTTGCCCCCTGAATTTGACAAACTTATCCGGGCTCAGAGACTTGGTGAGAATATCTACAGTCTAATCCGTCTTCTACGAGCTTGTGGATGTAATGACAATGAAGCTCGACATGCTTGGTATGTTCATGGAAGACTCGATATTTGGCCAGTTTGAGCACCCCTTGATTATCAATGTACAAGGGAGAAGGTCCTACTTGTGACATGTGCATGTCAAAAAGTATCTTCGGAGCCAAACCGCCTCACATGCTGCTTTAACTATTCCTTGATATTCAACTTCAGTCAAGGAAAGAGCCACTACCTATTGCTTCTTGCTGGTCTATGTTACAGCACCTGTACCCAAACTGAATACATACCCAGAAGTGGATTTTCTGTTATCCACTGAACCTGCCCAATCAGAGTCTGTATAACCAATCAATTTTGGATCCTTACAGAATATCATAGTCTGAAGTGTCGTTAACATATCTCAACACTCGCTTCACTGCAATCCAATGATTAGCTTTTGGAGCTGTCATGAAGTGAGAAATATAGCTCACTGCAAAACTAATGTCAGGTCTAGTGGCAGTGAGGTAGATGAGATTTCCCACTAGTTGCCTGAATGTCGTTTCATCGAACGAAGGTGAATCGGAGTTGGCTGACAACTTCAACTCCTTCTCCATAGGTGTGGAGGCAGGTTTGTAGTCCTGCATCCAAAATTTGTCAAGCAGACTTTTGGCATATTTATACTGAGAGATAAAGATACGACTAGCGATCTGCCAAACCTCAATACCCAAACAATAATGGAGAAGCCCAAATCTTTCATGTCAAAAGCCTGACACAAATCCTGTTTGATTGTTGCATTCAAATGTGTTGAACTACCAGTAATGATCACATTATCAACATAGACAACAAGAAACAAAATATCATCACCAGAGTGCTTGACATACAGATTAATGTCAGAAGGGTTGCGTTGAAAACCATGATCAACCAAGTACTGATCAATCTTGATGTACCATGCATGCGGAGATTGTTTCAGTCCATAAAGTGCTTTCACGAGCCTACATACCTGATGTTCTTTTCTGGAAACCTCGAAACCAAGAGGCTACGTCATGTAGACTTCTTCCTACAACTCACCATTGAGGAAGGCACTCTTGACATCCATCTGATGAACTGTCCATCCAAATTGGGCAACAATAGCGAGCAGAAGATGAATTGTGCTCAACTTTATAGTAGGAGCAAAAGTCTCCTCATAATCAATGCCCTCCCACTGTGTGAATCCCCAAGCAACTAATTTGGCCTTGTATTTATCCAAAGACCATCTACATGATACTTGACCTTTTAAACCCATTTGCAGCTGATAAGCTTCTTCCCAGGAGGAAGATCAGAAAGAACCCAAGTGTGATTCTTCAGAAGACTATGATATTCAGTCTCCATAGTCTTTTCCCACTCTGGAATTCCTTTAGCCTCTAAATATGTATGAGGCTCATAGATGCTATGAATGTTGGCCATAAGAGAAAAATTAACTGTGTTTTTTTGCTTGCTCTTTCTATGAGTTGATCTGCCCTTAATGAGTTCATCATCATGAAGATCGCCGATAGTCTTGAGCCACCATTTAGGTCGACAAGTAGAAGTACAAACATCTGAAATAGGAGAAACAACATCTCTTGTTATTTCTGGAACAAAGTCATTTTGGATGACTCCTGAGGAAAATCAGGTGGTGCAATGTCATGACTAGTACACTCCTCATCTTTAGAGTCAAAATTCTCTGAAGCCCTCCCACTAGGGGAACCAAGAGGAAGACAAACACCCTCATAAAGAACTTTCATAGGCTGATCCGCAGGACTGGTAGTAGGAACAAATAGACCAGTAGTCTCATCAATCACAACATCACGACTGAATATGAGACGATCTGTCTCCACATCAATCAACCTGTATGCCTTGTGATTGTCATTGTAACTAGTAAACATAAGTGTCTGGCTCTTGGAGTCCAACTTGGCACGCTTGGCGTCTAGAATTCATACATGAGCTGTAGAACCGAAGACTTTCAGATGGCCCACCTTAGGCTTACGTCCTGACCAGGCTTCTTCAAGAGTCATCTTCTTAACGGCCTGTGTAGGTGACCGATTCAGGAGGTAGACTACAGTATAAACTGCTTCAACCCAGTATTTCTTAGGTACATTTCTGTACTCCAGCATAGACCGAGCCATTTCAGTGATGGTGCAGTTCCTACATTCAACGACACCATTCTACTGAGGGGTGTATGGTGTAGTGAGTTAGCGCTTAATGCCATGTGCAACACAAAAAGTAGACAAGTTAGCTGAACAAAACTCCCCCGCATTATCTGACCTTAGAGTGACAATCTGAGGACCTGATTATTTCTCAGCTAAGGCCTTATACTACTGAAATGTACTAAACACATCTGATTTATGTTTGAGAAAATACACCCACATTTTCTGACTAAAATCATCAACAGATAATAAAAAGTACCTGGACCCAATAACAGAAGGAGTATTCATTGGCCCACATACATCAGCGTGAACCGGTTGAAGTACCTTGGAGGCTCGCCAAGAATCACCATCCGAGAATGGTGTCTGATGTTGCTTCCCCGCTTGACAGGCTCCACAAACTCCATGATTTTGAGTTTGGACCTCAGGTAGACCAACAACCAAACCCTCCCGAGATAGTTGAGAGAGATAGTGCACATTCAAGTGCCCATAATGCTGATGCCAAAGTTTGTTGATGGAAGTACTCCTGGTAGCCAAAGCGTGCTCTTGAGAATTACCAAAATCAGCAAGTCTATACAGACCATGATCCTCAAGTCCCATAGTGATTGTAGTACGAGTCTCCCTATCAATGATATTGCAGGTGGACGAGTTGAAAACAACATCCAATAGGGGGGAATGCCGTTTGATTTCACTGACTCAGAGAATGTTATGTTCCATGCCTGGAAAATAGTAAACATCAAGAAAGAGTAAACTTCTTCCTCCTCGGTGAATCTGGACAGTTCCCTTACTAGCAATTGTGTACTCTTCGCCTCCTCCAAAAATGATAGAATCACAAAATGGTTTGAATTTTATGAACCAATCCCGACGATGAGTAAAATGTCGCGATGCCCCTGAATCAATATACCAGGCAGAAGATTGTACCGGATATGTTCTTCACTTGGCCATAAATGCATAGAATGAAGATTCTTTTTGATCAGTGTGCTCTACGACATTTTCCTTTTGTTGAGACCCTCCTTGCTTCTTTTGTTCAGAAGCCAATCAAACCTGACAATCAGCCTTCATGTGATGTTACTTATGGCAGTAATTGCATTGAACGTTCTTCTTCTTGCTGTCCTGAGAATAATCAGAGCTTTTCAACTGATAAGTTTGCGCCTTCCCTTTGTTCTTAGTAGAAGATTTTGCAGAGAACGCTTGCTCTGTGGAGGTGGAACTGGTACTGCTTCCAAACTGTTGTCTCCAACGATCCTGATGTAGAAGCTTGTTGCACAAGTCTGGAAACTTCAAGTCAACAATTGTTGAAGTAATATTCAACGTATCAATGAAATGCTCATACGACTTTGGAAAACTCTTCAAAGTAACGACCACCATATCTTCTTCCTCCATTTTTCGACCAATAGCTTCCAGTTGGTCGCGAATATCCTTTATCATTGTCAGATGCTCGTAGAGAGTGGTCTTCTCGTCCATCATTATCGAAAAGAGCGTGTTCTTAAGAAAGAACACACAACTCTTATCTGACGTTTCATGGAGATCCTTCAGGTTCGCCCAGACCTCAACAGTTGTTTTTCCTGACAGCACTTGTGCTAGCTGGTCGTCAGTGACTGAAAGCTTGATAAGCATGACAACTTCCCAGTTGCGTTCAACCCATTTGTCCTAGTCTTTTCCAACAACTGTAGGTCAAGATGATGTACCCAGAACAACCGAATCAAGACACCGATACTCGAAGATGGTCAGCATACGCTGCTTCCAAGTGTTATAATTCTTCCCATTGAACTTCTGGTTGCTTTCGGGCATGATATTTATTAGAGATGCCATCAAGTACCCTAAGGTCAAACTGGTGAAGGCAAGAAACAAAAACAAAAACAACACAAATTCAAAGCAGAAACCCTAGCATGGATTTTGAAGCACTTTGTAGACAAAACCCAGAAGATCTAAAGAGTACCCAAAAAAAATTCGTCAACACCCACTTGCACAAATTTTGAGACATGGAAAATGAGGTGCCCAGAAAAAACTAAAGACAGCCCAGTTCAGCACTCGAAAAACCCACCAAGAATCTACAATCAAAAAAACATTTCAACTTGATTTGAAGGGTCAAAACCCTAGCCGAAGTTGCAGAATGCCCTAGGCGGCCATGGAAGCTTCAAAAATTACAGAAAACTTCTAGAAAACTCCACGAAATCGTGGCAAAAAGGAGCTGAGATTCACTTCACACTAGGGCAATGTGAAGGCGACCTGATGCAGCAACAAATTGAGGCCTTAAGAAGAAAGAATCACATCTGAAAAAAATAAAAAACACGTTCAGCCAGACCTTCAAAAATGCGGGTTTAAGAAGCTTCAAAATGCGACCTCAACAGACCCAGACGTGGCTACTGGACACAAGAAAAAGCACGTCTAGGAAGATCTAAGACACACGCACCCAGGTATAGAAAAAACATGACCAGATGAAGAGGAAATACGGCCAGACGAAGACCTCAAACCACGCCGAGGAACAAATATATCTTCAAACGCGGGCAGAGAGAAGAGATAAACACATGCTAGAGAAGAACAAAGATGCACCCTTCAGAAGGGTTTGAATCGCAGCCAAGAATGAAGAAAATTTGTGCCAAAACAAGACGTTTTGAAAGACATGATTTTTACAAAAAAAAAAACAATTGACATTTCGATTTTATTTGACCCACGAATTCAAAAAATGTAAACCCTCAATTTTTCAATCACAAAGCCCACGAAAATCAATCTTCAAATGCTAAAATAATTTCTTTCGAAATTTTTAGAAGATTAATTTTTGAGCAACCTGCTCTGATACCATGTGAATGGTAAAAGCATTCATTCAATTAACAGAAAAAGAGGTTATATAATAATGAAAAAATAGTGCAACAATCTCAAAAAATCTTCCCATTTGTCATTGATGGAAACAATAGCTCTAAACAACCATCAACAACAAAAGAAGACCTGCATCAAGCAACACTCCCCCTTACTTGGATATTTCTTACATTTCAAACTTCTTTCTTTCTCCCCTTCTCATTTTTTTCAGGCTTCTTTTCTCTCCCTGTGTTTTTCAAACATCACTTTCTCCCCCTTTGTCATTAATGGCAAAGGGCAACACTTGCAAACTTCACTTCAACAAATACCTACAAACTACTTTATTTCCCATTTACTTTCTCTCCACTGCTCTCTCTCCACTTAGGGGCACAAGATATGCTCCCCTTGACTACACCAACCAAAGACACCACTACCTACTCCCCCTGAGAGGTAGCCTTCATCAGTCCAGGACAAAGAATAAATCTTGAATTGCTCACCTAGATTAATGCACCAACTCATGCATCTAGTTGGAAGGAGGGGCAATAACCCCTAGCTTCTATCTGAGATACTCAAATGTGTCTTTTTTAAGATCCTTTGTGAAAGTTTCTACTATTTGATCCTTTGTAGGCACATACTCCAACTTCACTTCACTCAACAACTCTCTCTTAGAAAGTGATACCGGATAGAGATACGCTTTGTCCTTAAAAGCATTAGCAAATTTTTTGAAATGTTTATAGCACTTGAATTATCACAAAATATAGGAATAGGTTCATCATTGATACTTTGATATCCTTTAATGTCTACTTCATACACAACACCTACGTGCAACAAGATACCACTGCAATATATTATGCCTCTATAGTAGATAGTGATATTGAATCCTGCTTCTTACTCAACCAAGAAACCAATCTACTTCCAAGAAAGAAAGCACATCCACTTGTACTTTTTATGTCATTTGTATAAGTATTCAAAGAGAAATCAATATCCCTAGGATACCATACACCAAAGTCTGGAGTGCGTTTCAAATATCTAAATATCCCTTTTACTGATGTCACATGCAATTCTCTAGGATCTTCTTGAAATATTGCCACAATACATACAACCTACATGATATCTAATCTAGTAGTAGTTAGATATAGCAATCCACCAATCATGGATCTGTATTTTCTCTAATCTTTCTTAGGAGATTCATCATTTTGCTCCACTTACAACCAGGAACCATGGGAGTACATACTGGTTTAGAGTGCTCCATTCCAAACTTCTTCAACATTTCTTTGACATACTTTGATTGTGAGATGAATATACCTTTTTTAGATTGATTAATTTCTAGCCCAAGGAAGAAATTCATCTCCCAAAACATTGACATTTCAAACTCATTTTACATACCCTTTGCAAAAAAAAATCATATTTCCTCATTTCCTCTAAAGATTATGTCATCAACATACACAACCAAAATCACAATTTGACCTCTCTCAACTTTGAAATAAAGATTGTTGTCTGTAGTACCCTTTTTGAATCCTTGCTACAATAAGTACTTATCCAATCTTGCATACCAAGCTCTAGGAGGTTGTTTGAGTCCATATAAAGCCTTCTTCCACCTGCAGACCATATCAAAATCTTTTGATAGCTGAAAACCTTTTGGTTGTTCAATGTACACCTCTTCTCCTAACTCACCATTTAAAAATGCAAACTTGACATTCATCTAATACAAATTGAAGTCTTTATGACCTACAAAAGCTAAGAACATCCTAATGGATTCCATTCTTGCTATTGGAGCAAAAGTCTCATCAAAATATATTTCTTCCACTTGTGAGTAGCCCTTACACACAAGTCTAGCCTTGTTCCTAATGACTTCTCCATTCTCATTCAACTTGTTGTTGAAAACCCATTTAGTTCCTATCACATTCTTCTTTGTTGGTCTTGGGACTAGTTCCCATGTCCGATTCTTCTCAATTTTCCTCAACTCTTCTTCCATAGCTTTGATCCAACTCTCA
Source organism: Sequoia sempervirens (assembly GCA_007258455.2). Lineage (NCBI taxonomy): Eukaryota > Viridiplantae > Streptophyta > Pinopsida > Cupressales > Cupressaceae > Sequoia > Sequoia sempervirens. The sequence goes on along the minus strand of VDFB02270651.1, from coordinate 567,963,338 downwards.
CCCTTACATGCTTCAGTTACTATTTTAGGTTCTACCTCAAAGAGTAAACAAAAGTTTACCTGATATTCTACCATAGCAACTCATCTTCTTGTCAGTACACCTTTGCTCTTATCTCCAATTATTTGATCCTTGGAATGATTCTTCTACACATACTTGGTTGTTTTAGTATTCTTTTTGGAGCTTATTCCTCTTCAACTAGTATCTCATTTTCCTCTTTCTCTTCTTTTTCTTCTTTGCACGGGGGTTCATCTGATTCATTTCCTTCTATCAACACTGATCTCTAATCTGATTGTTCATCCACTTTCACACTTGCACTTTCAGCTATCTTCTTTAGCCTTTTGTTGTAGCATTTGTATGCCTTGCTCTTTGTAGAGTATCCAAGGAAGATTCCTTCATCTAATAGATTGCATCGAACTTTCCCAAATTTTCTTCATATCTCTTGATATAAAATTTGCTTCCAAATACTCTGAAATATTTCACAGTGGGAGGTTTTCCATACCATAGTTCATAAGGGGCCTTTGAACTATTCACTTTTGCTTGTCTTCTATTAAGAGTCTACACTACAATATGAATATAGCTTATTTCCTATAAACATCCTGTAGATTTGCTTCCTCCATAATGGTTCTTGGTGTTTTTTGAATTTTCATGTTCTTTCTTTCCACAACTCCATTCTACTAAGGAGTCTTACACATGCTACTGCTTCTACCCAAAAATCATTACACTAGCTTTTGGCCTTCAACATACTCATCACCATTTCAATTATGGTTTTGTTCTTCCTCTTTGCTACAACATTTTGTTGTGGTCTATACCTCCTTGTGAAATATTTCTTGATCCCATGATCTCTACAAAAATCTAGATATTTATTAGAACTAAATTCACCACCCCTATCAGATTTAAGTAACTTAATGAATAGTCCACTTTGCTTTTCCACCATGGCTTTGAACTCCTTGAATTTATTGAAGACTTCAGACTTCTACATGAAAAAATATATACAATTTTTCTTGCTAAAATCATAAATGAATTTTAAAAAATATATACTTCCACCTAAAGATGGAGTTTGCATTGGTCCACATCTATCAGTGGGAACTAAGTCTAATGGCGTCCTTGCTCTATTTGAACTCCCTACAACAGAACTTTATATATGTTGTTTTGCCAATATACAGCTCTCACATGAACTGGCTAGCTGAATGATAGGTGGTAATCCTTTTACCATATTTTTCTTCTGCAATAAACTCAAACGATCAAAATGAAAGTGACCAAATCTCAAATGCCAGAGCCATGTCCGGTCTAAGTATACTGTCTTGAAATTAACTTCTTCTATCCCTTGAATGCAATGAACCTAGAGAGGGAACATTTAATTTCTGATCATCTCAACCCTTGTAATTAATCTGTCACTACGATTTGTATCTAGAATTGTACAAGCATCATTGTTAAAGAAAAATCTGTACCCTTTTTGCATTAATTGTCCAACACTCATTAGATTATATTTTGATCTAGGGATAAAGTAAACATCAAGGATATATCTCTTTTCTACAATTTTAGTAAAAACATTTACAGCACCTTTCCTCATTAAAAATACTTTACTATAATTTCCCAATTTTACTTCAGATTTCACAGAATCATTCAAACTAGCAAATAACTCTCTATTGCGTGTCATGTGATTATTACATCCACTATCTAAAAACCATAAATCTCTAAAACTTTCTTCAACAATATTGCAAGTTATGAATAAACTTCCTTAATTATTATCATAGACATCTAAGTAATTTGCACCATGTATTTTCATCTCTTTTTGTTTCTTCCTACATTTATTTGTAAAATGACCATATTTCTTACAATAATAACATTGAATATGAGATTTATCAAACCTTGGTGATTGTTCTTGAAATTCATTTCTTCCTCATCCTCTAAAGTTCAATCTTCCTCTTCCTCTGCTAGATGCTACATGAGATCTAAAATCATTCTGTGAAGAAGAATAGTTATTCTTGTTCATTCTAGATTCATGAGATAATAAGGATCGCAATAGTTCATCTACAGATAGTTGAGCTAATTCTTTTGATTCTTCAATGGAAACTACAATTACAAATCTACTAGGAAAACTTCGAAAAACCTTTTCAACTACCGTTTGGTCAGCTATGTTCTCCCCATGTGTCCTCATTTAATTAACAATATTTATTACTTCATGTAAAAAATTATCTATAGATTTAGAAGCACTCATATGAAGATTTTCAAAACTTCTCATTAGTGTTTGTGACATAGCTATCTTTACTTAAGTTGTGCCTTGATAAGTAGTTTCTAATGCCTCCCAAGCTTGTTTAAACTTGGTTCCATTGATGGCATTGACAATTTGATCAACCCTGGCCATGTATCCAACAATATATTCATCTTCTAACATCGTTGGTGTTTCAAATTTGGCTTTGAAATTCTGCATCTTTGCTTGCTTTACCTTATCACCTGCTTCATAAATGCTTTGCAACTTAGTCTAGATCTCTTTACCAATTTTGAGGCTTATCACCCTTACAATTTTTAAATCAAAAACCCCACTCAACATAGCATTTTTTGCTTTGACATTATTCTCATAATCCTTGATATCATCTTCACTTGTCAGAGGAGTAGTAGGCATAGTGTATCCATTTTCAACTGACTTCCAAACACCAAACCCTAATGAGACAAGAAAGCCCATCATCCTGGCTTTCTAGAAAGCATAATTTTCTCCATCAAACATAGGGACGTTGACACCATTCTTGTGCACCATCCGGATCTACCTCAAGCAGTTAAGCTTCTTCCAAGGAACCATAGCTTTGATACCAATTGTTAGACACATGCGACAACTGAGAGGGGTGGTGAATCAGTTGTAAATTAAATATTCAAACCCTCATTACTTCTACACCATCTGGATCTACCTCAAGCAGTTAATCTTCTTCCAAGGAACCATAGCTTTGATACCAATTGTTAGACACATAGGACAACTAAGAGGGGGGTGAATCAGTTATAAATTAAATATTCAAACCCTCATTAACCTTCAAACCCTCATAATGCATCAACATCAATGTAAACTAATAAAACATAAAAACATTCTCAACCATACACCATAGAACACCAGATTTATGTGAAAATCCCTAATCAGGGAAAAACAATGGTGAGGATTAACTCGCATATATATGAATAACAACATCAATTACAAAAGGCTCATTGTCAGAAGGGCTCACTTCCTAGAAGAAAATATTGTCTTGTTTCCAAGGGCTTACTATCCAAAGCACTTACTGTCTGGAATAGAAAGAGAATGGAAGAAGACTGTTACAAGGAGGTTCACTACCTCAAAACAACAGGAAGATCCACCACAATAACTCTATACCATCTGCAACCTTCAACTCATTGCCTCTAGCAACTTCAGGTACACTAAAAATGTAGACACCTTCTGCTCACTACTTTCGTTAGACTTAGGAATTTAAGCTCACACTCATATCACAACACTTGATCGCATTCACATCATCCTTCACATCACTACTCATCACACTCATCTCCAATAATTAACCTTGATTATATATCTTCCACGACCTCAAACAATGTTGCCAGGTCAGCCTCAATGAAACATATGCACCTCAAATGTGTAACCACCAAATAGATCAACACCAAACACATCCATGGTGGAAAGAAGTGAAGGTGAACAAAACCAAGGGTTAACTAGGACCCAAATCTACATCAACATATTACACCATGCTTCCAAAAACAACAAACCATCCTTGCAATCAGCGGTAGCATGCCAGGTTGGCCAAACTTGTACTAACACTATCAAACAATCAATTCACTCATCACTAGGTCTGAAAACATCCTATGGACCACGTAGAAACATCACACAACTTCCTAGAATATTCCAACATCATCAAAATATTCAACAACACTACCACAACCACTTGAAATTAAGAATACTATCACCTTGTGCAACCAGCCACATTGGTACAGATATACAACTCACTAACCAACCTTGCAGAACATCTGAACGCCAAAAACTCTAGGGAAAGGTAGATGGAAAAAATATAAGCACATTTCCAAATCTACAAGACAAGAAACCTCAGTGCGGGGAAATGCGAAGCAATTCCATTTCTCTCAGACAACCTTCTTAACAGGCATCACATTGTCAGACACATTTTCTACTGCCACAAAATCCAAAACCTGAAACTCTTGATATAGCACCTCTGAACACCTCTCATCATTTCATCCAAACCACACAAGCACATCTTCAACCAAGAAATGTGAAGCACAATACAAAACACAACTCTATCACCTTGTACACTCTCTATTCAAATTTTCTCAAAAGCACTTGGAAACCAAGTGAACTAGATGCATTAACAACACTTGCTCAACACCCCAACTCCTCAACATGAACACACTAGAGGTCTACATAGGTTGTCATCAATGACAACACTAATAACAACATAGTGCAACAATCTCCAACATGTTCAACAGAGGCACAACCAATAGCCGAATCAGGAGACCATGAAGCAAACCAAAGTATATGAAAGAAGGACCATCAATGAAGATGTAACCCCTGACCTCCATCCCCTTCCATAGAGCAATGATAAATGAAAATACCAACCCTTCATCTATCAGGAATGAGAACATGAACAAATCCCACACATAAAAGCCAACCCTCCATATCCTTATTTAAAACAAACCTTTCCAAGGAGCGAAACAAAGAAAATGAGCCACCCATAACAACGACCCCATACACCAAGACATACCACTCCATCAAAGCTAAGTAAACGTTAACCTCCAAGCTGACCCTATAGAGGCTACAATAACTTTGAATGAGAGCCTCAAACACCAGCAAAAGGCTAACAAACCATCGATGCAACAAGAAAAGATCCTATAACATTCCAAACCAGTAAAACAACCAAAAAAACCCTACAAATAAACGTCAACCAGAGGTGGGGGCAGCAAAACCATCGCAAATTTGTCGTTTGCCTCAAAATTTGTATCTCCTTCATCCACATCGCCTTCAATTTTTAAACTCCCACCCTTGCTCCTCTACCTACTCAACTGCTCCTCTTCAAGGATTATTTTATGTATTGTCCTATGTTTTCTCAAGTACATGCTAATGAATTTATCTTGGGGTTTGCTTATATCTATTAGTTTTTCATTTGTATTTTCATTTTCACTAGTTTCCTCTATTTTTAATAGAGTTTTTTGGTTTTACACATGCCCTAGTTAGACTTGCATTTTCCTCCTTCAACAAATCCATTTTTTAGGTTTCATGAAGTTTGGGACTATTTTTTGCTCGATGACATCTTGCTCCCATAAGTCCATTATTTTGTATTGGGCTTCTAGAGTTTACCTTTCCATTTTTTTTCGATCAGTTCTTTGGGATCGCCAATGCTTGAATTCTATACTTCAAATTTATTTATCTATATCAAAGTCACAATTTAAGCCATCCCCGTCATTGAGTGCCTTTAAGTAAGAGTTATGAGGTATCCTTGAACCTTGATCTTCAATGCATTATTATACACCTTTCCAAAGTTGGTGATGAAAAGATACTTCTTTTTAGATATCTTTTGGTATAGGCTTGTAGAGGAGATTAGACATCCTAAAGACCATGAGCTCCAAAGGGGCAAACAATCCTCAACTACTTCAGGGATCAAAGCTCAAGTGACAAGATGAGAGCTGAAGGGTGCTGCCACAATAGTGTTTAACATTTGGGACATCTTGATTTTTCCTTCAAATCACTTATTTTTAGAAAAACTACTGATTTGAGCCTTGAGAGGCTACATATAAAGGGTTTTAATTGAAGAGGGTTAGATAAGAACCGCTTAGATCAAACCCCCTTGGATAGAACCCCTCTAGTATTAAATCATACCCACAATGTAGTCTCCTTCGCACCTATCAAAATGCTTGAAATACACACTTTTTATTTACCATTTGAGGGATTAAATAAAGTCATTTAGAAATTATATTTTGCAAGATAGTAGACCTTGAAACGATCTTTCCAACAAGTATATTTTTGATATGTTTTCATTTTATCATGTACTAAATTTTTAATTTTTACTGAACACAGGTTTTTCACTAAACACCAAGTTTTTCGTTCTAATAGTAAACCATTTTTAAAAAAATTCAAAAAACACCTTTGCCCTAGGTATTGGTGTCATTATTTCACAAAAAAAAAAAAAAATTGGATTTCGATATATACACAAGTTATGTTAGATGACACACACCTATATCCAAATTATAATTATAGTGACTTCAAAAATCAATTAAAAATATGTCACAAAAAATTATGGAAAAATATCCTTTCCCTAGATATTGATGTTAAGAATCTATATTTTTAAAATTAGAATTTTATCCTTTCTAAAAAAAAGTTATGTTTGATGACACAAACGTTAATTTTTGAAAATGTTGTTTACTTTTTAAAACTAATTATTAAAGGAGATGTTGAAAGATTCATGATTTATTTATTTTTTAAATTTAAAATATATATTTAAACTCTACACACAAATTTTCACAAATCACTAGTTCAAATCATCTTATTATTCTTAACGGTTTAGCTGCTATAGGCCTCAAAAGGTGGAGATTCACTTAAAAATGTTGATATAAATGTCCATCTTGGCCAAAAAGTGAGACACAGTATTGTGATTTCACCCTGAAATTTATTTAGTTATGTTTTATGTAGAATCAAAAGATGAAAGTTTTAGCGACCAAAAGAGCAAGTTACAGAGGTCTTCTGGACAAACTAACAAGCACTCGGCCAAGGAGGATAGCATCACACGTGGACATCCCCATGATGCATTCTAGTCTCATATGGATTGAAAACAGAGTTTACCACCAAAAACAACAAAGAACCTACTAACGAGTTTGATATTTGAACTCTCAAAATGCTTGAAAATAACAAAGAATAATAGAAACGAAAGTAGACTAACTAAATGAAAAGGAAATGATAAAACAAGAGAAAAGAAAGAGATCACTCATAAGATATCAAGATATGAAGCCTCCATAAAATAAATATCTCCAATACCTGCACACATAAAACCAATAAAATTATTGGGACTGTTTAGGGGCTTGCCTCAGTCAAGCCTTGTTGGTTCACCAAAATGTAAAGTAGTAAATTTGACGCCCTCGAGACGACGAGGTCCAAAGGGGCGAATAGTGCTCAACTACCTCAGGGATCAAAGCTTATGTGACAAGGAGAGAGGTGAAGTTTATCTATTTGTGTTTTATGCAGAATCACAGGATGAAAGTTTCAGGGACCGAAAATGTAGGTAGCAAAGGTCTTCTGGACAAACTAGCAAGCTAACAGCCAAGGATGACATCATGACGTGCAAACATCCCCACGATGTTCTCTGGTTTTGTACAAACCGAAAACAAAGTTTTCCACATAAAACAACAAAGAACCTACTAACAGCTTCAATAACTGAACTCTCGAAAAGCAAGAAAATAATAGAGTACAACAGAAACAAAAGTAGAGTAACAAAATGAAAAGGAAATAATAAAAGAAGAGAAAATAAATAGAGCACTCACAAGAAACCAAGAAATGAAGCCTCTAGCAAATAAATAACTCCAATACCTACAAATCTAAGAACGAGGAAAATTATTGGGGCTGTTTAGGGGCTTGCCCCATTCAAACCCCCTATTTCGGTGTTTTCACCTCCACGGACAACCAAATAGATAGATAGATCAAGAGAGAAATAGAAAAGATGATAAATGCATCAACAAGGGATGTGACAAATCCCAATATACTTAAAGACGTAAGACAAAGAGATATTACTAGCAAGTATTGAGGAAGCCAAGGAGAGATAGAGAGAGAGAGAGAGAGTTGTGAGAGTCAAGAGAGTTACAAAGACTATTGTGAGAGCTTGACATTGTTGTAGCAAGCTGTAGAGAGCTATGTAGGTCACCTCGAGCCGTTTCCACTAAACTAGGTAGGGGACAAGTGGAAAATGCTCAAAAATGACCCTTTAAACGTTACAATGTCATGGGATGCTAGTGCGGTGAACAGACATTTACGTGGTGTGCTAGTGTGTAGATAAATCATGCTTAAAGACAATGAGAAATGACAAAAACATAAGGTTAATGCAAAGCTCACATAATAAGGTAGCTACTGAAAGGGGGTCTTGAGAATCCTAAGGGGAAAAAGGCTAATGCAATAGCTAAGATGAGCCTAAATAAATATTAAGGGAGTGGACACTAAAGTGGATACAAAAGTGTAGGTAAAATTACAAGGGTATGCAATCAACACTACAGAGATAAGTAGTATCCCAAACTTCTGACCTTCAACTATTTTATGTTGTGCTATCTCTACAAGATCACTAGTCCAGACATACCATTATCAATTTTCTTTTTGGTAAGAATTAATTGTTATCCCTAGCCTCAAATTCTTGACCCTTTTATACTATATTATCTTACTAGACCATGAGTTTAGGTGTTTCTTTATTTGTTTAGCATAAGGCATGATTTAAGTGTTACCTTTGATCCTTGACTTTCATCATTTTACCTTAAACATCTTATTTGAGTACGAGACACCAAGATATCTCTATTTATTTACTTTTTTGTATTAGTCATGTGGTAACCCCAACTACTGAACCCTAATACTTTCTAGTTTTTTACCTCCTTGGGTTCATAAGTTGATCTATAAGTTGCATTGGACTTTTAGGATCCCTAATACTTCAAACATGAATCATGCTAGGATCATAAAGCTCCATTCTCTAACTATTCTACAATAACAACTTTATACTAGAGCAATGGTAGACATTTTGACATAACCCCGATTGCATTATTAAGACTTGTCTATTTACTATTCTAACTTAACCAAGTTCTCTTTATTCCATAACTTATATATTTATAAGTTAATTTCTCATAGATATAGCAAAGCTAGAATTGTTTATCATAAAACTATCTAATAGTTTTTATGTACTTGGAAATATACATACAAGGAGAACAACCACAAAGAGATATCAAGTATGAATATAATGAACCTCATCCTACTTCGAAGATGTTCTCCCTTTTTAATGATATTGGAGGCACTAACTTAAGATATGTAAATGTCTAAAAGTTTTATAGTGGGTACATGCAAAAGTAAATAGAAGCTTTGAGGCCCAATGGTTCATACTGCTCCATTTCTAATTTCCCTTCAATCTCTTAAGTTAGTCTTGGATTATGCTCAAAGATATGATAAAAAGCAAAGAAAGGTGTTTGGTCTTCCAAGCCAGAATATGCTTAATATCAACTCAAAAGCAATGAAGATAGCATTTGGGATGCCCACCTATACCTAGTATGATAAGATCAATATGAAAGAAGCACTAAATACTATGAGTGAAAAACCACATCAACTTTCAACTTCATCAATGACAATATGCTTTTACAAAAAAGGAAATAAGTAACAAAGATAGTTAATGTCCTACATAAGAGTGAATTCAAGGAGGATGCCAAGGATGTCATTGCCCTTCTAAACAGAGTTCTTGGCCTACCCAATACCAAGGATTTTTATCCTTGTATGTGTTTCTTCATTCTCTCTATTGTAGACTCAAAGAGCATTGATTGGGCCAACCTCATCAATGACACTACATGAGAAATTAATAGATATGTTCGAATCAATTAAATTTTATAGGACTTCTTATTTGGTATATTTACTGGTCTTCCAAGATAATTTTTCAAGATTAAGATAAGTAGGCACACTACAATTTGGAGAAACTAAGGTGCATGATCATTACCCACAACTATAATTAAAGTAAAGCTAGAGGTACTATAACAAGGTCAATAATGTAATTTTATATGCAATCATTAAGTGTCTAGAAACTAATTATCCAAACAGACTATCTTTGAAGGAAACATAAGAGAAGACTAATATAGGGAGCTAATTCATCCAATTTAAAACCTTCTCATACATCATGGTTTGTCGCTTCCACAATGCACCACACAAATTGTAAGGGTACCCCAGTGGTAATTTGTTTTTGTAGATTTACAAATAGGTTGTAGAGATTTAGAAATTATTTTTTAGTAAACAAAAGGTGTGGATTGCATTCTCCACCAAGGTGGGGGTTAATTCTTGTTCTAACATGTAGAACAGCAATGCAACCGAGCAGGAAATGGAAATTCTCACCATGTATTTATATAAAATAAGTTATAGGTATAATCCCATTAGCAATATCGGGTCATTCATTTTCTCTTTCATTTTTCATATTCTAGTATTGGAAGAATTTTGGGTAGACTACCTAAATGAACATAAAGTTAGAGTAAAGGATTACTGCCACTTAGATATCCCCCTAATAAAATGTTATGATATTAAAAAAATGGGAAGGTCCTAGACCCTTCTTATAGTAGGAATAATATCTTCAGCAATCCTGTGGATAGAATCAACTAGTCTATTCAAAAAGATGTCTCAATTGGTGTTAGAATAAGGGTGGTGGTTAAAAGGACTAAGACATGGTTGAGCTATCCATATCCAATAGATGATCCACATCCACAAAAAAATATTCCTCCCAAAGCTCCTATTACAATAAATGAACAGGGGGAATCTTTTGTTGCTACAAGAAGCAAGACCAAGAGAAAGAGAGAATTTGCTCCCATCCTTTAAATGATTCTTGAGTAAGAGGAAGAATTTGTTGAAGAAATAGAAACACTATAAAGAAGAAGAGTAAGAGCATTTGTAGCTCAAGAAGCATCTCCATCACCACCACCCCATACAACTTGGGTACAAGTTTCTTCACCTCTTCCTCCTCGTCCACAAACTCTAATCTCTTCTCCCCCATAAGAATATTCTAGAACAACTAGCAAGACGAGATGAATAAAAATACGGTTATATCAAGAACTCAAAGGATGGTGCAATTCATAACATTGAATTATCTTTTGAGGGGTCCTAATCTCATACCCCAACTTAAATTTTGATTCCTATGCCTCATCCCTCTCTAGGAACCACTTCAGCAAGGGTCCCTTCTCCACCTCCAATCTTGCCTCGATCTACTCCTCCATGGTAAAGTCCTCCCAAAATTTATACAAGAGAAGCATTACCAAGCAAAACGTCAAGATTAAAGTATGGCTGAGCTCTACAATTAAGAACAAGCAAAAAACATACAGACCAATCACAAAAGACTTCTCAAAAGGTAGTAGAAATGTTCAAAGCTCAACAAAATCCTATGAGATCATAAACATTATCCTTTATCTCAATGGATTCTCAAGGTTCAAGAGTTGCACATGTAGCTACTCCAATGGTAGAAAAGGAAGAAACCAAAATGCAACCAAGAGACTAGTAGTTGCAAACAATCAACTTGGGTAGTCAAATATGAGAGGAAGGAGAAAAATCTCTCTAAACAATGTTATCCAACTTCCTAAGTCTTATGAGAAAAGATAACAAGACTAAGCAAGAGGTCAAGGCCCAAGTTGGTGAGCAATCTACTTATGTTGAATATTTAGTGGTTTTTTCTAACATAAACATACCAACCCCTACCCTCCTAATTTCACTCGAAAAGGGAAAGCGAAGAAGAGGTATTGGAAGATTAATGAGTGTTGCTTTAGCTTGGATAGATTCCCTTGAGTCCCAATGTAGTAGATTGATCCCTAAAGATATTAAGTGCTATCGTATGGTGAGTGATAAAACTAGTGCAAAGGTTGAGATTGAAGAAACTCTTGATGATTAGCTCATTATGCTAAAGAATAATCTACCACTTTTGTTAAATGGAAAGGGCACAGTTTGCATTTTTTTTAAGAATTAGAGGATTTTTTTGTTGGGAAGGAGACTGTTAATGCAATTATGGTAGAATTAAGAATTTCAACAAGGTGTTTCCTACTACTACAATTATTACAAAGTTTTCAACTTGCTAAAGAAACATCTAATAAGAAGTAATTGATGAATTGATGAGGATAAAAGAAAGCCTCAATGTCTTCCAACCACAACTACTAGAAATGAAGAAGTTGGTCGAGTAGATTAAGAAGATCCTCTTGAAAATAGTTCATGTCCAATACTTTGGTACTCCCAACCTTAATTCCATCCTAGATATATTAGAAAATTTTAAAGCATGATTCTCAAAGTAGTAGTCGCAAGTGAGCAACCAAGTATTGCAGCAAGGAATTGATGAGTTGGGCAGTCTTCTTGTTTATTATGTATTCTTTAAAATATTATAATAAAGCAATCATTAGTTTCTGATATGTTTAATTATAATTCATTTTTTGTCACAAATAATAAAATCATGTAAATAAGTTTTGGGGCATGTAAATTGAAAATAAAATGTAACTTGTAAATTTTCGGCCCCGTGATCAATTTAGAATCCAAGTTACTAGCTCTAGAAGATTTATTTTTGGCTACCCAAGCTAGGTATATATGTAAATGTCAAGAGAATTGTAGAGGGTTGGTATTTTAGGGAGGATCTGAAGATAAACAATTTTAAATATGGTAATTGTTGTTAAAAGTTACAATATGCATGTCAATTACCAATAAATAAAGATCATACCTACTTCTTGTGATCATTCCCTATCTTAGTGGTGATGTATATTATGTCTTAGTGTTCTTGAATTTTTATTCTTTGTTGAAGTTCTATAAAAGTTCCAAAAAATTTATATCATGCATGGTGAGATTGTGAAGTAATGCGTATACTCTACATGTGTAATATAGTGGTCATATGCCTCCTATTTCTATTCTTCATAAAACTCTTTACAAGCTTGTATAGCTTGCATCTACGTGGTCGCTTATAGGGTGTAATATTATTAATCATAATATTATAGGATAATTAAATTTCATTAGACCTTCCATATTAAGAATTTAAAATTAAGTATAAAGCTTGTTGTTTACTTTTATTTTTATTTCTCTAACCCAAAACCTCTTTTTATCTTTTTATATAAATTTTAGAGTAGGATTATATTAGGAACAATTTTATAAAAGATCTTGAAATAATTATCATCTATAATATAGATTTAACATACTTGATACTTGAATTGTCAACTTTTGATCTTTTAGTAGCATAGGCCACATGAAGAAACAAATCACATCATCCACTTAGATGCTACAACACTGTCATGACCTATCACATAGGACCTTGCAGATAAATAATCTTTGAATTATTTGTTTCTTCAAGAGAAGTGGAGTGACCCTTAATTTTCTTTTGTTGCAAGTGTCAAATCAACCATCAACAAGTACCAATATTGATACAAGTGGTATGAGAATTATATTTTCAGTAAAGTTGTAGTCAAGATTTTTCTCACCTTATCATTATCAATTTATAGAGTTATTCATTTATGGATTTGTTCATTAACTAACAAAGCTTGTAGATGACATAGAGAGTTTTCCTACAACTCTCAGCACTCCAAAATCATACAAATAACTTGTTAAATTAAAACGGTTTAAGACACCAAAAATCAGCAACAATGCAAATTTTAATTGCTTCAATGGCTCCTACAACTTTTGGAAATTACATTCAAATTGAGAGATTTACATATGCAGCCTTGAAGGATTGATAGAAAACATGAAAAATTAAATTAAATAACTTGTTACAAGCAACAATGTCATCTATAGGTATCCCTTCCTACTTTCTCCAATTTCTTGCAACCTCCTTCCTGCACCTGCAAACAAGTTCTAGAAATCAAAGCACACAACACCAATGCATTCACCAAATGATTTTCCACTAATTTTAGTCTTCAACCTGTACTTTCAAATCTGAAAATATCCCTCCTACGAAAGCTACGCCCAAACACCAATCTCCCAAAATATGGAACTCTCCAAACAAAAACAAGAATCCCCACTCCTACCAACACAACTCCAACAACTGAGCCACCTTTAATTCCATGCCACCTTTCTGAAAAAAAAAAGATAATGGCATCAAATTTCATTCACTAACTCCCCAATGCATGCTTGTTCTATTCTTAGCCAAGCAAGCCACCACTAGTAGACACAATTATTCCTCCATGTCTCCATTTTGAATTGCAAATTCAAATTACTAGTCAAACTCCTCTTGGGCATCCAAGTCTTGCTTGTAGCTTCATAGAACATTAATTACAGTTTCAAATTTCCAAACAACCAAGAATCCCATGCGCATTATTTCTTTTTGGCAATTTAATATTCAAAATTATCAATTTCAACATGTTTCCCAATGGAAGTTACAAGACAAAATTTATCCAATTTATTCAATCAAATTTTTGGACATTAAAACATTAAAAATACTCCAAAATATCAATCCAAAACCATTTCACACCAAAATTGAATGATGTGTTGGTATGTGGCGGCTGATCATGCTATAATGTACACTCTTCATGTATCCTCGCCAGGGTCCAGGGTTGGAAGGGGATTCGAGGGCGGCAGCCCCCGAAAAGTGGGGGTTCAAGGGAAACAGCCCTCGAGAAAAAAAAATTCCCGATTTTTCGCATCATCACCAAAAAAGAAAGAAAAAAGAAACCAACTTTGTAGAACCCTAATTTGGAAATTTCTAAGCTTGTTATAATGGGTTGGGTTGGGAATTACAATATGATGAAAAAAAGACAATTATTCGCGAGATTGTAATAAGTTTTGCACCGGATAATAAAATCATTGGATGGCTACGGTTTTGTGGATGTAGCCTGGATTGGGTGAACCACGTTAAATTCTATGTGTTAATTTTTCTGTGTGTTTTATTCCTCTGTTTTATTGATCAAATCTGCATTTAATTGTTAGATATCTGCCTTCTAACCCTAAAATGATGCAAGTTGGTTGGCGACCATAGATGCACTTGCATCAGACACCCATGGTAGAAAAAAAAGTGACCCTGTCACTTCCCAAGAGGATAACCAAGGCGATTAACATCAACTTTTGACAACCAAAATGAGTCTTCTACGGGTCTCCCAAACCATTTTACTATTGAAGTTGATGATTGAACTCCACAACACCTAAAAATCACCTACAAGCAATTATCCTATCACAAAAGAAAGATCAAAGCAATTGATTTGCTATGCAACCAAGAGAGAAAAGATTAATCCAGAAAAACACTGATATGTGCAATGTATTAACCTGAATGATTATGAATGAATGATTACAATGAATGTGCAAGCTTTATAAAAGCATGCAAAAGTAAACCCTAGATGAGGATTTGACTAAATAGTGACAAGTGTTATAATCTCACGCAATGAGACAACTTGTCCTATATTTAGTTCAAACTAATAATAAAAAAGCACTCCTAAGTTTAACTTAAGTGAACTAAAGTAATAAGGGGGTTCATAATTAATTAATGATTAATTAATTATCAAGTGATTATCCTAATTACTCCAACATTTACCAATACTCAAAATATTGCTTATGCCCTGTGCTCTTACTCATCCTTTTGTCCAAAATCACTTCTATCTTCTTCCTCACCTTTCCTTGCAACTTGATGTCTCTTCCATCCTTCATTCTTCCTCTCTTTCTCCCTCTTTTCACATATTCCAACTTGCACCAATCTTCACTATGAATCCCAATGCAACAAAAGATTCCACCATAATCATTTGATCAACTTGCATGAATGATAGAGTTCACATTCTACTCAATGCATCCAGAAACTCAACATTAAGCTTCGCACTGATCTGCCACACACAACTCACACACACTTTGCGAATAGCATTAATGTCGCATCTACTCTTTCACTTATCTTCCTTATTTTCACTTGTATGTTTTTCATTACTAGCTCATCCTGTATTTATACTATCTCCAACCTTCAAAAAGATCCAAAGTTGGCCATCCAACTTCAAATTCAAATTAGGTCAGCGCCAAAACATCCTAGGGTGGAATTAGAATGAGGGAAACCCAAACACACACTTCACCAGGACCCAAAATAGATCCAACACGCTTCATCAACTTCGAAGATAGTGCTTAACACAAGGTCGGCCAAACCAGTGTAAAACACATAGAACAATTAAGCTTGAAACTTCCAGAAACCAAAAATATCTTCAATGCAATTAGGGAAACACAATTCTGGAACAAAGAGAAATCCGAACCAGCAAATTTTCTCCCGAACCTCAACCAGAACACAGAAAAACATAGTTCACAACTAGTGAACACAACACAAACTTCACAACAAACCAACAGCCAAAAATCTAGATATAGCAACCTTCAACAACCATGACCAACATGTTCTAACTGCACGAACATAGGGGCAAATACTGGTACATTACCTGGAGCAACAACTAAATACCTGCAAACTTTCTTTAATACACTTTTCTCAAAATCCGAACCAGCAAATTTTCTCCCGAACCTCAACCAGAACACAGAAAAACATAGTTCACAACTAGTGAACACAACACAAACTTCACAACAAACCAACAGCCAAAAATCTAGATATAGCAACCTTCAACAACCATGACCAACATGTTCTAACTGCATGAACATAGGGGCAAATACCGGTACATTACCTGGAGCAACAACTAAATACTTGCAAACTTTCTTTAATACACTTTTCTCAAAATCCTCAGCATATTCTCAAAATCCTCAACATATACAACCAACAACAATACCATTCCATTATTTAATTGACCAGTTGACATCAATAACAACACCATTCCATTCTTCATTCTTGCAACAGTATGTACCAACATAGTTAGGCTTATAAATAAAAAAAATAAGTCTATCCTAAATCATCACATCTTATAATACTGAATGTATATATTATTTTATTATTGGAGGCCTCTCCCTCAAGGAGGTCTACTATTTTATTGATTTTTTAAATTTTTTTGAGAAAATATCATATGAAATTTTATAATGCATGATTAATTCAATTAGAGCTCAAAACTACATGCTATAACACAGGTAGTTATAGTGCTACCAAAGCATCCACTAGAAAAAGCATCTGAACTATTTCAACCTCTAAAATGACAAAAGATACTTAAGGTGTCCACTCCACTCAATTTTGATGTTTTACAATCCTTTGTTTTATTAGAGTTCTAAGCCAAATGAAGTACTGTTCTTATGTAAACCTAGAGAACTATTCATCTAACCATAGTAGGAACTTTAAACCTAGAGAACTCTCTTTTCTTACATATTCTTCCACCTTGCTTGAAACCAATGATTCATATAGGAGATTACAACTTACCAAACCATGCTTAATAAGTATCCAACAAAATATAACAGGGTCTTATCTATACAACCATAATGTTAGTCACTTCTATATTCATATTTAACATATCTAACTAAACATTTGGTAACCCACTTTCTCTAGCATCTCTCCTACTCTCACCTCCAGCATATCAAGTCCTTAACCCCCTATTTCACTCTACATGCTACAACCCATTAACAATTTATAAATAATCATGTTAGAGCTTTAGTAAATTTTCACATGCAAAGAGTTAGTGGGTACTATAACGATCTAGGATCATTCAAGATCCCATTAAAACTTTTGATTCAAAATAGGTAAAAAATATCAAAAGCCTATGTGGTAAGAATGTGGAGTTAAAAGTTTTGCTATTGCATGAAGGTGTCATATAGACTGTAGTGTAGAAAAATGTATCCCTCCACATTAAGACACTTTTTGGGCCCTCCTTACTAAAATTGGGCTTCTTTATGCCTTATTTGGTCCTATTTTGCATCCACAAGCCTTATTTAATGCATCTTTATGAGGATAACCCCAACACATATCAAATGACCACTCATAATTTAATGATTTTGGTTTAAATGGCAGAGATTTAGTGATCCAGGACTCATACGACACCTTGGGTGTATGGCTCCTACTTAAGTTTCGGGGCCTAAACCTAAATTTGGCATAAAACTAAATATTTCTTGAAATTTGTGTTTTGAGCCTAGCCTACCGGGACTCATATGCCCCAACTGGCGTATGAGTCCCACTTAGCTTGGACCTATTTTGAATTTAAATTCTTGGCAATATTTTATTCTCCTAGATCTAATGTCGGCTTGTACTGTTGTAATTTTGGGAAATTTGGCATAAACAAGTATGAATACAAGGTTATTTCACATAATTTCTCCTAGCAATTCAGGTATTCAAACATAATAGCAAGTTTATGATTAAACGAGCATTCAAGAGTGATTCTCACACATTTTTTAGCACTATTCAAGAATCAAACATCATGTCAAAGTCATCATGCATCATGTTTGTTTTTCAGCTAGCATTTGTGATGTACATTCTTATGATTCAAGCAAACATTCAAGTCAAGATCCATAACATTTAATCAAGAGTCAAGATCTACCTTCATGCTAGCCATTACTTACAAGATTGCAACCTTTATTCCAAGGGTTTGGTGAGTTGCAACATAGTTTATTTGTTCATTCATCATTCCTTCATTCTATTTCTATTCATTTCAAGGTTTGATTACCAAAACGGGGTTTGACCAAGGCAAACCACTATCCACTAACAAAACAACATTTTTCCCTCTCTTTCATGTGTGACTTGCAAATCTAGGTTGAAGATCCATTAAAGAGCAAGATTGGAGAAAAGCTGTTAAGTTGTCAAAAATGTCATCTACATTGAAAGATCGCAGAAAGTCATCTGCAGGTTGCAATTCAGTGTTTCAAACTTAGAGATTTGATAGGAGAGAAGCTACAGTAGAACATTAGAGGATATCAAAGTTTTAGATCAACCCTAATACTAGGACTAAATCACCACCTGTGGCATATGATTCCCAATATACCAAATTTTAGGCACTTTATGTAGATCCTGGTTTAGCAGTTCCAAATTCTAGATTCCGACCCGAAACCCTAAACTAGGACTAAATCGCCCCTTCTGGCGTATGAGTCCCAGTGTGCATTAAAAGTCAGATTTACAAGAGTACAAACCTTGTTTTGAGCTTCTTCACTTTTCCAAGTTCCCCTCTGTCATTTCTTAGTCCATTATTCTAATTTTTAATTTCTTATCTTGAGTTGTTGATGAAACACTCACACACAAATACGCTCTAATACCAAAAACTAATGGCTGCAATTAGATTCCAATGGAAAAAACTTTGTTTGTCTTATCTAGTCTTCTAACTCCTACAAGAAAGCTCACCATTTATTTTTCACAATAAACTGCTTATGTATTTAAGCACTAATATCATTAAAGAATTGATTAAACTCCTTTTTAATGATAATTTGGAGTTCCAATGCCTCCACAATATTAAATGGTGCTAACAAGGATTTCTACACAGCAAACAAATTGCTATAACTGTCACCATGTTTTATTGAAAAATAAAACAAAAAACTTACAATCAACTAACTCCTTCAATGATAATATTAGCACAGCAAACAAAGACAAGAACTCAACACAATCCAAATCTAATCCTTTTATTACTAATTCCAGGCACAACAATGGAGAGGGTTTTATTTTATTTATTTTTTTCAACAGCTAGAATTGACTCTTCAAAATTTCATCTTCATTCTCCTATAGCTACCAATTTTCCCATGCCAAACTTCAATTTCCATCTACTGGCCAAACCTCATCCTCAATTATGTTCTTATTTTTGTTTTCTTGTTGCCGATACTTCCATGCCAACCTCTAACTCCTCATTTCTTTTTTCTCACGCCTCAAAACAACCATTTACTTGTTGGGCGATGCCAATTCTCTTGATCATGGGTAACTGAATTTCAATTACTGGAAATTTGTAAATTTTTTTCCCACTCTCCTCAACGTGGGTATATGATTGCCTAGTTTTGCATATATGTCATCTTTTCTTTGCCACGTGAAGGAACATATAATAATATTTTGCAAATAAAATATTTTATCTACCTTTTTTTGTCTCTTTTGCACTTAATCGATTTAGGAGAACAACTACACTGGAATATTATTTTCCTACCACAACATGACACATGTTTAAAGCACAACCAAAACTCCACAATGGAGACTCAAATTACAAAAAATTAAAACTACAAAATAAAACCAAAATTGTCATGATGCCCGTGCATCAGGCTCCCCAAGGGACAAAACATGTGCTCCTACACATGACAGCATCAACCAAAAATTATATCTCTATTATTTTATTCTGCATCTTCCAACATCGCTCCACAACAAATGCCATGTTTTCAAGTTCGTTTTGTTTGTTTTCCTTTTTTGTTTTGTATCTTCTCCCTCTAAAGGTCTTTTTCATCTACGCTCCTCCACAACTCCATCTCACATTCCAATATCTCATTGTCACTATTCAGTTCCACATCCTTTACATCTTCTTGTTTTAAACTCTTCCCTTCAACAATTTCATTCAAAGAGTCAAAAGCATCATTATTTAAATCATCCAAATCATTTTGCTTACCTTTCACCTTGCATGTGTTCTCCTCAAGTTTCTTCCAAGATGTATCGAAAGGTATGTCAATCTACATTTCCTTTTCCACAACAGTAACCTCTTTATCATCAACTTCCAATGTCATCTTTGTATCCTTCACTGTCCCATTTGTCTTCATACCTTCACTAGCGAGCTTCTACATCCACTCTTGTCCTATCACTAAAAATCGTGCCCACAAATCTTCTGCACTTGCTGCACCTTCTTCAAATTCCAATTCATTTCTTCACCATTCATTTCTTTTCCTTCCACATCAACTTCTTCCTTTTGCTCTTCATTCTTCAATCCTTCATCATACCTTTCTTTCCACTCTCGATGCCCATTTCTTCACCTCTTTCGGTGCATGTTGCTCACTTAGCAACTTCTCACTGTCCCAATTTGTTTTATCCTCTCTTTTCAGGCAGTCACACCTTGTCTTCTTCTTTTCTTCACAATCAACTTTACTGGCCACTTCAACCTTTTTGTCATGGGCCAATACCAATCACATTCTTGGCTTCTTCAAGCCTTTGCTTCACCAATAACTTACATCTCTCCAATTCTCTTCTCAACTCTGCCATTTCCCTATCCCATTCTGAATCTTGTGTCTTCTTCTGCATCTTTTTATTTTCTTGTCTTCTTGATACCTCACCTAAGGCTCCTCTCCGCTTTTCTTATTGCCTAGTCTTTCGGTACCCAGGTTTTTCACATTAACCTATCAATCTGCAATACACATCTCTCCAAGAATCGATGAACATAACTAGCTTCTTCATCAAACCCTTTTGAAACTCTCAACTTCCTCTTGCCAAATCTTTTAGGCTATGATACCAAAATGATGAAACACTCACACACAAATACGCTCTAATACCAAAATGATGAAATAATCACACACAAATACGATCTGATACCAAAAATTAATGGCTGCAATTAGATTCCAATCCAAAACTAACTTTGTTTATCTTATCTAGTCTTCAAACTCCTTCTACAGGAAAGCTCACCATTTATTTTTCAAAATAAGTTCTGCTGCTATATTTAAACACTAATATCATTAAAGAACTCATTAAACACCTTTTCAATGATAATTTGGAGCTCCAACACCTCCACAATATTAAATAGTGCTAATAAGGATTTCTAAACAGCAACCAAATCGCTATAACTGTCACCATATTTTATCAAAAAAAACAAAAGATTTACAATCAGCTAACTCCTTCAATGATAATATTAACGTAGAAAACAAAGAAAAGAACTCAGCACAATCCAGATCTAATCCTTTTATTACTGAGTCCAGGCACAACAATGGAGAGGGTTTTTTTAATTTATTTATTTTTCTACAACTGGAATTGACTCTTTAGAAATTCATCTTCATTCTCCTGTAGCTGCCAATTTTCCTGCATCAAACTTCAGCTTCCATCTACTGGCCAAACCTCATGCTCAAATCTGGTCTTCTTATTTTTGTTTTCTTGTTGCCCATACTTCCACGCTAACCTCTAACTCCTCATTTCTTTTTTCTCACACCTCAAAACAACCGTTTACTTGCAGTGCGATGCCAATTCTCTTCATCATGTGTAATTGAATTTCAATCACTAGAAATTTGTAACTACTTTTTCCCACTCTCCTCAACACGGGTATATGATTGCCTAATTTTGCGTATATGTCATCTTTTCTTTGCCACGTGAAGGAATATATAATAATATTTTGAAAATATAATCCTTTCACTGCCTTTTTTTTGTTTCTTTTGCACTTAATCGATTTAGGAGAACAACTATGCCAGAATCTTGTTCGCCTTCCACAACATGACACATGTCTGAAGTACAACCAAAATTCCACAATGGAGACTCAAATTACAAAAATAAAAATAATTGCAAAGTAAAACCAAAATTGTCATGATGCCCCTGCAACAATTACATTGTTAGGTTTGCATATAATTGCACTTCTTTCTTTCCAAGCCTTTGCTTGGTGGTGAACCCCCTTTTAGTCTTTGATCACACCCCTAGGACACCTTATTGCAGATTGTTTTCCCTGATTTCCATCCCTAGATTGAGATCTCTAAGGTTTCCTTGAATAAACCTTAAAGAAAATTTGTGGTTCTATCTCCCAAACCATAGAGCGACTATTTTTTACGTTTCATAGACTAATCTCTCTATGGTAAGAACTACAAGATGTTTGGTGAAGAGCTAACCACCCAACATGAACTAAGTTGTTGGAGTATGTGTGGCATTACAAGTACACAAGTGGTATTGTTTAAGTGCATATGGTGATAACTAAGGTGATATATGTTTTAGAATTTGTTTAAAGTTATCATATAGGTGATCTGCGAGATTTTCTCTATTACTAAAAGCCATGGTCTTGTTTTGGTTGTAGTGCACAAATACATGGTTAATGTTTACATATTTTTGTCAACAACCTTTGACTAATTATTTATGATATAATCTAAGTTAGTACATTGGTTATTTATTTGAAGATGTCCTACTAGTCTAGTTATGTATGATATGTTAATGTCATGATACACGCATGTTATAATTTCATGATGGTTGGCATTATATAAGGAATTAGAGTGCTAAGAAGGTTGGCATTCTAGGAGAACTCAAAATTATTTATTATCCATGATCTAAATGGAATAGACTGATATTGAACTATTCCTTAGAGGTGTGTTGATATTGTGAAATGTGATTATGCAAGTTGTACATTATAGTATGTAGATTAAGAAATGTCTAAAGAGACAAATTATATTTCGAGTCTATTTTAGATTAATACATTTATTAACCCACATTTGTTCGTGAGATTTTATCCTAATATATTTCCACACAAATCATGGCGATTCATGTGTATCTAGATTATGTATGATTTTTTGTTCTTGCATTATAATTACTATTTGAATGAATACAAAAAAATGACTATATTTAGATCGACCAATCTTAAGGCTTCTAATATACCAATTAACTTTCATATTGAGCATTAATTTCTAAACATTTGGTATCAGATCTTGTTTTTTGTGTAAGACCACATCAT
The DNA here is from genome assembly GCA_007258455.2 of Sequoia sempervirens. Classification (NCBI taxonomy): domain Eukaryota; kingdom Viridiplantae; phylum Streptophyta; class Pinopsida; order Cupressales; family Cupressaceae; genus Sequoia; species Sequoia sempervirens. The sequence continues at coordinate 567,940,187 of VDFB02270651.1, read as the reverse complement.
TTAGTATAATAGCCATATGTGTTTGTCTTACTTAGGGAAAACCGACTAGCTACCTAGGCTACTTAGACCAAACCCTAAAAAAACCCAAACCTAAACTAAGAGTGTATTTTGTGATAAATGTGTCTACTTTGAAGCATATAACAACTTAGATAATCAAGGTTAATTTTTATCTTTTATCTTTCTCAACAAATTATCAAATCAAGCTAGAGGCATAACTATCGTTGAGGAAATTTTAAACTTCTGTCTCAACATATAAATCTTTCAACTATGCTCATTAGTTACATGCTTTCTCAATAATAGATATACACCCAACAATAAAATTCTTCAAGTATCAAGGGGTAAAATTTACAATGCAAAAATTGCATGGTGTAATGATGTCTACATGCCATTAGACCCCAAAAATTGTTGGATCCACTTGTTCAAACTCTATGATAATTTTCTTAGCTTTAAGATTATATGGGGCTATAAAGGGCACCCATCCCCTCTAAAGATTGAAAGCATACAATTGAAACTATAACAAACTGCATCAATATCCTTCTTAGGTGTAGTAGTGAAAATATTGAAAATAGCTAAAAAAAACAACCCATGTATGTTGCAGACAAAGATAAAACAATGATAAAAAGAACCTAACACCAAACTAGATCAAATCCAACCCAAAATAGAAGAGAAGATATAGACTATCGAATTTTAGCATGAAGTTGGGTCCACATTTAGGGGAAATGTCATTTTTCAACTTGAAAACAAATACCCATTCATTTTTTAAAATAGGTACCCATTTTGAAGTGTGTACTTGTTCCAAAAGGTTTGAAACTCACAAGAGATGTTTTTCATTTTGATTTAGGCTTATAGAAGGCATGGATACCCAACAGCTAGGCTTACACCTACAAGTACAAGGTCAAGGCAATTTTGAGAGAAAAAACTAACTTTGGCAATATGGCTGATGGACTTTTTTTCTAAATCAATCTATAAAATTAAAACCCATTAGAGAAGACAATGTCTAGTTTCCAAATATATAATTTTTTTTAATATTGTATTATATTTGTTTTTTTAATTAATTTTTAAGCAAACTAGTCCTTAAACTTGAAATATCAGGGTTTTTTTGTTTTTTAATAAAAAAATTTTGGTTAAATTTCTTGTAAAAAAAATTATATGGCATCACAATCTTCAAAAACTTCTATACACAATGAAAAAAAATTATTCAAAAAATGTTTAGTTTAGGTCCAATTATGTTGTTTGTACACGTTGATTTTTAAAAACAGCAATTAAGGCCAATAAAAATTCAATAAAAAAAATATATTCAAAAAAAAATTACAAAAAAATTTCCTCATCAATCTTCATGTTGTTAGCTCTTTCCCTAAAAGGAATTAGAAAAATAATTTTGTTTGGGTCAAAAAGTGGTGTCTGTACACTTGCATGGTATGGTAAAAAAAAAAGGAACTTTTAAAATGTGGTCTTTATACATGTTGGAAATATGTGCCTAAATCATCACAGATTGTAACCTCTATTGGAGCCAAGTCGGTGTGACATATTCTATGTATGGCTGACGAGCAGATTTGTAGCCTTATGTTTTGTACAGGTCGCTGTGACCTTGCAGGAGTCTCGCCGAGCACTTATACATTGGAGTCATTGGGATAACCTATGGTGGCTCGGTGAGAAGTCTTACCATGTGGAGATCTCTGGCTGATAGGCCATTCTATCGTATATCAGAGAGACTTGGCCGAAAGGTTTAATGTTTCGGTATGAGGTCTTACCGATATGAATGTCTCGTCAACTGCGTTTTTCCAGTTGAAACTTTCAGGGAAAGTCTTGGGTGTTCGGTAAGAAGACTTACCGATAGGAATGTCTCACCGACAGTATTCACTCAGAGTTAACCAAAAGGTCTCGGAGAGAAGTCTCAGTGAGAATGGAATGCCACGCCGACGGGGATACAGCTGTAGTCATCGGAGTAGCTCAAGGCGATCGTTATGAAGTCTTGGAGACTCATGGGGTCTTGCCGATAGTAGTATGACTATGGAGTTACATAAGAGATCTTGGTGAAACCTCTTGGTGACAGTTGAAAGTCTTAGCGATAAAGGATGCTGATGGAAATGCTAATAGCTCAGTATGACTTAGGACCTCAGTATGAAGTCCTGGCGAAAGAGATGAGTCTCGCCGACTAGTGGATGCACTAGGATTAACATGAAGTATTCGTTGTGATGTCTTGGTGATAGCGATAAGTCTCATCGACTGTTGGGTGCTTTGGTGTAACTTAAGAAGTCACGATGAAACCTTTTGGCGAGCATTAAGTCTTGCCGATAGCAATGTTGAGATCGGTGTGACTTGTGAATAGCGATATGAGTCTTTCCGATGAGGAAACTCTTGGCAATATCGGATGCTAAGCTATGTGTGGCATTGGGGAGACACGGTCAGTGTCTCACCGATATGCCAACACAATTCGTTTGCCTTTTGACCGTTTGACCATCCTATGTGGAGTCTCGTGGACCAATCAGAGAAGTCGAATGGGAACCGTTGGAAGACAGTCCGCTGAGGCAGTTCCGTGTGGAAGTTCGACAGACAGGGAATGACATGAATATAGTTTGAAGTTGCAGATGCTCAATGGTTCAGTTGGTTCGATCAACAGTTGGATGAACAGTTCGAATTGTATCAGTGGATGAATTATATTTTGTGAAGACTGTAACTTGTAGGTTCCTGTACAAAGATAGTTCATGGTGAAAGCTGTTGTATTATGACATCAAAAAGATAAGTCTGATATTTGTATGTAATCTCCATTACTGTAATACAAAGTGATTTCTCTTGGTGTGGTGGGTTTTTCTCCCGTAAAGGTTTTCCCACATATATCTGGTGTTCATATGTGTTTGTCTTTTACTCTGTTTCAGTAATCTCTTTCATGTGCATCTTAATTGGATTGTAGTTGGAAAAATTAAAAGTATATCTGCATTCTTCCCTGAGTCTTTGACGTTAGGAGAGTTGTTTCCGCATCTAATTTTCCTTACAATACATCCCCATCAAAATATAACTTTTATAATCTGGGTATTTGAATAAATTTCATATTTATAAACAAGATTCAAAATGCTAAATTTCATATTACTGACTTTTTTCAAGATTCATTGTGTAAATGCCTCAAATTTTCAGTCCAAGTGTGACAAATTTTAAAAAATGGCAAAAACACTTCCACTTTTGAGCTTTTTGTGGACCCAACTTCTTGCATCAACCCTATCAATATTATATAAAAATCCAACTACCAACAATCAATAGCCTAGACTTTAATTCTATCAACTAACCTATCACGCCTTTTCCCTTAGGGAAAGTCTTCTAGTGCTCAAATTTCCTCAAAAAACTTTGTGCTTGAAATATTAAACAACTGGGTATGTGCAGGATCATCATGAAAAAAATAGGCCCTTAAATGGCAAAAAATTCAGAAAAATCAGAATTAGGCAATTTGACGTAAAAATTTGAATAAGTTATCTATATTATTTCAAAAATATGTAAGAATAGAATCTGTAGCAAATTGAATGTAGTTTCTAAACTAGTAGGTTTATTTAAAAATAAATAAAATCTATTTGGTGAAAATTTGAAATTTCAATGTAGTAGAACTTAAATTTCAAAGAAAAAATAAGAAGTGGGTGTTTGTCTAACCACCCTAACCACAATAAAATGATAATATTTTTTTATAATATTTTAGATATAAGTAGAGGACTCATGTCCTGATGTGATGCATATTTTTTGTAATTTTTTCCAAGTAAATAATTAATTATGAATTTTTATTACAACTTTTAAAAATATAAAAAATCATATGTCTGACCACCTTAACTTGGTCAAAACTTCATGAAACTCAATTTTTTTTTTAAATCCTATAGTATGCGAAGCATAGAATGTGATGCATGTTTTGGACTCAAAAAATGTGATACCATTTGAAAGCTATAGATTGTTTTCAATTTGCCTATCAATTTGGACTTTATTCGTAATTCAAATAGAAAATCAATAATAATTATTTATTAAATTCAAAGTAAAGCATAATTTATATTGGTGGAAAACTGAGAATCTCTTTTAAAAACCCTTTTTGTTTAATCAATTTTAGATAAAAAAAAAAGTTATCAGCCACATACCCTACACATACCCATCATATCGCCATTTTTTGGCCCATCATGATCTTGCACATACCCAACTCCAAAAGCAAAACCTAAGAGCCAACAACATTTTGTAATGTTCAAAACTTCATGCCTTTTAGAATATCAATCCACCTCGAGGGCTAGTTGGCCTAGCATCCTCTAACACTAGTAGTGTATAGTCATTTACCACTTCTACAATCTTGTTATGATGGGACACTACAAATTCCTAAGTACTAAATTGATATCCTTTCCATATATTAAAATCTTCAACATGCTCCATAAGGATCACAAACATTGATTCCCTCACTAATACCTTTCGCACCACCTTTTAATAAATAAACAAAAATCCTATCAAGGATAATATAAAGCTATATATAACATCTTGTAGCCTTTCTCAATTAGGAATATTACTAATTTTTGTCGATGCATAAGCATGTAATGTGACACCACAATGTACCAAATAGTTTGCCAACACATTTTGCTCTCTCTAAATATGAGCAAGAAAATATAAGAAAATTGGTTTGTTGGGTCAAAACTTCCTCTAGGTAGTCTCCCATATTCCAATTAGGATAGTTCATCATATACACTAGTTGGATCGCATTCTAGAGTCTCCTTCCACTTATATTTGAATATAGCCACCCACAAAAGTTACCTTTAAGCTTGTCATAAGAGGCTCCAATTTACCTCATTTTTAAACCTTTCACAAAGATTCTTTCCCCTTCCATTGTCATCTCAACTTGCTTGTCCCTAAGCAAGTAAGTTGTACTCACCAAACCCAAATTCCCCTTCACATTGCCATCAAAGTTTAGTTGAATATTTGATGAGGGAGATGCCACTTAATATTTATAAGTTTAGGAGCATCTCAATTTATGGTATTACAATCCTTATCTATACTATTCCCTTCCTTACTAATTAGTAACCCTTGCACAAGAGTTCTACCTCCATTATTGACCCCATAACAATTTTGAATTTAAAAACATCTATCACAATATTTCAACATCAACATCCACATCAATCTAATCTATAAATAAATCTTAATTTATCCTTTTAATCATTTTATTTTAAATTACTTAACACCTTAATTTTTAGAAATTAAACTCAAATAAATATTGATTTATATCGAATTTCATATAAATCAACTTATCCCCTTATTAAATCATCTAAATTGATATTTCCTACAATAATACAATCTAAATTCTTTTCTTTTTTAAAAAAATATAAAAAAATAATATAGATACATTTTAAAAAAAGATTATCTCCTCTCAATTGCTAAAAGAAAAGTATTTTATTTTTTCTATAAGTTTTAATTAAGTAAAAAATAGAATTCAAATCAAAAATACATTTTAAAATACCATCTACCATTTTTCCATTTTGATAGATTAATACCATGTTATCATATACATATATAGATTAGTTTTTTTATTTTAATTTTAAAATCACACCAAAATATATTTAAAAGCAAATCAATTTATTCAAAGAGAAATTGTATTCTACCTTGCTTTGTAAGAACCCAATATACTCTAGTGAAATCTTATCCTGCGACAATGCAGAACATGAGCATCAGACATGGTACTCTTCAAAGAAACTAATGTAAGATATTATAATTGAATATTCATATTAATATTTTCCTCTAAAAATAAATTATTAAAAATAGGTATACATAAAATGCTATCCCTAGTTCGTGTAATCTTGACGAAAGTGAATATAGAATTGAAAATAGATTTGATAAGAGCTATGAAATGTAAAGGATATTAAGAGTTGCCTTTCTCGAGCGCAGCTTTCTACTACCCAAGTTGGTTTTCTTCTCAAGATGTATTAGCTCCTTAATACTTAGCGACTCCAAGTCTTCACCAATCATATGCCTGTATCATCCAAAATAATATATCTTTAATTTTTTTCCATAAAATTTATAATCTATTATATAAATATATTTCTTCATTAAATACTTAAAAAATGCTTACTTGTACATTTTTTCTAGATTTATCATCTTTCTTTGTAAGTTGTCCACCTCCGAGCGTAACATCTATTCCCATATAAAATGTTAGTCCATAAAATTATTAAAAAAAAAATATCAAACCTCTTTATTTACATATAAACAATTTAGAGTATATCAAAATTTAAGTGAAATTAATTCATAATAACCATTCTATACTTACTATCCTTTTCGAAAGTAATAAGCTTAAACATGCTTGCAGCTTTTAATACAATCCAAGTGTTTTTCACATGTCCGTGACAAAAAGGCACTCAAGAAAAATGTTATAACTTTTATATTTACATTGCGCTATAAACAATTGTAAAGAAATATACCTCCCGGGACGGACCAGTGCTTCACCTCTGTGAGCATCACCTAGATGCAATGAGTGCTAAGTGGACCATTCGATATCATGAGAGATGGGTTCTTGTTGAACCACTACTCATGAAACACGGGTCAACGAGTTTGACTCAAAACTACACGGTTGAATCCTGATAGCAATATCATAATTTGACACGTTGTGGAAAAATACCACCTACTTATCAATTGTAAAGAAATAAAAGGTTTTCTTTATTACAATCAGGTTTTGATGTTCTAATAGATTATATTATAGAATTTAGAAATCACAAAATTAATAGTAGTGAAATTATTTTTAATAGTTAATGGATTGGTGTTCATTATATTAATTATATTAATTATAGATAGATGTAAAATTCTTATATTAATGGAGATCCCTTTAAAATTTTCAAAGAAATCAAATCATAGCAATAGTGACAGTGATACCTCGTACAAAGATGAATTTTTCAATCAATAACATGACTTCCTTAATTTTGGAAGAGGACTTGCCTTAATGAACTAATATTTAAAATAGAGCAAAGACGATATCCTTACACACCTCTTAGAATCAGAAGGTACATTACCTCCAAGATACAACCTTGTCATGAGTCAATTCCATGCCATTACCACTAAACACGTGAAAAAAAACAATGACAATCATACCTATGTGAACCAAAATCACTCTAACAATCAATATAATCCAAACAATACAAGTTTAAATCCAACAAATCGAAACAATTCAAATTAAACCAAGTCAACCCACTTAAATTAAAAACCAATGGAATCAAAATAACTTAAACATGAACACAAACAATATCAATTTAAATAAATTGAATCCAAGCAATTCAAAGCTAAATCTAAATAATTTCAATCAAATGTAATCAAAATAACACAAATTCAACTCTAAACAATCGCAACATAAATAATCAACTCTATCAACCTTACCCACCTAATCTAAACTATCAATTCTATCAACTCATTGAACCTAATCCAAACCTATCATTTTGTAAACAATACCAGACCAAATAATGTTATCACACCATCTACAACACCCTCCCAAAATACTCCAAGAGATCAAAATTATAAGACTTAAAAGACCTGGTTAAAACTTACAAGCAAGAGCACAAAGTCAACGAAAAAGGTTCAAATATGAAGTGGTATTCCCTTATCCTCTTGATTGGAAAATATCACAAATTTCATACCATCCATAACTTGAGATTCCTAAATTCAAAAAATATAAAGGCAAAGGAGATTCACATTCCCACATGAAATAATTTTATACGGCATGTCGAGAAGTGGCTTACGATGATATGTATTTAATCAATATATTTCCCCAAAGCCTATAAAGGTAAGATATGTTGTAATATGTTTACTACGAAATGATATGTCAAATCAATGTAGAGATCATTCTCTTCATGATGAAAACATTAGTTTAGGTCAAATTATAATGTTCGAAAAGTGAAACCCTAAAACTTTACCCTAGGATTTCAATGGTTTCCTTTCCACAACATTTCATTTAGAGTTTGAAGTAGCGAGGGTTTGATGAATCTAGACAAGGTATAAGACTGACTTACAACCTGAAAGTTGAGTAAACTTGCCCTTGACCAAACATGGGATGGATTTTTGAATGAAATACAATGATTTGACTAGACTAATGATGCAAATAACTATTTGAATGCAAAAACAACAAATTCAGAATGTCACAGATAAGTTTAAACTTCATAAAGAAACTAAGCAGAGTACTATGCACCTATGATGTCAATTTGGAGCTGATTTCTAAGGACCAAGTTGCGTAGCGCGACTATGTCCTAGTAGAGCAATGGAATCTGATTTCACAGTCCTCTAAAGCTAGATCAGAGCCTTCTTGTCTCGAGTTTGGCACTGTCAAATCTTTATCAAGTGTTGAGATAACTGATTTTTTCTATGTTGTCAAGTTGCAGGGTTTGAATACAACAACAAAGAACTAAACTTTGAACTTCTCCTAATTTGCTTCAAATCTAAAACCTGCACATTCAAAGAGAGAGGAAGGGTTGTGCCATATAGGGGCTTGCCTCAACGTCAAACCTTGTGTTGGTGTTTCTAACTCCACAATGGCAATGTCAATGAAAGAGAGCTTATCCTTTTGAGGGATAGAGGCTAAATGATAAATGAATAATGAACCAACAATGGACTGCAACTCACACCTCAAAAATAGCTTCCTTGAAGGACTAAAGTCATGCACATCTCCTCAAGGCTTGACTATTGTTTGTTTGATTTGCTTGAAGACCTACAAGGGTTAGATCTCACAAACAATATGATAATATAAACACAAACAAACTCACATAAAACTTGACATGATGCTTTGATATTGAATTGCTGCAATAAATCTTCTCTTGACTTGTTTGATTGCTTGATAATGATCTTGCTTCCAAAATTGCCTCTTCATGCTAGTTAGATTTGAAATGATGAAATGACTATTTATAAATATGTCCAATTAATCTAATTTCTCAAAAATTAAATTTCGATAGCAGACATTTGACATTTGAAATTTAAATAATAAAATGCCAACTCCAACATATTAAAATTTGGAGGAAAAAAAGGGGGACCAAGTCACCTAGGGCAACTTAGTCCTTTCCCTATTTTATGAAGTTGAAGGTGTCAGGAGCAAAATATCAAATGCTTGCATCGGTTTTCCAAATAGATTTTCTTTGTAAATGTATAAGTTGGCTATAGAATGCATAATTTGGGATATTACGTGTACAATTAGGTCCAATTAATTTGGGATATTACATGTACAAAATAGGTCCTATTTTGCATCCACAAGCCCTAATTAGTGCATTTTTCTAAGGATAATCCTAACATATCTCAAATGACCAATCATAAATTAATGATTTTGGTTTGTATGGCCCATATTTAGTGATATGGGACTCATACGCCACCTTGGACGTATGGGTCCCACCTAAGTTTTGGGGCCCAAACCTAAATTTAACATAAAACTAAACATTTCTTAAAATTTGTGTCCTGAGCTTAACCTATTGGGACTCATACACCCCAACGTGTATGAGTCCTGCTTAGCTTGGACCTAATTTTGAATTCAATTCTTGGCAAGATTTTATTCTCGTAGACTTGATGTCAGTTTTTAGTGTTGTAATTTTGGGAAATTTGGCATAAACAAGTATAAATACAAGGTTATTTCACATAATTTCTCCTAGCAAGTTTGCAAGTCATCTAGCAATTCAAGTGATCTTATGAGCATTCAAGTGAGAGCATTATAGAGCATTCAAGAGTGATTATCGAGCATTTTGGAGAATTATTCAAGATTCAAGCATTTTGTCAAAGTCATCATGCATGATGTTTATTTTTGAGCTAACATTTATAATGTAGGGTTTTATGATTCAAGCACGCATTCTAGTCATATCCTTCAAGCAAGAGTCAAGATCCACATTCATGCTAGCCATTACATACAATATTGTAGCCTTTTGTTCAAGGATTTGGTTAGCTACAACATTTCTTATTTGTTCATTCATCATTTCTTCATTCTATTTCTATTCATTTCAAAGTTTGATTACCAAAATGGTGACTAAGGCAAACCCCTATCCACTAACAAAACAACCTTTTTCCCTCTCTTTGATGTGTGATTTTCAAATCTAGGTTGAAGATCCATTAAAGAGAAAGATTGGAGAAAAGTTGTCAAGTTGTCAAAGTTGTCACTTGCATTGCAAGATCACGGAAAGTCACCTATAGGTTACAATTCAGTGTTTCAGAGTCGAAGATTTGGAAGGAGAGAAGATACAGGAGAACTTAAGAGGATATCAAAGTTTCAAATCAACCCTAATATTGGAACTAAATCGCCAATTGTGGCATATGAGTCCTAGTATACCAGATTTCAGGCATTTTCTATAGATCCTAGTTTAGCAATTCCAGATTCCGATTTTGGCCCGAAACCCTAAACTGGGACTAAATCACCCCTACTGGCGTATGAGTCCCAATGTGCATTAAAATTCAGATTTTAAGGACTTCAGACCTTGTTTCGAGCCTCTTCAACTTTCCAAGTGCACCTTTGATTATTTCTAGTTTATTATTCTGATTTGAGTTCATTTTCTAGATCATATCATTAGGTTTCGCATGTTATTTATATTTTGTCTTCCCAAGCCTTTGCTTGGTGGTGAACCCCCTTCTAGTCTTTAATCACACCCCTAGGACACCTTATTGCAAATCTCTTTCCCTCATTCCATTCCTAGATCTCTAAGGTTTCCTTATGTGAAACTTGTAGGAAATTAGTTGTTCTATCACCCAAAATATAGAGCAACAATTTTTGATGTTTCACTATTGCACCAAAAGATCGACCTGTTAATGCCCGATACAATCGCCAAAGTTAATTAATCTACAAGAGACAGTTAAGCCATGTCACGAACCCGAGTGTTGTGTTGTACAACACAAGGAGACCAAGGGCACACACCTTGCAACACAAAGATCCTTAATGGTGGTCTTTAAACTACTTAACAATAAAAAAAATTCTTGTTTTAGCCTCCCTCGGTATACCTCTTCTATTTGACCATTTACAAAAATATGCAAATTACAATTAGGCACCACATACCAACTTAAAGGGGCAAGAAAATTGATACTTGGCTAAAATTATATGTTCTTAACTTTTACAATAAGTAGGTCAGAATCAAATCCTAAAATGTAGGACTAGTTTGCAAAATGCTAGTTGATATAATGTGCAAATCTGCAACTTGAAGAGGGAAACAAACTTTAACTTAATAAATTCTAAAGTTGCAAAAAAGGTAGGCTAACACCATTAGCTAGCACACAAGAGATTTCATTTTTTAACTTTTACAAGTTCAAAGCCGACACCACGAGGAAGCATATAGAGAACTCAAAGTGTCAACATGTTAAACTAATGAGAAGTTGAAATGGAAAAATAACAAACAACTTTGCAACTCTTATAAATTTCATCGGTCCAGAACTGAACTTGCCTTATTACAAACCAGAGCCCAAGTCCAAATTGTAATAGGCACTAAAATGTTCATTTTAAACAATTTAACTCATGGAAATTAGAAATTTAGAATTATTTAGCTTTGGAAATTATACAATTGATATAATTGTATTTTAATTAAGTATATTCTACAATTCTTTTAAGGGATTAAATTAATAAATTCAATGCTTTACTCTAAATATAAGATATGAAGAATAAATAGGAGTATAAATTGAAAGTGGTAAAGATGAACTACGGCTACAACATTGGAATGCATGAACACTTACCAAGGATTATATCAACTAAAGGAATCTCTAGAGAATAAAGGAGTATTTTAAAAGTGTACACTACTCTTGTGACATGCATTTATATGTCAAATTTTATGACATGTAATGAAGAAATAAAATTAAAAATGACAAGTCAAAGTGACCTTTCACATTCTAAACTATTCTCATTTTTTAATTTTGGGGGGAATGGTTTTTGGCCTTCTTATCCATATGTTGCTTATTATACATCCTTGTAATTCATTTTTAAGGGATGGAAGCTATGGAAACCCATTGAAACACATTAAAAAATATAATATACCAAATTTTATTCCAACTTTTCTAGGTTTCCAAGTTTTCGTGTTCTAAATTTATTTTCCTTCCACATAATTCTATATATTTACTTCACTAAATGTGTGAGTTAATGTGTCTTTCAGGCCACTTGCACTCTATCACCAATAAAGTGTCTTGCATGGTAATATAGACCACATTGGTGAAAGGGAAGTTCATATTTGATTCCTCCAAAGCTTTGCAATGTCATGTTTAGGTTGTGAGCAACTAATCTCACAAATATTGGTTTTGTGTTGATTCTATCCACTTATAAAATGATGTGGATGATTGACAATAAGTTTGAATTTGAATTTTCCTTCTCTAACCGTTTTCTCTCCTTCCTCTATTTTTGTCATTTTTATCACGATGTTACATTAGGATATTCATGATAAATTTTAAATCATGAAAGGCAATACATAAAATTATGCGGTTTATGCATGAAATTATTTATATTACTCCCACATATTTAAGTTTTTGAATAAATTGAAAAACTCACATTGGCTAATAGTGTATATTTCCTCTCAATGGGTCTCTTTCCTTGTTGACTATTATCATATTCATATAGCCCCTCGTAACCAAACCATCAAAGCTTATTTCCAACTATGGGATTCTAGTAAGCCTTATATATTTATTGTACTATTTTATAGATATTTCATAACGATAAAAAATTTAAATATGGAAACGACCATTGTCGTTCCATGCTATAGATTTAACAACTTGCAAATATATTGATATCTCAAAAACCACATCAATAGTAATGGTACTAAGAGTGCATAAAGATAGTATTAGAGTAATTTAACAAGTATATACATTGAATTAGTGCTATCAACAAAAATTATGCTATCTTTAAAAAGAAAAACTAATTTTGTGATTCTACATGTATAAATCACTTCTTTATTGGTCAAATTAAAGCATGTCAAAAAAATCCTAAGTAGGTGAAAAAACCAAAAAATTGGGCAAGGTCGAATAACTTTTGTGTCAAATAATTGGTCAAGGTGAAATTGGAAAAGGTTGACACTTTGGTGAATACTACAGATGCATTGACAAAGCCTATGAGCATGGAGAAGTTTAGATGGTGTTTCTATTCCATGGGCCTCATGGACCAAAGAAGTTGATTGTTAATTGGCTCTTGAAAGGTCTTCGATAAGTGCCAAAATGTTGGGATTAAAGTGTCTCAACCTTTACAAGTCCTAGCATTTGATTTATTCATTTATTAATTATTTTATACCTAAGTTTATTTGCTACTATGTCAAGTCACTTTGTGGGACCTACTAGTTGAGGTGCAATCCTACATGGAGGTGACTAGGATGACATGCAAGCTAATTATGTGGAAATAAGCATCCCACTTTGTAGATCCCATTGTCAAGTTATAATTTTGGCATGTTTCATGTTGTAAGAATTCTTATGATTGATTTTTTTATCAATTTATTTAATGACAAATTATGACGATGTAAGATTCAAGTATGAAAAATTAAGGATACGTAGGCCCCATGTGTTGGAGGTGCCTATGCATGGAAGGCACATTACAATTTCAAAGTGGTTGTGCATGTTGAGAAAGGTGTTGGAATTGAAGAAGACTATGATAGGTTGGTCTTAACTATGATGGTATTTTACATGAAAGGGTGTTGCATGCATACAGGTACTATGCATGTTAAGGAGGTTTGTTTGAGAGTATCAAACCATTAGATTCTTGCCATGTGGCAATCGTAGGCATCCACCTTTGATTTCTTCTCATCTTACCTTATAAATTCTATATATTGGGTACTTATGAATTTGTATGTAGAGGTTGAAATTATTTACAAGTATCATAATGTTGAGGGATTGATTCCAAAATCTTGTCATTGATTAGAGACTCATGTTAATGAGATAAGCTTTAGATAGTGTATTGTAACCATATTTGATTACTAATAATACAAAGCTTTGCGCTTTTAGAGTGTGGGGTTTTTACTTGAAATGGTTTTCCCAACATATACCTAGTCTTATAATATATTTCTTTACTACATGTTTATTTTGTTATTTCTATGTCCATATAATAACTATAACTCTTAAGGGGTTATACCAATCAACAATACTCAAAAAGACTATTTTTGTTTCCTCCGAAAGCATCCTTTCAACAATCCTCTAGAAGCTTGTTTCTACATTTGAATGGGAACCTTCAAAATTCTAAGTAATAAACGATTATTTCTATATTTCTGATGAAGATCTAGGCGGATTAGCTATAGAGAAATCAAATCTTTAGCAACCAAATTTGATTTCTTGCAAAAGACTAAATAGTACGTACATTTAATATTAATTAAGAATATAATAATTATTAAATAATCTCCTCATTAAGCATGATAACTTTGTCACCTGTAATAATTATTTATAAATAATATTGTCACCTTTCCTCTATGTCATATACGAAGAAGGTGGCACGATAATATTTTGCATTCCTTTTCATTATTAGCCAGTCAATGCACCTTAATCACCTCATTTTCTACATTCGAACATTAATTTCTCCCCAAATCTTTCCCTAAACATTCAATTTATATTCAAAAATCACCAACTATGTAAACCCCCTCCTTGCCAATTATCCCAACATCTTTTTAGGGAGGAGCAAAAAAGTGTGAAGAGGAAGGATAAGCCATATTCTCTAGGAAAGCTACTTCAAGACCAAGAATCAATGAATATTTTTCAGATTAGTGGGATAGCTAAAATTTATACAAAATTTAAAGGCTACCACCCTAAACTAGTCAAAGAATATATTCAAAAAAATTCAAAAGATTCTTCCACAATCTCCAAAAGAACATTTAAGGTAAGAATCAAGCTCATCTCTCAAATTTTTGAAATTGTTAGTAAAGGAAATGATATACATAGAGAAATGCAATTGGCATATCAAGAAAGGCTAACAAAATTCACCAAGAAAGGAGAAAACTTGCCAATTAATAACTAATAAAAAGGGTAAAAATAAGGGTATTAGTCGGGACGCCATTTCTAAACCCTAGAAATTGGTGCTAGCCTAGGTGATGAAATATATTACCCAAAAAAGTCAACCTGGCATGGCGGTGGGTCTAGCATGGTGCAAAAAGTCTAATATTGAGTTAACCTACCCCCATATCAATATGAGTCTTTAAAAATTAAAGTGGATAGGTATAAGAAATTAGCAAGACCCCTAAAACACCATGAAATAACTATTAATTTTTAAAATTATTGCTCAAGAAAATGATCTCCATGGAAAAAAGCAACTGACATATCAAGAAACACTAAAAAATTTCACCAAGAAAGGAGAAAACTTTCCAATTAATAACTAATAAAAAGGGTAAAAATAAGGATATTAGCCCTAGGGGCACCACTTCTAAACCCTAGAAGTTGGTGGTAACCTAGGTGATGAAAAATTTTACCTAAAAGAGTCATCTTGGTATGGTGGGGGGTCTAGCATGGTGCAAAGAATCCAACATTAAGAGTTAACCTTCCCCCATATCTATATGATTCTTATTAATTATAGTGGATGGGTATAAGAATGGAGTAAGACCCCTAAAACACCACAAAATAATTATGTTGCTTTACAAATATCAAATTTTGAAAAACCACAAAATAGAGAAGAAATGGATAAAATTCCTACAAACCTTGGAGAACAAAATCAAAAGATTATAAATTCAGGGACCCTCTAGATCTACTCTTATGGAAGCTCCTTCAAATATACTCTAGTAGACCCCTAAAGATCAATATTCCCTAGGCGGACATGGATGTTTTGGAACACCTGAACAGCTACCCATAGGAGAACAAATTCAAGGATAATCAAACCAAGAAAGCCCTGACCCTCAAAATAAAGTGGAAAAAATCCCCTCAGATGATGAAGGAGAAAGAGGTAGTCTTGGGTAAAAAGAACTAAAAGTAAGAAAGAAACAAGCATCCCACCCTCTCCTCTCTTTAGCAGTAAGTGCCAAAAATTCAAGCAAACTCTTAGCTCTAAATAGGATACATAACAAGAAAACCCTGAGAAATAAACTATAGCAGAAGATCAAGCTATAGACTTTACAAAGGAACATGACACTTCATTAATGAAACTCTAGCACAAGAAGAAAGCCACATTTTTTAGGAAGCCATAATGGCTAAAGAAGAAATGCAGAACAATTCCCCCTACAACACAATCAATCTAAAGTAAAATATCCAACGACACCCTCATTGGAAGAAGACGAAAGGATTTTAAAAGAAACTCAACTTGTATTGTATTTATCTACAGTAGAAAAAATACTTTTAGAAGGAAAACAACAAATTGAGAAATTGAAAATGATTTTGGAGAAAAAAGACATGTAGTCAAAACTGTAAAAGGAAACATTTAAAAATTTGTTAGTAGAAAAGGATAGAGATTTTTGTGTTTAAAAGAGCGGCTTGACCAACCCCAAGAGATCTCTAGTGTCAACCCTAAAATAGGAGTTAAAGTATAATGTTTAACAAAATAAAATGCCAACTTACAAAAAGGAATCACAAGCCTAAAGGATAACTGCAAATAACTAGAAGATGCCAAAAGTGAAGCTTGTAAAATATGTGAATTACTACTGAAAATAAGGTAGCCCTTCATTTATCAAATTTGGGCGGTGGGCCTAGCTCAATTGGCTAAAGCATCCTATTGCAGGCAAGAGGTCACAAAGTCTAGTCTCCCCACCGTTCCCATGGTACCAGAGGGCGAGACACACCAGCGCCACCGGCCACATGAAAACAGTTTACCAAGCGCACTACAGTTTATAGGGGGAAGGATACTTGATCGATTCCTGCAGCCTAAAAAAAAAAAGGTAGCCCTTCAAAGTTTATAGCAGATTTTTGAATGAACAATTCTTAAGATGGGAGCGCTTGACGATTTTGTGTAATTTACCCAAGATATATATGATTAGAAGTTTTTGGAAGATTTTAAGAAGTCTACAGCAAAACAACAAAATCTTTTGTGCGAGTTTTTCACACAACTTTTGGTTGAAAAATTTACAAACTTCTTGATCAACCTCTTTGTAGGTGAAGTATAATTAAGTATTTCATTTCCACAAAGAGAAACTAGGTGGCATGGCAGTAAAATATAAGGGTATATCAGAAAACAGAGAAAACCAACACATTTTTAATGAGACAGCAATTAAAAAAAATAATAGGCCTTTAGAGATAAGTTTCAATAGATGCTAAAATATCCAGCAATGACTAATTACACCCAAAGTTTAATGTTATGTTATAAATTTCTCAATGATGTTATTCATAACTTTCTTAAAACAACTTATGCAGCCTATGTGGAAAGATATAAAACACTAACTCTGCAACTCCAAAAACGAGAACAATATTTCTTGAGAATTTTATGTTGTTTTCTAGGAAAGCCAAAGAAATTTTAGAAATGTTAAACAAATACAAAGAAAATTGGATTAGAATGAAATATAGACCATCCATCATTCTCTAACCAATCACCCTATTGAAAGTTACTAGTGCACAATCTAAATGAAAATTTCACAAATGGAAGGAAAAGATAGATAGTTTAAAGGGCGGCATTATTTTATTTTTTTATGAATAGGCAGCTATCAATATTAATTCAAATATAAAGATACATATTCACAAAAAAAGGTGGGTGGTAGAAAGGGCGGCATTATTAATCCTTGAGAGATTGACAAAGAAGCACACTTTATTTAAAATATTAATCATTTATTTGAAGAAGAATACACAAAAAGGGAAGCAAATCAACCACAATAATAAGCAAAGAGAGAAGCAAGAGGACCTGCTTAACGATAGAAGCGAGGGAGTGATAAAGTTTGAACATTTATCCATTTTTGACAACTTATCACACTCCATATACCCCTATCATGCCTAAATTAATAAGATTATATAATAAATCAATTTCAATATTAGCTAATATTGATGCATGTATACTAGTTTCTCTTTCTATGTTAATGAAGATTTTAATGCTAATGATCATAGGTCAAAGGATGGATTTCTACAAAACTAAGACAAGATCGAGAAGAAGAGGACTTTTGGAGTACCGCATCCGTAGAGATCCAAATTTTTTGAATAATCTACGAAGCATTCACAGACTAGGTCTTTGCGAAAGGAGTTTGAGACACAGCAACCTCTTATTTTTCCTAAAGCTGTAAACTGCCACCAAACTACTAACTCTCTAAAACTTTAGAACAATAAAGGACTCCTATTTTAGAACAGTTCTCTTAGGTAGTTAAACTACTTTCATTTAATACAATTCATAATCTTATTTATAGGGAAACCAAGGGAGGTGTCCCCAACATTTTTCCCACTTCCGCATTTTCAAGACATCCCAAGGATGGGCGGACACCGAGGGAATGTCCCTAGGCCATCCCCAAAAAATTAAAGGAGGAAACGCCCCCGCAATACGGGGACGTGGTGAATGTATGTGGGAACAACCATCCACACGCCCCCCCCCCAATAATGTCACTTTTTACAAAAAAGCACTCTAATTTAATAAAAACATTTTAAAATTATTATTATGTGGGCCCTCACACCTAGCTTGCCCTAAATGGACAAAAAGAGGTCCATTTCATTTCAATTCTAAATTTTATTTGTGTAAATATATTGTACCAAGGTTTAAAGGAAGAGAAAATTGTTTGAGGAATTGAAGGAGAAGTTACAAAAGAGGTTGAATCTAGGGCACAATTGGTAGTGAGGTTGCAAATTATTCAAAGAAGTAAGTCATTCTATCAAAACTTTTTTTTGCAAGCTTTTCAAAGATTAAAGTAAGAAATGTCTGATTTTTTTATTTTTCATTTTTTTAATTTAAATTTTGATTAAATCTCAAAAGTAACATGAGCAGTAGTGAGAATGACAATAGTGACAATGAAGTGCAAGAAACTCAATAAATGTAAAGGTTTCAACCTCATTAGAGTGTAGAAATGTTGGTGATGGAAGTGAACAATAAAAGAATCCATTTGAATGCCCTTCAAAAATCTTGAAAACTTATGCAAAGGGCCCTTTTAACAAAATAACCTCTTCTCCAATTTTTGACAGCCCTAGATAACAAAGGAAAAAATTCAAGGGGGAGTAAGGTGTGGTTGTGTAACATTTGTAATACATATTTTTGAGACAGCTACACAAAACTACAGTCTCACTTCTTGGGTCTTAAACATCGTGGAGCTAAGATTTGTCTAAACATAAAGGAAGGTGAGAATCTAAAGGCTCATAGATTACACATGGAAGTAAAAATTAGGTCTATCCGTCTAACAATGTTGACACATTCTATTGCAAGTGGGCATTCATCTATGCCTATGTCATCCATGGCTAGCAGTGGTAGTAGTGATATTTTCATAAGAGGAAAGAGAAAGGTTAGTGGTGATGAGAGGCCAAGAACAATTGCAAGTATGTTTAATGTGTAGGCACGAGATGCAAAAGATTCTTCCATTGCAAATTATTTTTATGCCGATGTCATCCCGTTTCATGTGGCTTATTTCTCATATATCAAAAAAATGTTCAAAGATGTAGCATCTATCGGTACCTCATTTTGAAGGCCACACAAACTACTGAGAGGGTGGGATGAATTAGTACATCTACTCAATTTAAAACTCTTAACTTCAACATAAATATCTGAATATGAAACTTGAATCCTCACTACTACTAGTAAAGCACTTAACATGAACACACACATCTACACAAGAGAACACCAGATATACCTGGAAACCTAAGATGGGAAAAACCATGGTGAGAATAGCTGCTTGGATCTACTGTCCAAATTCAATCTCATAAATTAGGAATTTAACAAGTGAATTTTATAATATGAAGTATATACCAACCTACCAAAGGCACCAATCCCCAATTGTACTTGTAGCCACCAACCTACTAAAGACACCAATCGCCAATACAATGAACTAATCACCAACTCTATAAGTATAACACCTGTCCTATAGAAATACACTGGTAAAGCTTGCAAACCTTCTGTGTAGCAGATACATCTCATACATGTTTTGAACTAGCTTAAGACACTCTTCATATGATCTTCTAATAATAGTTTATACTCTGAGTTGCAACACTCTTTGAATAACTCTAGCTTCACCAGATACTTCTTGTGTCTTCACTCACCACCTTCGCTTCAATTATACTTCACATTATCCATTTGTATAAATGTATGATTATATACAATAAATTATATAAAACATTACTCCATGTCGGCCAAGGGTGCACAAATAACCAGGACAGTATAAGGTGGACCTAAATTCAAATTTCATGAAACATGTAATAGGTTGGTCCAAAAACAAATTTGTTGCCACCAAAAGAACATGATGTCCTGTGCTACCACATGAACCTTAACCTAGACCTATCTTAACATTCCACTCTACCTCTAGGTACCACACACTACTAGCTAATACCACACTATTCTCGAACACCACCTTGATTATAGACAGGGACAGAGAACCTTCTGTCACTTCAATCTTTTTACATGTTGAACATATCTTCTGAAAACTCTGGAATATGATAGAACATGTGTAGGCATACTCTCCTCTCAAATCAAAAAGTCAACATTAGGCTATCCTTTAATTCTGCATTTCAAGATTTGGATCACATAGTTGATTTCATTAGGTATTTTATTTTTATCTCCCGAAAGTACATTTCAATCATTTCTCTCATAAGGAAAATAAGAGATCCTCCATCCCCATAAAGTTGACTCACCTCTAGGTTGAAAGTCAATTCTATCCTTGGGAGAGATCTCTCCTTTTCTAATGAAATAAGAGGAAGCATTGATGTGTTAGGTCATCCTTCCATTTTGGTGAACCCTTTCACACCTACCCACTTTTTTGATGTTTCATTTTCGTGAACCTGACATTGTTACACTATAAGATTTTCGATTTGGAGATCCTTCAAACCCTAGATCTAGGATTTTGCATTAGTTTGCATTGGATATCATTTAGGGTTTTTTAAATTGCATTAGTTTATATTTCATTTAAGGTTTTAAAAGTGCATGTTGCATCGTTTAAAATCTCAAAAATTCAAAAATTTATATACATATTGCATTCATCTCACATAATAGTTTGCATATTAGTATTTTTTAATTATTTACACCAAAAAATTTAAATAAAATTGCATCTAGGAAGTTGTCATTTTGCTTGTTGTTTGCCATCAAATTGCACTTGCATTCCATCATAACTTTTTGGAAATCGATAACTGAAAGTCTATGTTTAAAACCTAAATCAGAGACCTTAATTATCAACTCAAAAAGCCAAATTTTAATTTTTCAAACCCCTATGCAAGGACCCATTCACCCTAGGACGAATTTGTCCTTAAACAAGTCATTTTCCAAATTTCTAGGCATAAATTTGTCTATGTTTTCTTTATCTTTGGTTATTTTTCAAAACAAGTGTATTCTTCAAACATAAAATTTCTATTCAAAACTCATCATTTTTAGTTTCTTGCATTCAAAAATCAGAAAATTCTTGCATGTCATATCTGAAAATTGCTATATCCTTTTACATACTTGCATTGTACTTCCTATTTTTGAGTGTTTGTCATATTTGTTTAGTACTTTTTGTCCATTTTGGGTGCACTTTTGGTTTGGTGAAACTTGTATGAGTATTACTTGACCTAGTGTCCTATTGCTAATACTTCAATGAGATGTAGTTCAAGACTCATGGCATCTCGTGTCGATACATCCGTTGTGGATCTTGAGTTTTCTAGCTCTTTCACTCATTGTGCTAACACTAGCCAACCCATGTTGGAATCCATACCTGAAATAACATATCCTATGACCTCCAATCTCATTGATGTTGAAACCATTGCTCCTCATGTTCCCCAAGAAAACTTGCAAAAAATGGATAAAGCCTTAGAAAAACTTTAAAACCTTGTTAGTGTTGAATATATTGCTAGCACTATAGTTCCTTTCATAGACAACATGAGAAGAATGTTTGATAATGAATTGGGAATAGAAATTGTGTGAAAATTATATCATTGACGATCATGTCCCTACAATCGCTAGTTGTGTTCAAACTTTGGGATACACTCAAAGTCAAGGTGGAAGTAAAATTCCTCCCCATATAACTGTGGCCTCTATTCCTACATACACTCATTCAACTATTACTACAATAAGACAACCAACTAGCAACATCAATCCAACTTTCATAAAAGTCCACTAGGAATCCTTTTAGCTTTGTGAATTTAAACATCATATCTCCTAACCCATCACCTCTCACAAACTTGCAATTCACTTTTCCTCCCAACACATATACACCTCCACCTTATTCACCTCCATCTCAAAACACAACCAATGATTTTTTCCTTAACCAACTTTTACAAAATGTATCATCCCTCCACAAAAAATTTACACATTGAACCAAAATCAAAATGGCCTACCTTCATAATATGTCAAACAAAACCCATTACCATAGGATATATTGAAAGCACAAATGCCACAAAGCATAGAGATTCCTAGATTTGAGAAATATGGTGGTAAAGTAGATCCGAGCAACCATGTCTCAGTATACACAGCCTAATGTAGTGACTTCATTTTCGAAGACAAGCTCTTGGCTAAGATTTTCCTAGATTCTTGAAAGATACTTCCTTAGAATGGTTTCGCTCTTTACTAAATAATTCAATTTGTTCATTCAATGAACTTGTTGATGCCTTCCCCAACCATTTCCAAGTGCACATTGGTCCTAAGATGGCTCTACTTGATTTAATGAAATGTAAACAAAATAAACATGAAAAGGTCACTGATTTCATAGCACGATACCAATTTCTCTACTCAAAAATCAACATTAAGATTCTTGATGTCGATGTTCAAAGAATGTTCATTGAAAACTTGCAAACCAATATTTAAGATAAGCTTGGGATGATCAGATTCCCCTCAGTCACTCACTTGTGCACGACTGATTTGTGTAGGATCTAGACTAGATTGCAGTTTAAATGCTTAACTTTTACAATGCTTTATAATGATTATTTCAAGTTAATTAAAACAAAATTAACTTAAGGAAATAACATAAAGAACGTAATAACAAGGTGATTATAACAGAAAGAAAGGAAATGAGAGACATAAAGAGAGAGAAGAAGAAGAGAAGTGCAAACAACGCTTGATAACGGAGTTCGTCACAGAATGTGACTACGTCTCCGGGTCCACTCCAATAGAGAGACCGATCCGATTAACTCCAAAATCGATTACAATAGCACCACCATTCTTCAAGCAATTCGGCAGCGTAACGATGCTCTGATATGCAAGAATGATCTGAAAACTCTTCAACAAGACCTCTCTTTGATTATCTCCACAGCTTCAAGACTTCGTCACCTGGAAGAAAACTTATGCCAATCCTCACCTCAAGCCCCCTTTTTATACAAAGAATTTCTTCAATTTGGCTCTCAACCAATTGATTTGCAAAATATTCTCCAAATCACCTTATCTCTCCAAAATACATAAAAATCTTCAAAAATCTCCCAAAATCCCCTAATTACATATAAAAAAATCAGAATAATCTCCCTTATTTGAATATACATCTCCATAAATTAATTTTAGCCCTTCAATCTTCTTATTCTCGGGCTTTGGAGGTTTTGGAGGTTATATTTTAATCTTTAAAAAGATTAAATAGTTGTTTGTTTATTTTAAATTAGGAGTTTGTTTTTAAAAATAAGGCATTCGGTTTGAAAAAACAGTCAAAACAAAACCGAGCCACATAGTTTTCAAAGAATACGCGGGGCGTATCGGTGGCCAATCCATTTTATTATCCGGTCGGTCTGGGGTTCCAACCCCGACCACTGGCTTTTCTCACCGAACTTCTAACCAACGACAATAAAACAAACGAACACACTATTCATACTAGCGCGTCCTCCGTGGTCTATTGGTAAGCCGGCGGAATAGGAGGGCAGAGGTTGTGGGTTCAATCCTAGCGAACATAATTTTTAAACAAACAAATGAAGTTATCATCCCACGCGGAGAGAAGAGGGACCGACGTGCCGCACCAAAAGACGGCCACGTGGCAGAACACGATTGGCTGCAAACAAGCACGTCACTGCCACCTGTCAACAACCCATTCGACGACAATACTGCCACACGACGCTGACTGTGTGTACGGAGGGACACTTGTCGCGTTCTGATTCGCTGCTGGAGACACATCATCGCCGACTGTACGCTGACTGGACGCCGACGTGGCCGATGACTGTGCTGATGCGGACGATGATGTGGATGCTGACAGTGCTGATGATGTGGCGTACGGATTCCACGTGTCAACACTTCATTCGCTGCCGTTGACACGTCACTGCCGACTAGACCGCTGATTCGGATGCCACGTGTCAGACGCCGATAAGGCCGTACCATCTGACTCACATGCCACGTCATTGTACGGACATGACACGTGTCGTCTTCTGATTGGTTCCGTACGATGACTCTGTTGCCACGTGTTTCAGCCGAATTCATCCAAGTGGATTCCGTACGGTACGGACTGGTTGATGACGTCAGCAACTGTACCCTCAAAGTCAACCGAACTTTGACTGCTGATAACTCGAGCTTCCGATGTCAGATTTCGACGAAACGAACACCGTCGAAATCGTCTCGACGAACTCTTCGCGATGACGCCGGTTTCATTGATTTTTGACGACGCCGTTTTTTCCGCTTCCTGGATGCCCCTGATTCTAGTTTGACCAAAGGTTTGACTGGCCATAACTCGTGCAAACGGACTCCTTTTCACTCCGTTCGAGTTGCGTTGGAACCAGGACGCTGAGCTCTTTTTGATGGTGCAGATTTTGGAGAAAAATAAGACACTTCAATTTTCACTGAAAAATGTCCACCGGATCAACGACTCTCTATGACTATCCGAATTCACTTAGTCATCGCGAAGCAAAAACTTCATCCAACCATCATGAAAAATCTGAATCTGTGCCTCATAATAATTTCCAACCATTCAAGAAATGGAATAAGGCCTTTATACAAATAAATCCCCCTTAAATGAATCAACAAGTTCAATCTCAAGTACCTACCATAAAAACTACAAATCCATATCAATTCAAAGACAAGAATAGACAATTTACTCAGTGACCTGATACCCTTGATTCCATCATGTTGCAACTCTTAGGTAAGAACCTAATTACCTTACCTCCTATTAGAACCCTTGATCCTACTAATCCTTAAAACATTGACTATAATCCAAATGCCCTTTTCCATTATCATCGACAAAATGGACACGATACAAAATGATGTATGCATCTTAAAAATATTGTGCAAGGCCTCATTGATTATAATCACATCCAAATTGGTGGCGTTAATGATCAAGGAAATAAGTCTATTACCCCACCCAACCAAAATTTGCAATTTTTTACCAATCTAATGCCAAATCATAACATCTCATTTGTTAAAGCTACTGACACCAAGAATGATGTCATGATGTTAAAAATATACAAGACATGACTAATGATAACATGATTGACAATGGGGATGATATATGCACTATGTTCAACCTCGAAAGGGCCAAACCAAAATGCCTCTTGACATTGCTTTCTCACAAAATGACATAATTAAACATGTACCTGAAGGTCCTCTTTACACAATCACAAGAGTCAATAACAAGCCTACTAATGGGATATTAATTGATCATGTGTGTGTACAATGTGATCACTGAGCAATTTTCGTTTGTACATGAACTTTATCAATATTTTTACGAACAATCGAAAGAATGGATCAAAACACATAATTATTTTTCTTGCCCTACGATAGGTTCAATCACTCTCCCCTTAAAAGTTGGACCGAAACAATTAAATGTCACATTCTCCATCATTTCGTTGCCAGACCAATTTTGTGTCAAGCTAGGCTATCCATGGCTACACTCCATGGTTGTCATCCCATCGATAGTGCATAAATGCTTAAAATTTCCATTTGGTAATGAAATTTTCATTGTGCATCATAGTGGTTTTAATCTCGCGTCGTCCCATGGAAATTTCTCATCAAGGATTTCTTTTGGCCCAAACCTATCGCGCCTATTAAGCCTCGTGAGGACATCTTTTTCAAATCTTACCAAAAGCTCAAGGCAAAGCCAATAGCAGAATTATCTCTTAGCAATATCCCTCAACCCATGCTTCAGTCTCCTATCATTGATGAAACCATGACTGAACCACAAGCTCTTCTAAGTAACTAGGGTGATCGCACAATAGTGGTTTACACTTTTTGACCAAACTCGACACTAAAATAATTTTTTTTAACTAAATCTTCACTTTTGGGCACCTATAACGACTAAACCGTGAGGAATTTGAAGATGATGCAAACTAGAGTTTCATGACATTTTGTCTGTAGATTATAAATATTTTTTTCTCAAAATTTTGGAATCAGATTGCACTTCGTTTTCCATCTCCCTCGAAAACTAGTTTTTTTCATAAAACAACATTTTTAAAAAGTGACGCTCACCGTATTACGCATAACTTTTTTCCATGAAGGATAAAATTCTAATTCTTTCGAATTTAGATTTGTAACTCCGATATCTAGTGCTTCCACTCGGTTAGATAGTTTTTTATTGAATATTTTTTATTTAATCAAATTTCAAAATCAAACCAATTACAATTCAGACACAACGCGGCCGTATAACACGTAACTTTTTTTGTATGTATCAAAATTCAATTTATTTATTTTTGTTGGATCAAGGACTTCAATATCTGGTGCACTCATCTTTTTCAAAAAAAAAAATTGACAATCTTCTATTTTTCCACATATGCTAAACAAAGAGTTTGATTTGGTGAAAAACCTACATTCACAATAAATAAAAAATAAATATAATAATTAAATTAAATTTATTTAAAATTATACTTTTTGGGAAGCTTACAATAAGGACTAGACATACTTACAAAAAATAAATTTTAAGTGAATTCATTTGATCCCCGAAAAAGGTAAATCAAAAGTTGTTTTTATCAGCATTTTGATAGGTGTAAAGGAGACTCCATTATAAGTATGGTTTAAAACTAGCGGGGTTCTATCCAAGGGGTTTCAACTAAGGTAGTTTGATCAAACCTTTTTCAATTGGAATGATTTAAATGAAATTTTTAAAGGCTTAAATCATTATATTTTCTAAAAATATGTGATTTCGGCAAAAATCAAAATCTTCCATAAATTGTAAACTAGCTTTGTGGGATCACCCACCAAGATAAATCCATGACAAATCCTTCACCTATTTCCTATAAGAGACCAAGAGATAACCATACAATTCTCGTTGTGCCTCCTAAGATCAAACAAGTTTATAAACCTAAAGAGAAAGTGGTTGACCAACCCTCGATGGTTCCTTCCATTCCTCCCTTGTGGGAAGAAAAGAAACTTATGGTTGACAAACCCGCTCCTACACAATCACAACTTGAAAACCCTGCAAAAAGAAATAAAAATTCTAAAGAGCATAGGAATAGATGTCGTGTTATTGCTTGTAAGTTAAAAAAAGAGAATAAACAAACAAATCAAGATCAAAATCTAACTCAAGAAAAGCGTGATGATTCTTTACCTTCGTCGCAACAACAAACACATGAAACCTCTCTAGACATTATCATTAGACCTCTTGTTGTGATTAATTTAGATGATGATGATGAGATTGTTAAGATTGATGAGGAAGTGCATACTGAAATAAAATTGTTATTTTCCTCTTCTATGAGCCTAGATGAAAACAACCATGATAATCCTCCTAACAAGAGTGCATCACCACGTGTTGAACCTAGTGATTTTCCTAGTACAGCACTCGTTGTTGCCCCTTTGGCTAGTCATCTGCCTTCTGTATATGGTGAACAAGATTGGAATATGGATACCTTGATTTAGGTCAGCTCGCATGTGTTATACTAGCATTATGTCTTCTTTTCATGTTCTTTGTGTGATTGCACGTGCATAATGTGATCCCCCGTACTGTGTTTCTTAGTGAGTCTTTACGTTTGTGAGCCTACTTTGGATGAACCTTGTCACTCTATTGGTGCAAGGATACAATGAAAGCAAATCTATTGTAACATTCTTCTATTTGTATCTTCATTCTTCTATCTATCATAATCATTGTCTTTTTCATTTGCCTTGTGTTTTCCTTTCGGGGACAATAAAAAGCATCAAGACAATTAGGTCCCTTCCATGTTGACCCAAAAGGCTTCTCCTTTGTTTTCACTCTCTATGTTTCATTCTTCCTTTGTGCTCATTGTTCCATGAATTTTTTTGGGAATGATGATGATTCTGAGCTTGATTATATCATTGTAGCAAAGACATACGCTAACCCCAAATCTGTGGATCACTTATTTGTTATCTAGAAACATATGTTTGGCATAGGGTTTTCCAAATAAGCTCTCATGTCTCTTTCATCTGTTGGATTTTATCATATAGGGCGGTGTTTAGCAATTCCTTTAAAGTTGGGGGGAATTATGCCTCCCGCTCGTTGCTTGCTTGATGACATGACCTCTTGTTGAAAGTATCATCTTCTTATTTCACATGATGTGTCTTCTTGTTGGTGACATCGGTCTTGATGGAACACTAGGGTTAGGACCTAGACCTATTTCACTTAGTTTCACTCAAGGAAACCCTCGAGATCTCAATCCCAAGATGGAATGAAGGAAAGAGATATGCTAAAGGTTCTCCTAGGGTATGATTAAAGACTGAAAGAGGGTTCACCACCAAGCTAGGGCTTGGAAAGACAAGTAACATGCAAGACCTAATGACAAAACCTAATGATGAGAAAAACTTCAACAAATAACCTTAGAAATGAATGCAAAACATAATAGAAAATTGAGAGAACACAAAGGTGCACCTAGAAACCTGTAGCAACTTAAATGAAGACCTGAAATGCTGAAATACTAAATTTAAGGCATATTGGGACTCATACGCTAGGTTGGACATATCAGTCCCAGTCTAGGGTTTTTACACTGAAACAGGAATTTGATGATGGCAAGTCTAAATCTTTAGAGATCTAGAAAATGACCTGTATTGGGACTCATACGCCAAAAGTGGCGTATCAGTCGTGCTTAGATTTTTTGGAGGATCAAGATCTAAATCTACTCTTCAATCTTTGCTCTATCTTCTCAACCTGATTTTCGGATCTAAACTGCTCAATTCTGCTCTGTAGGTGTTTTTTAGTGATCTTGTAAACAAGGTGACAACTTGGACAACTTTGTAAACTTGACAACTTCTTTCCAATCTTGTTCTTCAAGATCTGCAAATCACACACTAAAGAGAGGGAAAAATGTTGTTTTGTTAGTAGAAAGGGGTTTGCCTTGGTAAAACCCTGCTTTGGTAATCAAACCTTGTAATGAAATCAAATAGGAAGGAGTGCTGAATGAAAAAAATGCTATGTTGCAACTCACCAAACCCTTGAACAAGATACTGCAAACATGTATGAAATGGCTCCAATGGATGTGAGTCTTGACTATTGCTTGAATGTTGTAGATCTTGAATTGAATGCTTGCTTGAATCATGAAACCCTACATCACAATTGTTAGCTCAAAAACAAACATGATGCATGATGACTTTGACATGATGCTTGATACTTGAATAATGCTCCAAAATGTTTGATAATCAATGTAGTGTAGAAAAATGTATCCCTCTACATTTTCACACTTGTTTGCGCCCGCCTTATTCAATTTTTTTCTTTTTTATGCCTTAAATGGTCCTATTTGCATCCACAAGCCCAATCCTTTATTAATTAAATAATTTTTAATTCATTCATTTTTTTCTCTTTATTCTTCTCTTCATTTACATCACTAAATAAGCCCCTTTTACTCTATAATTAAATATATTTTTATTTATTTAATTATTTTCCTTTTCTTCTATAATTAAATAATTATTTCAATTATTTAATTATTCATTATCCTTTTCTTCTATAATTAAATAAATCTTATTTAGTTAATTATTTCCGACTTTCCCTCCAATATTTTTAATTATTTAATATTTTATCCTTTTCCCCCACTTTTGAGTTAAATATTATTTTAATTCAAAAGTTGGTTTTTCTCTCTTCTTTTATAAATAAATAATTATTTTAAATTATTTAATTATGCATTACCCATCTCTTCTATAATTAAATAAATCTTATTTATTTAATTATTTCCCACTTTCCCTCCAATATTAAATAATTATTTTTAACTATTTAATATTTTGTCATTTTCCCCCACTTTTGAATTTATATATTATTTTAGTTCAAAAGTTAGTTTTTCCCTCTTCTTTTATAATTAAACAATTATTTTAATTATTTAATTATTCATTACCCTTTTCTTCTAAAATTAAATAAATCTTATTTATTTAATTATTTCCCACTTTCCCTCCAATTTATATTTTGTCATTTTCCTCCACTTTTGAATTAAATATTATTTAAATTCAAAAGTTAGTTTTTCCCTCTTCTTCTATAATTAAATAATTATTTCAATTATTTAATTATTCATTAGCCTTTTCTCTCTATAATTAAATAAATGTTATTTATTTATTTATCCTTCCTTCATCTCCCCAATTTAATTATTTAATTATCCTCTCCCTCTCCATTAAATATTTTTTTTAATTATTTAATGTTTAACACTCCAACTTCCCTCTATAATTAAATAATTATTTTTAATTATTTAATTATTTGTTCTCATCTTTCTTTTTAAATAAATAAAATTAATATTTTATTTATTTCTCCTATGTTCGCCACTAAAATTAAATACATTTTATTTAATTTTAGCTCCTTAATCCATGTCTTTCTTCTCTCAATTCACCTCCACCCTTGATTAAATTATTTTCTAATTTAATCTTGGCCCTTGATCATGATCCTTATTCTAGCCATCACTTAACTCTCCTCTATAAAAGGAGACCTTTCATCCTCATTTGAGGACACACAACAAGAAGAGGATCACAGACCAAGAAGGCGATCTTACACACTAAGCACTCTAGATCAAGAGAGCATCTTCAAGAGCATTATCAAGGCATTCAAGGGAAAATTATCAAAGTCTTATTGCAGCAATCAAGGATCCATTATCATGTTGAAGGCATGCATGTTGATAGAGGAATCATGTTGATGTAGCATTCAAGATCACTTCAAGTATTTCAAGATATCATCTTCATGATCAAGAATCACATCAAAAGAGATTTCTACATGCTGATTTCATTCTAAGGTTTCAATAGTGGTATAGTAAGCTGTGACATTGTTATGTTCACTTGTCATTCGTTTAATTACATGTTTTAATTCATTTCAAGTTTCATTAGTAAAACGGGGTTTGACCAAGGCAAACCCCTATACCGTAACAATCAACATTTTCATCTCTATGATGTGTGATTTACAGGTTTTAGGTTGAATATTTATCAAGAAAAAGATTTGAAAAAGCATCTTTGGTGACTGGTACACATCATTCTTACCTCTCAAAAATCTGGTTTTTGATTATATGTATGGTTAGAATTTATATATGCACCCCATATTCATCATATTTCAATGAAAAATAGAGAATTAGCGATCTCCACTTAGTAGATCCAGATTTTTTATGTTTCAATCATCTTTTGAATGCTCTTGTAAACACTTGAATGCTTTCATGAACTCAAATTTTCTATAAGGAATGCTCTCATGAAAGTCTTAGGTGAAAATGAGTGAAACAACCTTGTATTTATACTTGTTTATGCCAAATTCCTCAAAATTACAACACTACAAGCTGACATCAGATCTAGGAGAATAAAATCCCACCAAGAATTTGAATTTAATTTACGTTTAAGCCACATGGGACTCATACGCCAGAAGTGGCGTATGAGTCCCATTAAGCTAGGCTTTGGGACACATTTTTCAAGAAATGCTTAGAGTAATGTGAAATCCAGATCGAGGCCCCAAAACTTAGGTGGGACTCATATGCCCAAGGTGGTGTATGAGTCCCAAATAACTAAATCTAGGCCATACAATCCAAAAACATTAATTTCTGATTGGTCATTACATATGTGTCAAGATTATCTTCGAAAAGATGCATTAATTAAGGCTTGTGGATACAAAATAAGGACAATTAAGGCAAAAAAAAGCTCAATTAATTAATAAAAACACTAAATTAGTGTGAAAGTGTAATACAACACTTTATAACACCCTAAATAAGGCACAATTAAGTCCATTTAACTTCTACGGGCCCAAACAAGTGTGAAAATGTAGAGGGATACATTTTTTCTACACTACAACTTTCAAGTATTCAAGAATCAAATCAAGCAATCATTAAAACCAATTCAAGCAAGATCAAGTTTCTTAAAGAGATGTGTTACAGTTCAATCTTCTAAGGGCAGCAATTAAAGGTTTGATGAGTTGTGACATAGCATTTTCCATTCATCAAATTCCTTTAATTCTTTCATTATTTCATTATCAAGGTTTAATTACCAAATCAGAGTTTGACCAAGGAAAACCCCTATTCACCCAAAAAAAAAAAAAAATCCCTCTTTGTATGTGCAGAATTGCAAGTGAAGAAGGGCTAAAACTGGATCAAAAGTGCAATTTTGCAAAGTTGCCAAAGTTTTTATCAAATTTGTCAAGCCACAGATACTCACGTACAAAATTTATTTCCAACTTTTCAACAACGGAATCTAGAGAAATCAGGTGCTAAGATCCGAGATCAGAGGACTGTAAAGTCTGATTTTGGACTACTATACAGAGACACATTCACCCTAGGGAAAATGTGTCCTAGCAAGACACTCAACAACGACTTTTAGAACCAGGTGTATATCAGTCTACCTTTCTTTGTTTGTGCTATCCTTTAATTGTTGTTTTTGTTTGTGCTATCCTTTAATTCTGCATTTCAAGTTTTGCATCACATAATTGAGTTCATGAGGTATTTTTTTTTTATCTTCCAAAAGTGCATTTCAGTCACCTCTATCATAAGGAAAATCACAGATCCCCCATTCCCATAGGGTTAACTCACCTCAAGGTTGAAAATCAATTCTATCCTTGGGAGAGATCTCTCCTTTTCTAATGAAACAAGAGGAAACATAGGTGTGTTAGGTTATCCTTCCATTTGTTGAACCCATTCACACATGTCCCTTTTTTCTTTTTCTCAATGATAAACTTAGATAGGTCAACATCGACCCATATTAGCTCCCAGATAATGCATCAACACTTATTTGAACTCCGTAATACTCATATCATATTAGGTCAGCACTGGTAGTGACCTAACCTCAAAATTCACCAACTATTCAACCACAAGCAAACACATAAACCTCAAAACTTCATGTAACTTGGAATATATACGTAACTAACACCTGTCAACACTTCCATAACTCTGTAAGACTACATACTAATCGGCAGTGAGGTGCGGATTCACAAAAACATACATTTTGTACTAGTAACCATTGTCACTGGCAGAGTGAAACTTTTATCATTCATAACTTCTACTCCAAAGACCAAAACAATGTGAAAATATGAATTTAGAATCCTCTAACATCCAACAAGATTATATGAAAATCGCATATCAAGATTGTACATAGCGGACCAATGCGGACCAAATTACTGGATGTCTTGTATACAAAAATACCTATTTTGATACTTAGCCAATTTTCCACTCCAATTATCTATATCAGATCAAACATTCTTGCAACTAAGCATTGGATTACTATCTTTATGCATGCTCAAGCTATATAAAATGGTATGCACAATGATCTTCATATTGCATTACAATGTTGACATCAATGACAACACTGTACTACATATTGTACAACTTGTATTCATACCTCATGCTCATATTGCAAGTATATCAATGACAAACTTTTTATTCTTCCAACAAATTCTTCTCTATCAAAATATCATGCAAGCATAAAGCTAGAGAAGATCTTACTAAAGTTATTTCACAAGACACAAAAAAATTTAAGAAATCAACTAGAAAAAAGGGAATTTAACTAATCATATGGAGCTTTTCTTGATGAATTTTAGGGATCATTTCATATATAGCAATGGCTTAAGAGTTACTGAAAATATCTTATAAGAAGTCATTTGAAGATAATCCCTTGTCATATACATGGAGTATTAACTAGGACAAGTGGTTGTACCAAATTTCTTTGTAAGCCCTCAACTTGTTGATCTCTCTATTATAATGTATGATCTTAAAACCCATATTTTCAAGGATTAGGAAACAAGGTTTTGTCTATAAGGAATTATATTCCATTTGAACCCAAGTACATAAGAAACATTGAGTCTTTAAATGGGCTAGATAAAAATTATAATAAGGATAAACTAAGCTATAGGGTAAAATAGTAGCCACATTATATAATTACATAAAAAGGACCACAAACTTGAACCAATCCCTCAAGGTTAAATTGAGCCCATAGAAATAGATAAATTCAAAGCTTTTTTCAAGGACGCATACCAATGTATATGCCAAGTTATAAAAAATAGATAATTCTCAATAAAATACCTCAACATGAGTTATAGTTTTCGCTTCACCTATTTAACATTCCCATGTAAATAAACTATCTGATTATGGAATATTTTTGGTGCACCACATGAAAGAGGGATTGGATAACCTAATGAAGTAGGGAATAAATAAGTCATTCAAATGCTAGTCTTTGATGTTCCATATTTGTCTACATGTACTATCTAGTGAATGGGAAGACAAATTGGCGGTTCAATTTCTATTCAATGATTTACCTAAAGGAGCAATCAAGCCAATATGAGTATTGACCACCTATTTGAATATGCATAACCTAAATTATCATTATTATCATTTTGAAGAATATTTTGTAGCTCTAATATGAAATAGGTTGTGATATGTAAGGATAAGGTTGTCTAAGAAATTTTAGGAGTTCTTGAGACCTCTTGCACTTACATTAGATATAAAAATGGTTCATAATCAAAGAGATTGGTTCTTACATAAAAAATATGTCATCAAGGCTTAAGAAGCCACTCTTATACCTTAAAAACTACCTATATCTGTCCTTCATATAACTACCAATACAGATATGACCCCAAACTCCTAGATCCCTTTGTCTCTTGATTTCTTCATCTCTGCTTGGCTCTCACTTTCCTTGTCTCTTTTTGTCTCTCTCTATCTTCTTAGTGATGTCATGGTGCTTATGTGTTGTCCCTCAAGTGCGTGAAAACATTACACGATTACATCTCGCTATGTTTTGCGGGCCATAACATCTTTGCCTCTTCTTTCTCTCCATAAGATGCTACGTGTTCCTCAATGTAGCATGCACCATCCTAAGGGGCGGGCTACCAAGCTTTTCTGATTTTCAATAAACCGAATTCAATGGCCAACAAATCCCTTACTGAAAATTCTTCATTTTCCAAATGATGTATTCATCAACAAAGACCCCTTCATGAAATTTTTCTTTCAAAAAAAAAATCGTAACAAAAGAATCTAAAAACTTTCCTTCAAAAAAACAGTACTTTTTTCTAATGAAGAACTCTGAAAACTTGTCTTTGAGAAGGAGCATTCTTTCCATCGGACTCCGTGTCGAATGAGATCTTTCAAAAGGATTCCTTGATGACAAAATCATTTGTGGAAAATGTTGTTTCTTTCAAATCAGAGTGTCCCTTTGAGTGGGCCCCTTGTTGTCCTAAAGGGTTCCTGAAGGGACCCCTTTGAAAACTTCTCCTTCAATTACATGCTTTGTGATGTGTCGATCTATTTTGGCTTTTTCGCCCAACATGTCTTGTCTACAGCTTAACATATTGCTTTGGAAGACCAAGAACCTATAGCACTCCTCTACATCAAGCTTTCCTAGCAAGACCGAGTACCTCGTCAAGCTTGCCTTATTGGACCGAAAACTTGTAAGGATCTTTCATATCAAATTCTACAAGACCAAGGACCTGTAGAAGCCTTTCATATCAAGCACTGTAGGATCGAGAACTTGTAGTGCTTCCTTTGCAAGATCGAGAACGTGTGAAGCTGATATCAAACTCCATGGGACCAAGAACCTATGGAGGCATCTCTCTCTCTCTCTCTCAAGTCAAGGTTGTCTTGCTGAACTAAGAACCTATCGAGTTGCCTCCTTCACATCCAAGTGCATCGGATTAAATATTTTCTTCCTCGACGGTTAAGGTCTATTCTCTTCGCACTCTTTCTACTTTACCTCGCATCCACACTGACACATATGCTTGCTAAAGTGGGAGCAAAATGTAATGGCACAAATTTGCACCCTACAAAAATTCCCCATTTAATTTCCCATACCTTAGAAAATATAAACTCGATGCTGTAAGTTCCACCACCGCCACCTTATCCCTTCCACATGGTCGCGTCCTTTTGCGCCGAAGCCAAATTTTTTGTCGGAGATGTGTGTGCACCGTGATATCGTCCTAACAAGATTCATGCCCATGGGATCTACAGAAACATTATGTTTTCCATTGCCTGTGAAGAGTAATGTTCCCTACCTCCCTTAACCGATGAATTATAACCTCTACCCTTTGTTTTTCTCAGTCAAACTCAATTCATTCCAATTCCTTCAATATTGCTTCATTCTTGCATGCTCTCTCTCACATTCTAGCACTTCATTCTCTCATTCTCACACTCTTGCTACACTCTACACCATTGTTCTTGTTGCAAACTCCTCATTTGGCTCCAACAGCGTACTCTTCTTGCAACAGCACTCTCATTGCAAGATCATTAAGCTTCATCTTCTCTACCTAGTGGTGTCACTCTATTCCTTCCACTATTGGCCTTGAGAGCTCGTAGTTGGGAATATAAGTTTGTGTCTTTCTATTTGGTTGCATCATCGTGCTTATTGGATAACATTTCGGTTGTCCTTGCTTTCTAGTTGCACTACTTCCTTTCTACTTTATCAATTTCCACATCTTGTGGCATCTTGGTTGTCCGTGGAGGTGGGAACACCAAAACGAGGGTCTGACTAGGCATGTTCAAGTGGACCTAATTGAAGAATCAAGTCTTGGGAAGCTCGATAAGTTGTTTTCTATCCTCTGTTATTTCAAGAATAGTTCACTTCGAATAAGTTTCCTTTCAAGTACTTTGTTTTCTACATTTTCTGTACTTTCTATCAAATTATAAAACATAACCAATCAAATAGTTAGTAGGATCATAGTGTTTATTGTTTTCTTTATGGACCTCTATCTGTATAGGACGCCAACACATCCCTGAGACGCCGTGTCGCACTGGAGCCTAAGATCCGAGTTTTCATCCTCAAACAGTTAGCTATCTAGGCAACAGAGCGAAACCATCTGTAGTCGGATCTTTTTATTTTGTAAACCACTGGTTTAGTAGAAGGAAAGTTGTGCACTGCTTTCCCTTTCTTTTCAACCTCAATCTTTTGTCCTTTCAAATATGTCTAGTCGACCCGAGGTAGTTTAGGGCAGTCTGTTTCGTAGGACTCTTTTGTGACCTAGACTCCCGGGGGGTGACGAATCCCTCTATTCTACATTTTTGGTGAACTTTACGTGAACATCTCTGTTTTGTTTCTTAGTATTAAGAAACCTTCTCTCGTGTCCTTGGCATGTTATTGATTCATGTGTTCCAAGGCATCAACTTTGTGACCCAATTTACAACACCTACGTATTTAGGTCTCTTAGATATTTGGAAGCGGAATATAGATTGGTCATTGTCTAGTTTCTCAAACTTCTACTTCCCCTGAGTTCATCCCATCAGTATACGTGAATATGGTCCCATTCTCGCACATTCCTCCTACTCAGTTTGCGAGCGCATCACCTGACATAACATTCACCTCACTAGACTTGCCTCTAAATAAGGAGCCTTCTCCCTTATACATTCCTACTCGAATTAATGGAAATATTGACTGGTGTCCTAGTTGACCTGACGAGCCGAGTGAATATTATAATAGAAGAAACTATGTTTACAAACACTTTGCATAGGGAGGAATACGAAAAATCGAAGGCTACTATCTGTACACATGATGGACTCTCAGTCCCTCCTCTTGGCTCTATTTCTCTTTCGGTCGTAGTGGAACCCAAGGCCATTGATAATTCCTTTTCCACAATCCCAGAGTCGAACCTATTCAGTGTGAGGTTAGGCATCCCCTGGCCGGTCTCCATGAATGACGTCACTTCAATGGTTCATAAGTGTCTCAAATTCTTGCAAGAGGGATTTCTGCATATCATGCACGACAACGGTTACAAACCACTACTGTCCCATGGGGGTTTTTCATTGGACCACTTTTGCCGCACTCCAGTCGAACCTCTCTCTCCCAGGGGAGATTTGTTGTATCATTCTTAAATGTTAACTATAAGACTGGGGGCAAGGTGCCAAAAATGAGCTATCCAGTGTCTCCCTACGCTATTTCCGTGAAAGGTTCCATCATTGCACAACAACAAATTGCCTCATCCTCCCAGTGAAAGGGGAAGGGGAAGCTTGCCCGTGTCCAAGGGCCTTCCTCTTTTGTGTCCTCTGCTCTAGCCACTTCTACTTCCTACCTTGCTATGACATCTTCGGCTCCTACTCCCATACCACTCATGGGAAGTGTGACGGTGCCCACTTGGCGATAAGCTAAGCATCAAGTTTTTGAACTTCCTGTCTTGCCCATAGTTCCTAGACGCGTTGTCTAAGACAAGGGAAAAGGCCCTCGTGGGGGTGCCCCTGTGTGTCAACCTCTGCGCCTTCTACCATTCCTCCTCTTTCCCCTCTAACAATGAATAAGAAGATCCCACTACCGTGGCACTTGTTTCTTCTTCTCCACCTGCTACTATCTTTGCTCCTATGCTCCCTGCTTCTGCTTCTATTTCAGAGGTTGTCCTTCCATCGGCCACAGTTGCAGAGGACATTCCTATGGTAGAGCAGGAAGCTCTTGTCTCTTCTCAGGCTACAACTTCTAGTGCCTAGAGCTGATGTAACCAACTTGCACGTGAGTGCAAGCGTAGGAGAAAATATTTGGCTGCAAAATAAGCTCCCTGGCAAAAGACAGAGACGGAGCCAATAGCTCCTATTTTTGCATCTTCTTTCGTTATGTCACTTCCTTCTACTCGTTCTACCTCAATTCCAATTGCCTTCATTCTACTTTCAACTCCCCTGGCAAGTGTTGATGATCCTCGCTCCAAAAGGGTGCAGGTCTTCATTGCTCCATCAACGAAGCCTCCTCTTTTGATGTCCCTCCAGGACATCCCTCCCTTTTCTCAGCCCATAGATATGTCGAACACCATGGTTGTGTCTCATGTGGCTATGTCTTCTCACTCCTCTGCCTCCACTTCTTCTGTGGGGATCCAGCATCCTTCACTAAAGCACAAGTCGAAGGATGACCTCACTTCGAGTGGTGGTTGGAAGAAGGGGTCACCTTCTTTGGGAGCTAGTCCTGTTTTGTCTTGTGTTGTCCTTATGACAGAGACAACCCCTGCCTCCCTTGAGTTTGTCACTGCCCCTCTCAATGAGGTCGGCAATGGATCTCGGGCACCCCCTTCTCCCACTCAGTTAACACATGGCACTCTAGTGAAATGCATGTTTAACTCAGTGGATAATGTCCCAACTTTGTCCTCGAGCATTGCAAGATCGATGACCTTTATCTCACAAGAGCTCAACAAAGAAGACCTTATGGGGTATTCTTCCTTTGCCCTTGTTGCAGGAGAGTCGGAGGATATTGCCCTCGCTATCCCACCCTTGCAGGCTCATCCTCCCTCCCCCTATAATATTCTAAATTGGGAGCAGGATAACCAGTTGGTCAATGAGGAGTAGGGTGGTACCTCTTCTTTATTTGTAGATTATATTAGTGTGTGTGTTTGTGTTCCCCCATGCTTGTTTTTATGTGTTTGTTATCCTACCTGGAGGACCCTTGCTACCCTTGTAAGTGCTTGGATACAGGCCTAGCGAATTTTTCATAAACTTCTTCTGTGTATCATCATTCTTCTATATGTTGTAAATTTATTTTTCAAAAATTGGGGATGATGTAAAGCATTTAGGCCCTCTTCCATGTTGACCTAGTTTTTATTTTCATTTTGTCTTCATATGCTCTTTTTCACAATCTGGGAACTTTGGGGATTGATGATCGTTTGTTCATACATCATGTAATACCTATTTATATATATGAACAAATCTAACCTCAAACTCCCAAATCCCCCTGGCTCTTGATTTCATCGTCTCTGCTTGTCTCTCATTTTCCTTGTCTTTGGTTGTCTCTATCTGCTTAGTGATGTTGTGGTGCTTATGTGTTGTCCCTCATGTGTGTGACAACATTCTGCAATTACATCTCACTATCTGTCGTAGGCCACAACATCTCTACCTCTTCTTTCTCTCCTTAGGATGCTACATGCTCCTCCATGTAGCCCGCATCATCCTAAGGGGACTCTACCATGCTTTTTGGATTTTCAATAAGGTGAATTCAATGACCAATGAATCCCTTACTGAAAATTCTTTATTTTCCAAATGATGTATTCTTCAACAAGGAACCCTTAGTGGAATTTTTCTTTCAAAAACGAATTCATAACGAAAGAATCTGAAAACTTACCTTAAAAAAAGGAGTACTTTTCCTAATGAAGAATTCTAAAAGCTTGCCTTTGAGAAGGAGCATTGTTTCCACCGGATTCCTTGACGAAAGAGATCTTTCAAAAGGATTCTTTGATGATAGAATCATTTACAGAAAATGTCATTTCTTTCAAATCAGAGTGTTCCTTTGAGTGGGTACCTTGTTGTCTTGAAGGGTCCCTAAAGGCACCCTTTGAAAACTTCTCCTTCAATTGCATGCTCTATGATGTGTCTATCTATTTTGGATTTTTTGCCTAACATGTCTTGTATGTAGCTTAACATGTTGCTTTGCAGGACCAAGAACCTGTAAAGCTCCTCCACATCAAGCTTGCCTAGTAGGACCAAGCACCTCATCAAGCTTGCCTTATAGGATCAAGAACCTATAAGGATCTTTCATATCAAATTCTGCAAGACCAAAAACCTGTAGAAACCTTTCATGTCAAGCCCTGCAAGACTGAGAACCTGTAGTGCTTCCTTTGCAAGACCGAGGACTTGTGAAGCTAATGTCAAACTCTGAAGGACCGAGAACCTATGGAGCCATCTCTCTCTCTCTCTCTTTCACGTCAGGTTGCCCTGCAAGACCGAGAACCTATTGAGCTACATCCTTCACGTCCAAGTGTGCCAAATCGAAGATCTACTTCCTCGACAATAAAAGTATATTCTCTTCAATATTTTTTTACTTTACCTCACATCCACACTAACGCGTATGCTCACTAAAGTGGGGGAAAAATGCAATGGCGCGAATTTGCACCTTAGGCAAATTCCCCATTTAATTTTCCCTCCCTTACAAAATATAAACTCAATCATGTAAATTCTACCACCATTGTCTTATCCCTTTTACCTGGCCGCATCTTTTTGCATCGGTGGAGGAATTTTTGTTGGGGACGTGTGCACGCCACATTGTCGTCATGACAAGATTCCTGCACCTAGGATCTCATAAACGTTATGTTTTCCATTGGTTGTGAAAAGTAATGTTCCCTACCTCCCTTGGCCAACAAATTTCAAACTCTTGCGTCTATTTTTCTCATTCAAAATCACTTCATTCCAATTCCTTCACTCTTGCTTCATTCTTGAATGCTCTGTTTCACATTCTAGCACTTCATTCAATCATTCTCACACTCTTGCTTCACTCTACACCATTGTTCTTGTTGCAAGCTCCTCATTTGGCTCCAACAGCATACTCTCGTTGCAACCACTCTCATTGTAAGATCATCAAGCTTCATCTTCTCTATGCAGTGGTGTCACTCTATTCCTTCGATTGGCTTTGAGAGCTCATAGTTGGGAAGGTAACTTTGTGTCTTTCTATTTGGTTGCATCATTGTGCTTATTGGATAGCATTTCGGTTGTCTTTGCTTTCTAGTTGCACTACTTCCATTCTACTTTATCGATTTCCATATCTTGTGGCATCGCGGTTGTTCGTGGAGGTGACAACACCAAAATGAGGGTCTGACTAAGGCAGACCTCAAAAATAGCCCAACATTTTTCTCGTTTTTGTGTGTAGCCACGTTCGAGTGGAGCTAATTGAATAATCAAGTCGTTGGAAGCTCGGTACTCTTTTCTATCATCTCTTTGTCATTTTTAGAATAGTTCACTTTGAATAAGTTTCCTTTCAAGTACTTTGTTTTCTGCATTTTTTGTACTTTCTGTCAAATTATAAAACATAACGAGTCAAATAGTTAGTAGGCTCGTAGTGTTTTTCATTTGCTTTCTGGACCTTTGTCCGTACAAGATGTCAATGCGTCTTTGAGACACCCAGAGCACCACGCTAGAGTCCGACATCCACATTGCCATCCTTAGACAGTGAGTTGTCTAGGCAAGAGACCAAAACCATTTGTAGTCGACTCTTTTGATTATGTAAACACCTAGTTTAGAAAGAAAGCGGTGCGCTACTTGCCCTTCCTTTTCAGCCTCAATCTTTTGTCCTTTCAAATCTATCTAGTCAACCCAAGGTAGTTTAGGGCAGTCTGTTCCTTAAGACTCTTCCATGACCTAGAGTACCGGGAGTGATAGATCCCCATATTCTACAAAAAGAGCATGATTTCTTAAAATGGAGGCCATGAAAGAGGAGATGATAACCCTAAACAAATGTGACACCTAGGATTTAATGTGTTTACTCCATAGAAGGAAATCCATTGATTGCAAGTAGATGTTTATAAATAAATTCAGCCCAAATGATTAATTAGAGAGCTAAAAGGCTAGATTGGTGACTAAAGAATGCTCTCAAATAGGAATTAATTTTCATTAAAATAGAAAATAAAAAAATTATCCTTTTGCTTAATTATCTTTTGTTAGATTCTTATTTTTAAATACTATTTCTAATGATTTTGCATGTAAAAACACCTTTCCTACATGAAAATGTTCAAGACAAAATTTGTATGTATCAAATAGATTGGTTTGAATTAAATCCACATAAATCTTAATTAATCATTTATCTTCATCTCATGCAACAATTGCCAGACCTCTCCATTATGCACTAATCTCCACTATACTATGAATTGCAAGCAGGAAGAGAGAGTACAAACTACCAATTAAATATAAATTATAGAAATAAACAGGAGAATTAAAACACAAAAAACGAGACAAGAAAAGTTATAACTTTGTTCACCCAATTCTTGGGCTATGTCCACAACCAACAATCCAATTTATTGATTAATTCCCACCAAATATATTTACAATCACTTGCAGCAATAGCCGCTTGCAACAACATATTGAAATGTTTACCGCTACTCTATAATTACCCACGCACAATGCTACGTGTGCCTAAAGCTTCAACCTACGTTTCTCTCTATCACTACCCACGTGCTAATCCATGCAACCTGCAACAATCCACGCACTCTGTAACACCAAAACCGCACACCGGAATGCAGCCAAAAACGAAAACGTCACTATAGAAATCCGTGACCATTGGTTTTCCAATTCGCAGCAGATAAAACTCTTTGTTTCCAAGCAGTTACAAAAACTGTTATTAACTGTAATTTGAACAGGCAACGGACAATAAAATTCCTTTGTTAAAATTATTCAAGAGGGGCCCTGCCCCCCTTGCATTCCCCCGTTGATTGATTTGGGGGAAAACACACCGATAAAAGTGAAGAAAATTGACACCACAAATCTGATCGGACTCCACATAACAACACATAGTATACCACTTCTCTAAAACACCTTAAAAAATAGAGATCAACAGCCATTGTTCTATTCAAAGTTCTCATATTATCAACGATTAGCTTTTATTAGTCATGCATGCAAGCTTCACTATTTACGTTTAAGTGGCATAATAACCAAATCACATTGAGCCACATGTCCCTAAGATGTGATGTATGCAAGGTGGTTGATACACACAACTCAACACAAATTGATCAGACTTCAACAAGAAAACACAATCAACTCCTCTATTCACAAACACCCAACTAGAGGCTTGTAGCCTTCAAAAACCAACAAATGGACTTATCTTTTGGAGAAGGCCATACAAAGGCCTGACAAATATCAATTTAGTCTTCCCACAGAACCCTAACAACAATCCCAAAAGATTCCAAGTGACTTCTTTGCAACAATGTAGAAATTCAATACAACACCCCTGTTTTAGGCTACTAGATTAGCCCCTTTGTACTAGATTAGCCTCTTTTACAAAGGAGGTCCCTCCTAAACATTTGGTTCTGTCCCAAACTCAATTGACAGAGTTGAATTGTGTTTAAAAAACACCAAAATCCACAATCAATAGTCCATGCCAAGACCGCTATGATGCTGATCCATGAAACCCTCTCTTTACAAGCAAATAACCTAGGGTTTACAGAATCCTACCACCCGGGCTTACCAGTCTCAACCACTGCATTCAACACTTCTTAAATACCCTGCATAAAGTCCCCAAACCATCACATTGACAGACTCTTCAACAATTTGACAAAACCCAATCACAGTTCCTCTTTTTCACAAAGAAAAATATAATTACCAGCCCTAGGGCATCCTTCCATTTCACACAATCTTGTCTCCTTTGCTTT
Source organism: Sequoia sempervirens (assembly GCA_007258455.2). NCBI lineage: Eukaryota > Viridiplantae > Streptophyta > Pinopsida > Cupressales > Cupressaceae > Sequoia > Sequoia sempervirens. The sequence continues at coordinate 567,895,965 of VDFB02270651.1, read as the reverse complement.
CTAAAACATAAGAACATCTACTCTAACATGTAACATGTAACAGTAGGAGGAATGGCTAATACATCTTTTAAATTACAATGAAACCCTTCATTTCTGTGAACAGGGCCTGCTGCAGAAAACTAAAGAGATCTCCCTCCAATTTTCGAATTAGACTCTCAAAATGGAACCAATTGAAAGCTAATTCATGTATCTGCAAAACACAACAGGATTCAGAACATTCAAAGCCTGTACGGGTCCGTACAGAGGAAGCAAAGTTCAGAAATCGGAGAATTTTAGCGGAAAAACGTTGTTTATTGATTGGAATTCTTCAATATAGTGTTCAACAACCTTGTACGAGCCTTCAAGAGGCTATATATACATTTTGAAATCAAATCTAACCACTCAAACGACCCCCAACTGTTTTTCAAATTCTTAGACTCTTCATATTCCTAAGTATTGCAATTTTGACAATTTTTTTTGCAATTTTACACCTATAACTCCAGACACACCTAATTAAATTGCAAATGGTCTTTTTAGACCTTATTTAGCATAGATAAACTCAAATCCCCTTCAAACTCCCTAGACACACCTACTGACCAACTGATCACATCTTCAACTGAACAAATTTTGACAATAAAGCTTAGGTGCTCCTGCACCAAGATGACATGTAACCTACGCTTCGATTGCAAACATTTTATTGCCTGAAAGAAAATTTGTCCATCATTTACAAGATGAAAATAATTTAGGGATGAAGTTTCATATTATGAACAGATTGGCTAATCTGGTTGTCTTGATTGTTGCTTTAGCAGTAGCTATTGTAAATCTAATCTCATTTCGTTGCTTGAAGAACTATCATTAGCTTAATGCTAACTCAAAAGACTCCTGAGCCCTATCGTTGTTGTGGAAAGGGTAGCTAGGAAATTAATGAAGGCCAAATCTAGTCAAATTAATTTGAGCATTTACTCTAGGTAGAAAAATAGCCATGCGAGGTGATATCAATTGACATTCATGTGGCATGGTAGGTACCTCAAATAATAGAGATGATTTAAGAGGCACACAACACTAACAATTAAATGGAATCACATCTTTAAAGGGGCCCTAATCAAATTCTAACTCGAACATCATCTCTGAATCTGATTTTTGTGGCTTTATTGTACTGAAAGAGATTGGTGGTTTGGGAGGGAAACTTGTCAAGCGTTGTAAATTATAAAATATATAAGCCAAACTCGCTATCATTATTGAGGGTAGGGAAATTAAGAATCATAAATCCTTTTACATAGTTGACGTGGTGGGGAGTCTTATTGTAGATTATATGGGTTCTTTGTTGTATATAAATATAGGGGTGATATGGGTAGTTATAATTTGTGTGTATATTTCTTAGCATCTATATTTTATTTTTAGATATAATTATTTTGTCATTTATTTTTTTTAATTCTTGAATGATAATCTATGTATGTTTATAAGGTGGTATCTATAGTTGTAAGAAAAATATTTCTCTTAGATGATATTATTTCTCTTCATTTCATATTGTGCTTGTGTTGGCAACTGCTTATCCAATTGCTTACGTTTGTGGAGGAGGCTTGCAAATTGATGACTACCCTTTCAATTGATAGAATCCCCTTTCTTAGCCCTCTTCTTCCCCATAATCCTTTCTCTCCCCCACCTCTTTTAACCTTTCCTTCCTCTTGGTTAGTTTAAGAGTGATTTACATTTACACTCAATTTAAATTGAACCAAGGGTACACGGGGACGCGTCCCCTAGGTATTTGCCCCCCGTCCCCGTCCCGGTGCCATTTCGGGGACAGGAAACACGTAGGGGACGGCTATCAGCCATCCCCCAAAAGTCCCCGAAATTCGGGGACGTCCCCGATTAGCAGAAACGTCCCCGAATGGAAAGGGGACTGCCAGGCCATCCCCTGGACGGATAGGGGACGCCTAGCCGTCCCTCGACCGTCCCGGGGACGGCCGGCCGTCCCCTATCGCACAGCAGCATATAAAACATAAAAACAAAAGTTTTTTTTTAATTTTTTCTTTTTTAAAACATTGCTTTGTGGGCCCCACGCCTTCCCAACCCTAATATGGCCACTTAAAACATTTTTTTACCTTCATTTGATCTCATTTTAACTTGCCAAGATAAAATTGCAGCCAAGAGCAAAAGTGAGAAGAGAAAGAGGAGGGTTTGAAGGAGTTGTTGGAGAAGAAAAACCAGCATTTAGGAGGAAGAAAGGAGAGCATTAAGCAAGCAACCAACAAAAGAAGTGAAAGAGGTAAGTTATTCTTTCATTATCTTTCATTTTTTTTCATTTTTTTCTAAGTTAAAATGATAAAATGTATGATTTTTTGTTTTTTTTTTTAATTTTCAGTTTGCAAAAACCAAAAGAAAACAAAATGAGCAGCAATAGTGAAGATAGTGGGGATGTTGAGAGGGGGGAAGAAAACCAATCAATTCATATGGGGCAGCCTCAAACAAACCCATTTGATATCCCTTCTGAAGACTTGAAAAAATATGCAAAAGGCCCTTTTAATTCTAAAAAACCTCTTCTTCAACTAGCATCACGTATAGACAAAGGCAAAGGGAAAAACACTGGGGGTAGTAGATTGTGGCTATGTCACATTTGCAAAGAAAAATATAATGGGAGCTATACAAGAGTCTATTCTCATCTATTGGGTTTTGGAGGCCATGGGGTCAAGGGTTGTAAAGATATAAAAGATTTTGAGAGGATGGAGTGTTATAGATTGCACTTGGAGGCCGGAGGAAGGCCTATGGATCAGCTTATGCAAACTCAATCCGCACATTCAACCTCACCTATGCCCTCTATGCTTGGTAGTCCTAGTGTTGGTAGTGGTAGTAGTGGTGCGGGTGGTGTTCATATTTCCACAAGAGGGAAGAGGAAGGCTGCTACTTCTAGTGAGCAGCAAAATACAGTTGAAAATATGTTCAATGTGCAAGCACGAGATGTGGCAGATTCTTCCATTGCCAAATTTTTCTATGCCCATGCTATCCCATTCCATGTAGCACGTTCTCCCTACTTCAAACAAATGTTTAGAGATGTGGCAAATGTTGGTACCTCATACATTCCCCCTGGAGAACATAAATTACGTACTACACTCCTTGAAAAAGAATATTCTAAGGTGAGTGTGGTGATGGAGGACATGAGACAGTGTTGGATTAGAACAGGTTGCTCTATTATCATGGATGGGTGGACCGATATTAGACAACGGCCACTTATAAACATCATAGTCACATGTTCAGCTGGTTCATATTTCCTTAGAGCCATTGATTGTTCTGGAAAGCGCAAGGATGCAGAATTCCAATTTAATATTTTGAAAGAGGCTATAGAGGAGGTTGGGGCAACCAATGTTGTGCAGGTGGTTACTGATTCAGCACGTGTGTGCAGATTAGCAAGTTTGATGGTTGAGAGTGCTTACAAGCACATCTTTTGGACCCCTTGTTGTGTTCATGCGTTGAACAACGCATTGAAAGACATAGGGAAGATGGATTGGGTGCACCAGGTGGTTGTAGATGCTAGAGACATTCAGATGTTTATTTGCAACCATCACACCTCACTTGCCCTCTTTAGGACATTTTCAAGGAAGGAATTTCTCAAGCCTGTAGCAACAAGGTATGTCAGCTACTTTATTTTGTTAGAGAGGATGCTTGAAGTACAGGAGGCTCTACAGTTGATGATGGTTAATTCAGAGTGGAATAGATTGGCTATGGCAAGCACTGCAAAAGGGAGAAGCATCAAACAAAAAATTCTTGATGATAATTAGTGGTCCAATGTGAGGTAAAAAAATTGTTAATTAATAATTTGTTATTGATTGCTGATTTTATAAAAATATATATATATATATATGATTTTATTATTAATATTTTTTTATTTTCTAAGTTCTAACTTGTCTTTTTTCAAATTTTTGTTTGCAGATTTGTTTGCTCCATCATTTCACCTATTGTGGATGTCATTAGATATGCTGATACAGACTCTCCAAGTCTTGGAGAGATTTATGAAACTTTTGACTCCATGCTTGGAAAAATGAAGAAAGCAATTTCTAATAAGGATCCTAATTCGGGATTATATGAGCAAAAAATTAGGCCCATTGTGACAAGGCGGTGGAACACTATGAACACCCCGCTTCATATGGCAGCCTTTGCTCTTAATCCCAAATGGTATGTACCTAGACCTGGTAGGATGCCTCCTTGTGATGATGATGAGGTGAAAGAAGGGTTTATGAGGGCCCTTGCAAAAATATATTCAATTGAGGAGGCCAGTCTAGTTCGTACACAGTTCACTGATTTTGTTAATCTCCGTGGTCCAACATTCGGCAAACCAGAGGCCAGGGTAGATAGAACTACAGTAGCTCAAAGGGATCCTATTGGATGGTGGTCATGGCATGGGAAGGATGCACCACAATTGAGGACGCTTGCTGTTCGCCTCCTTTCACAGGTAATACTTTAGATTAACATAATTTGATTTAGATGAGTGATAGTGTTGAAGTTTGAACATTTATATAATCATAATTTAAATTGAATGTCCTAATTAGTAAATTTAAATTACTAATTTAGTTTTTAAATTTTGTCTCCTCTCACAGGTTGCTAGTTCCTCTGCTGCAGAGAGGAATTGGTCAACATACGGCTTTATTCACTCTATCAAGAGGAATAGGCTGACCTCTAGACGGGCAGAAAAATTAGTGGCTGTGCATAGTGCTTTGCGACTCCAGGATCGTCAGACTCCTGAGTATAGACAGACTCCAGCATTACGATGGGATGTTGATCCAGAGGACGTCACACAAATTGATGAGGAGGAGAGACAGGAGGGATTGGTTGGAGTTCCATTAGATGAGCTAGCCCCTCACAGTGACAGTGACTCAGACTATGAGTCTGATTTTGATGCAGTGTTGGCAGATGCCGAGTAGTGGCAATCATCATACTTTCTATTTCTATGTTTTGCCTTTGGACACTTGTGACTTTGTCATTTTGACATTTGTAGTACAAACTTGTAGCCTTTTGGGCATTTTATTATTTTATATCATATGCACATTGACTATTTGACATGAATTTGAATTATGGTCCATGGATGCAATTAGGTAGCTGTAGTATTAATTTGTTTGATAATTCGATTCTATGATGCATATGTCAATATGATTGGTGATTGTTATGATTATCATTACTCATATGAATATCTTAAATTTGAAATTTCCCTATATTTTTAAAATTTATCTCTCTCTCTCTCTCTCTCTATATATATATATACTATACAGCCGTCCCCCCGTCCCCTAAAATCCCCTTAAAAATTTGCCGTCCCCAAAACGCATCCCGCCCCCCCCCGTCCCGGAAACTTGGTGGAACATAGAATTGAACTTCTTCAAATATCTGTGTATGGTAACTTTTGTTTAAGAAACAATCTAACCAATGTGCTAATTGTAAGAGACCAGGTGTCTCTCAACCCAAATCTTCTGACTGTGAATGCGTTTTTTGTTTGTTTTGTAATTTTTGATTTTTTATGAGGTTTTTGCAATAAAGAGAGGTAGGTGCGATTTTGAAATAAAATACAATAAATTAATAAATGCCAAAAAAATAATGAATCAATGATTCTTGAACTAAGAATGCTTTCCTTATTCAAATCCAACTATTACAGTCTGAGAGGTAATACATGCAAATGAAAGGCAGCTAGTAATTAATTTAAAGAGAGCCTGATTTTATTGCAGCCAGGCGCACAAATGAAGAATCATCAAAATATGGTGAAATGCATTCCTTCCCTCAACTCTGATGACACCAAATGCCACTGAGAATCTAGGCAACCAAGCTGGAGGGGACAGAGACCAAAAAACAAAGGTGTTTTTCCTTATCTCTTTCACACGCCAATCTGTTGGTATAGTACGGCCTTTAGCAGCAATGATGAAGGTACAGCTAGAAAATATAAAGGCTCAAACAACTAGAAATGATCCTCAGTCAAGTCGCCCCTGATATCTGGTGAATAATCTCTTCTCAAACCCTTATGAAACTACCTCAATAAGCACAAATGCAACCTCTGAATGAAGTCACCCTATTGACAAGCTTCAACTGGTATTGCGCAATCTCAGTATCCCTGATTCTGAAGAGGGAACGTTCTTCAAAACCCGATGATCTGCAGAAACCCTTGTTTCACAAACCCCAATGCTCTCAGAGAGAAATAAAGACAAATTAGAATAATCATAACATAATGAGTTTGATTTGTCTTGGAGAAATATATATCTTCTCTCAAAAAGTCGACCCCCTTCTCAAAAAGGCATTTAATGAGCATTTAAAATATAATAATTCGCCCCTTTTAGAGACTTAGGCAAATTATTAATAAATGGCATCCTTTTTATAAATGAGTATTAAACTCATTAAATATTAAATTTTCCCCTTTTATTATAAAGTATTAAATACTTTATAATTCGCCATTTAATAATAACTTTAATATTTTATTAAAGTGACTTTATATTATAAAGTCGGATTAATAATCTTTTAATTATTATTAAATGCTCTAATAATCCCAATTTGCTCATCAAATCATCAAACTGGGTCAAAACTGAGCTGACCAACTGAATCAGGTGCCCTGCCAAAAATAGCAACTCCTACCTACCTGACTTACTATAAATAGTATCTGTAAATCACTCAGAAAGTGTCTGCCAAGGCCCAAACCTAAATCAACTACTGGAGTAATGTCTCGAAACTCTAGATAATTGCCAAGGACAACCCTCTAATCAAAACTATCAGCCTACGAGGGTCAAATTGATAGGCTCACTCCTCAACAAACAACGTCAGCTAAAACGGGGACATTACACTAATTGACATGAAAAAATTAATTAATAATCATAGGCCCATTGTGTTAACTCACAACCCACTTTGAAATATTATCCTAATGCATAGGACCTAGTGAAATAGATATTGATCTATTTTGGTCTCCTATCAAGAGAGGTGTCTCACAATACCTTCTGAGTTGGCCCATGTCAAATGACCAACAAATACTAGTATGAATGATAGCTAGTGACAAATATTTGTGTTGTCTTACACAAGGCATACGGTATTTCATGTAGGATATCAAGGAGAACCATTTAGTTTTACATAGGTCAAAGTTTAGAAGAGTTATCCACTCTTGTCCAAGAAGTCCACTAGCAAATTTGATGACAAATTTTTACTTAAGGTTCTAGCTTGAATTTTTAGATGAATTTTTTAAAATTTGAAAAATGAGAATTGAACCCTAACAATCTCATTCCTTGAAATAGTTTATTGGTTTTAATAAATATTCTAAACCCTAAAAATGTGTACGACATTATGTTCTATCTTTTTCCCCTGCAATCTTAGATCCCACATCCTAAAAAGATACACTCCATAAACCTTATTTATTTTTTGTCTAATAACATATGACAACCACTCAAAATATAAATCATTAGCTACGAATTTAGATTTTATATTATTAATACATGAAATTCCATTTAATAAATAATGAATGTGATAACAGTAAATATAAACATTATAAACATAAAAAATAAGCTTTGTAAAACTTAACTAATAAAAAACAAATGATTATTTTTTATGCCAGTGTGATTGTTGTATATCATGTCTTTATATCGATAAAAATAAATAACTATTGAAAAATTATCCATATAATTTATCATAATATACCTTAAGCGAAAATGACATTAGTTAGGTAGCTGAATTAGGACATCATTAAAATCACTAAGAGAAAATGCTATCTTTGGTATGTTTATTATATAAATAGGACAACATTAAAATTAATAACAGATAAAAAGAGTTGTGAATTATACCTCCATAGTTTCTGCAAATGGTGTGTGGTGTTCTGTAGAAGTATTAAACTTTTGGTACTTCCTCATTATTCTGTTCAAGCTTTATTAAAAAAAACATCACTTAAAATTTGTTGAATAAATATATATCAAAATAAATTAATAAATGTGATAACATTAAAAAAATTATTAGACCAATATAAAGAAATATCAAAATTTAATTTATTGTGAAATTAAAGATACATGATGACATATCAAACATCAAATCCAAATGCATCGCCAAAACATTTAAATTGAACAAAAAAACACTGTTTGGACTCTAGATCAGAACATTTAAATTGAACACCAAATATTACTCTAGATTGATCTCTCTATGAAAAGCTCATTAAATAAACTTCCAATTTTAAATTGTTTTGTTAGATATTATCCATGACTACAATATCTACATTCTCGTTCATCACAACAATTTTACACTGAACGCTTAAAGGCATCCTTTGAACAGATTATCTATGATTTAAAATATGTCATCACATTTTAAACTGATCTCAGACTAATCAACTTTCAAATAAAAGATAAATATAGAGAGAGGGGAGGAAGAGATAAGAAAGTATAAGCATGCACAAAATAGATCTACTGAATTCACTACCTCAACAGTATATAACCATACATTAGATTTCCAGATTAATTATAAAATCACTTAATGCAAGTACAAACTTCAGAAAAGAAAAGCCAATCAAAAATTGCTTGGACCTATCACAAATCTACAGAAGGTCGATACAGTATTTATCAGATATAATAAACATATATACTAAATTTAGCCTACAGAATATCGAAATGGCTTTAAAACCTTACTAGAATCATACTATAATATCAATACTCAACTAAACAAAGTTTTTGAGATTTTAAGAGAAACTATGAAAAGAAAAACTAAAGGCTGATTGCAATTTATGCTACTCAAAGATAAAATAATTAAAATATCCAACCCAAAGAAAAGATAATCTCAACAATAATCTTAAACAATTGAGTATCTTGAGAGTTAGAGTGCAAGAAAGTAGTTCAGAAAGAGAAAATTCAAACACCACTAAACAAGAAACCAAAGTCACACTGTGTTAGGGCTTGGCAAACTTTACCACTTAGGTAAATGGTATAGCTCTGAGTTCATTCTATCCGAATTTAACTCCATCTCCCAAATCATTATTTATCGGCATGGAAAGTAAATTGTCACATGGGGTACCTACATCCTATCTTTTATTAATACTATAAGCTTTTGCATTCATTACAAAGAGAAAACAATATAGTATCCAAATAAAATTAAAACTTCCAATAGTTAAGAATAACATATTATAGTAAAGCCAAACGTCAAATACTCATAGCACATTTATCCAAAGGGCCACCACCAATATCAAGGTAGCAGGCAGACACGTTTCGGAAAGTTGCTTGCATTTCCTATACCAGACATGCGTATACAGACGTCACATAAATATCAAGGTAGCAGGAAGACGTCTCGGAAAGTTGTTTGCATTTCCTATACCAGAGATGGGTATACAGACGTCCCATCTGTTGGCATATGTAATTTCTCCCGTCAATTGTAATTAATTAATTAAATGAGAAAAAGACAAAAAGTTAAAAAAGGAAAATTCTAGAAAGCAGGCATGTTCTAGGTTAGAATGTTCTAGAGGAAGTTTCTAGAAATAGATTGTTTCTAGATGAGGAATAGAACAGTCTAGAAAGGCAAGGCATGAATGAAAGACCTCTATATAATGAGGCAATTGTAAAGCAAGGCATGAAGCAAATGTAATGATCAAGTGATCATGAATGCAGCAACACTCGATGTATTGATTGTGCATTAATGATATTGTGCAGCAGCACGCATTTGGGCATATTTGTTTTACATGTGTTTGTGTTTGAGAATGTCTTGTGGACCGTACATCGAATCGAAAAAAAAATTTATGGGATTTTTTCGCTCACGAGTTAAGTGCTTATAACTAAGGTTTTGTCTTCTGGGCAATTCGATCGAGTGTGGGAGCATTGGATATGCACGCGGAAGTCAAAAAGTCACCTTTTAGAGGTGTCGTCCGTTTGCCACCACCTAATGTCCCAATATCCGCCCGCTATAATTTCAATCAATTATAGCTGTTTTAGCACTTAAAATCCACTCAAATCATTCACTTTAGCACTTAATGAGCAGCTATTGGTGTTTTTGTAATTATTTATTCAATAAAATAAAGTTTTTTAATGGATCAAAGTGAATTTTTTTTTGGGGGGTTAAGTGAGCATGGAGGTGGCGGTAATTCAATGGAGGGCGGTAACTGGCTCCTTTCCCCTACATGCATCTCCCCCAAAAAAAAAAAAACTTGAAAAATTAAAAAGTAAAACTTTAAAAGTCTTTTTAGCGCATCGTGGTTGTTCTAAATTTCACAACAAACATGAGAAAATATAGAAACGAACAGGAAAAATCGTAGGAGACAACGGCAAATTAGATAGTTTACAGGCAATGACCAACCAATTTTAGGTGGCTTCTTTCATCTTTGTGATACTGTAAATTTTCTATCCTGTCTAAATCAATCTAAACATGTCAAAACTTCCAATTTTTGCCTCCCAGTGGTATTTTGAAATCTTATAAACTTATTCCCATCAAATCTTATTGATTGAATGTTTATTATGAAAAACCATAGTCTATACTAATGAAAGAAAGTTGATAGTGGAAACATTTTCTACATTAATCAGTGAGAAAAAAAGTCTATTTAAAATATAATTTAGCATTTTCAAACAAAAATACATACAAAACATTATATCATAATGATATAGTGATTATTTTAGGAAAATATTTTGGAAAAAACTTCAACCTTGAAATCTCAAATTAATGTATTCACAGTATAAATCATGTTACAATACATGAACAGGCTCAGACCTTCACAAGAGAACAACCAACACAAGTGTAGAAAATTTTTAGCAACATTACCCCTTTAAATCACATCATACTACTTCTCTATTCTAGGGGCCAATATATCAAAGATATAAATTTAAAAATCACAATTGGTACACACCATAAACCATGGCAAAATGTCAATCCCGAAATTGACACCCAAATCCCAATGAAGAATTCCAACACCCAACTCCCATGATGTCAACAAGCTAATAATAGATGATTCTCTTGCATTGTCATAAGCCATCATAGCCAACTCACCAACTTGGATAAACCATGTTGGCTCTATTATCCCTATTCAAAGATGTGTTACAACGTGTCATTACAAGCAACAAAGTGTTGGTCAAAGGTCAAGTCCACTATGTAACTCCTTATAACCATGCTCTTACATGTGTCATAGAATCTGTCTAAGCTACCAATTCGGGTTCGGTTCGGGTTCAAGGATTCAGTTCACGGATTTGATAAAAAAAATTGGGGTTGGGTTCGTCCATACAAAAACAAATAAAGATAAAAAATATATACATGTTTACATTAGTAATTAAATTAAAAGTACCACACATAGCATCATATATTGTATAATAAACAAAACCACCATCAAAATTTAAAACATTAGAATGTCAGTTAGTCAAACTCAAATTTTATGATATATATTATATATTAAAATTAACTAAATTGCTACATTTCTCCTTGCAGTTAAGCATTAGGGAAGTTTGTCCAATTGGATGACGATATTATAGATGAAAACTTGTAGGCAAACTTGGAAACTTGGACTTGGAGAGTACATGGAAAATTAAATGAATTCAATGGGAGTTTGAGAATAATGCCCCAAATGGGATCTGGGGTTAGCGCCCCTTATGGGAGTCTAGGGGCAATGCCCCCAATGGGGTCAAGGGACAATGCCCCTCATAGGGGTCTAAGGGCAACGCCACCAATAGGGTCGAGGGGCAGCACCCCTTGTGGGGGTCTGGGGGCAACACCTCCAGCAGAGTCGAGGGGCAACACCCCTTGTGGGGGTCTGGGGGCAACACCTCTAGCAGGGTCGAGGGGCAGCGCCCCTCATGGGGATCTAGGGCAACGCCCTTAGTGGGGTCAAGGGGCAATGCCCCTCGCAAGGTTTGGAGGCAACATCCCTAGCGCACTACCTATTGCAATACAGGGTGAGGTCGAGGGGCAGACCCTCCACCACCAAGCCCAAATTAAGACCTCCAAAACCACACAAACCTTCATGGCGTACATCATTTTGTATTCACAATAAAACCCAAATTAAGACCTTCAAAGCCACACAAACCTTCATGATGGACATAATTCTAAGGTTGGGGGGCTTTATCTAGTACTTTTTAGTCAAATAAGAGTAAAAAACTAAAATAAAGGTCAGAAAACTTTTCAAATATGCCTCGGGTTTGCCCGAGTTCGATAGGGGCAAACCCATAGGTAATCCGACCCGAACCCTAGGCCAGACCGGGACCCAGACCTTAACCCCTACGAACCATCATTAACAAGGCATCAAACATGTGCAAAAAAGTGTCACCTCAAATTAGGGAACCATCATTTCCATGTGAGGACAAATAATAAATAATTAACTAAAAAACATTGGAATGTGAGGTTGAGACACCTTTCCCAACATTCTACCACTTGTTGAACACCTAGCAAGTAAAAAATGAAACTTTCAACAATTTATATACTAATTGCTAGGGGCTAAGAGGCCTATAAGCTCACTACACCTAAATTTCTCTGCTCTCACAGGCTTCATCAATGCCTCTAGAACATTAATCAAAGTGTCACCTTTTCAAGCATCAGCCCCCCATCATCCATAATATTAACAAAGAGGTATTGAACATCTATATATTTTGTCTATATAATCTCTAAAGCTATATACCCTACTTATAGGCATGAGTAGTTGCCGTGTACTCTGCCTCTATGGTAGATAAAATGACCACAACCTATCAATGTTCATCCAAGTAATCGTAACTCCAAAAAAGTTAGAAACATAAGCACTAGTACATCTTTTGTTGAACACATCTTCTACAAAATTTAAATCAATTAATTATTCGTGTAAATAGAGTCTTTATCCACCTAAATAGGATATCACCTATCTAGGATTGACCTATTCACACCAAGCTTAAGTTTACTTACGTTTATTTTGCTTTTGTATCACTTCATAGCATTGAGACATGTGTCCTCATGAATCAAGATACCTATTGACACTTTCTCACACACTTGTCAAGTGAGCTCACAAGTGTTCCACCTATAGAGGGGTATTCAAAGTTTCACTCCTACCTTTTCACCTCCTCGTCCTTGCCTATATATGCAAGGCTTGATCATTATATTAAACACTCTTCATTTTCATTTTTGATAGACATACTATTGCACATATTTTATCACTTGTGGAAGTTGTTTCGTGCTCTTTGATCTTGGTATTCTCCAACATGGTATCAAAGCCATGAGAGAATGTTCCTTCCAGCATCAAGGTGACTACTAGATAGCCGTATCAACATAGCGGCAAATGGACAACACAATCACATTTAGAAAGCTCTAGAAACAAAAAAATACCTTTTGTTTTGTCAATTTCAATAAATTTTTTATTTTTTCAATTTTTTAATCATTGTGCACATTATACCAAAAAATTGTTAAAAATGTAAAAAATATAGCAAAGGACCAATTTTCCCTTGCCAATCTGCTCACTAGGTTAGATATTTGCTCTTTGAGAGAGTTTGGCAAAAAAAAATTGGTCTATTTATAATTCTTGCAAAGTTATTGTGGCTTATTTGACCTGTTTGCAAGTCACAAATTGTTTCATTTGTAGTTTGCAGACAATTTCATGGCCATTTCAACTTGGCTGCAGGTTATTTTTGCCATTTGGCCTCTTTGGAGGATTATTTCTCTGTTTGATTGTAGAGATTTTGGCCTATCGGTCTGTTGTAGCTCACTCCATCAACCTGTTTATCTGTTGGTAGGCCCCTTTATGTTGCAGCTCCATTCTCAGATGTGAAGTTTTTTTGGTGAAGGAGCTATTCAAATCATTGTTATAGAAACATAACAAGATATCTTAACATAGTCGATCTTTTGACAAGGCGCATCACTTATCATCAGCAAACTCCTCTATTGGAGGCTTCCACACTTCCTGGCACACGACCTCTCACGAAGTTATTACTCGCTGCGTGGAGACCTCCATTTGCACTCCATTCTCCACCAACCAAGTCCGCGGCCTCACCATCCGCTACGCAGCTTTCATTCTTTAGTGGCGAACTAAGGCGTGAAGTATTCACTGTATATAGGGAGTGCATTGAAGAAAACATTTATTTTTTAGTGTGCCATCTAGTCTAGCGCACCCTCAATTATCCTTAAACCTGCACAATTTATCGAAGGTTTTTTAAAAAAAGGTGACTCCTCCAGCCCACCAAGTCGTCGTTGTTAGATTTAATGGAGATAAACAAAAAATAAATACATACAAACATAACAATTTGCTCAACACATCAATTCAGATAAACACAATAATTTGTACAATGTGTTGTTGCACACAAAATATATTTTTATTGCTTCATCAAATTTTATTACATGATAAAAATCATTTACATCATAACTCTTTTGTAGAGGAGTTTACAGCTTACAAGAAAAATCTAGAACATGCAAACTGTAAAAACACCTTACTAAATTTTAATTTATTTCTAATTACAATAGATATTGCTCATGCAAAACTGTAGTTTATATTTTCACAACCAATGGGAAAAATTACTTTCCAACACTCCCCCTTAATTTTGACCACATGCTTTAGCATTTCAATTCTTCAAATTCTTGTTTTCCAAATATTCTGACTCACTCAATCTTCAATCTTCATGATACCTTCAAATTATCTTCAACTCTTCACCAACTGCTACGGCAGTCCTTCAAACTTTGTTTGAAAACCGATATTGCTTTTAACATGCCATTATTTAGGCTTATACATCCTTTTAAACATACATGTACCTTTTCTCCAACTGGATCCATCGATCCACCCATAATTGATTTTCATACAATCTTTCACAGATTGTCCTTTCCACTCTCTATTCCAACATGAATTTTCAGAGTGATTCTTCAACCCACAAATTATAAAAGGATGAAGATCCCAACATTTCTCTTTTTAATGTCCTTCTCTATGACAATGAGAACATTGCATAAACTCCATAATTTTAGTTGATTTACATTAACCTGTAATACTTACATCATTTTTATTTCTCTGACCATATCCCAGGCCTTCATTTCTTGGCCTCACAATTGGATGAATGGGCTCTCTCATTCCTTGCCCATGTTTTCCCAAACCTTTACCTTTATAACCCATTTTTTGCATAATTTTACAACCAAAATTCTTTTCATGATCTGTCAATTCTAACACATTATCATTTTCATTTTTGCATTCTTCATTAATAACAATATTAGTTGTATCACACAAAACACTTGACTTATCAACTGAACAATACAAATCCCCTATACCACAAGCAACATCACTTACCAAGTATTTTTTCTTTAAACATTCATTTTCTTCTTTCAACTTACACATTTCTTCCTTCTGCAAACAATTTTTTTCTTCTAACAATTTCAGCTTTTCTTCAAAATCTTCTTTTATTTTCTTAACCTCATCAAACAATTTTAATTTTTCTTTTAATTCTTCATTCTTTCTTTTAACATTACCCAATTCTTTTCCACGATTCTCAATTTCGTATAAACACTCATATTTCTCCTTTATCAACTCCTTTATTTTTCTTGCAAATTCAGAATTATCATTTTTAACTTTCATCAATTCTTTCTCCAAAACTTCATTTTCTTTCTTAACACGTTTATCAGCTTTACCCATTGAAACAAATGATTAACTACACCTTACCTTTGCACTTAACTATGATTCTGCTACCGATTTACCTTTCAACCAACTTCAAACAATTTATTTTTCCTTCGCTTAGACTGCGATTTTCAATTTAAACAACTAGATCTCCCCCTTAACAACAACAAAATAAAACACTGCAACTTTCTTTTTATCTTACCCATTCAGTGACTTTAAAGTTTAAACTACATCTCTCTTTGGCTGGTGGCTTCTATGCCTTTCTTCAATGACTATTAACTCTTCACATAATCCCCTTAAGTCTTCCATACATTAAACAACGATCTACCAGTATTTCTTATGACAATGAACCTTCATTGAACAGTTTTGATCTCCTGTGAACCTTTTTCCTTTTGGACAACACTTTTCTCCTTCAAGCAACTTCACATCAACAACTTTCTCTATAGTTGCGATTAACAGCAAACGATCTCCTTTGAAAACTTTTGACGCTCAGATATAATCTCCAATAAAACAAAACACAATCCTTTTTTTTATAATATATAATTTGCAACATATGCATATCTTCTTTTATTCACCCCTTATAATCTTTTTTTGCATCATCTCTTGCTGCTGCAAATTTTCAAACCCAAATAATTTTTTTTTTTAACCTGCTTTGATACCACATGTTAGATTTAATGGAGATAAACAAAAAACGAATACATAGAAACACAATAACTTGCTCAACACATCAATTCAGATAAACACAATAATTTGCACAATGTGTTATTGCACATAAAATATATTTTTATTGCTTCATCAGATTTTATTACATGATAAAAATCATTCACATCATATCTCTTTCTTAGAGGAATTTACAACTTACAAAAAAAATCTAGAATATGTAAACTGTAGAAACACCTTAATAAATTTTAGTTTATTTCTAATTACAATAGATATTGCTCATGCAAAACTGTAATTTCTATTTCCCCAACCAATGGAAAAAGTTACTTCCCAACAGTTGTTAGGAAGCAATGCATGAGCCTCATACTGACTATCTTCTCTGCGATGCATAGTTACTGCTTAATGTTAGAGAAATTCTGCGTGAATATAATTGGTAATAGTCTTTGGACTTCAATTTTATCTATCAGTTAAAAAGAGCTCATTAGTGGATGATAAAGGCTATGAAAAGAGGCTACAACCCCTATAAAATACTGTGGTATGTACCATTTGAAATATGGTCTAAAAATGTAATTCATCAAGGGAAGCTGACTAAGATTTTTCTGTTCTGTGTGTTAAAACTATTCTGTGTTGCAGTTTTTGTTTATTATCTGTGCTTAAGAAACTACAGTCGTGGCCTCTTCTCAAGACCCTTGAATGAGATCAGAGGGCGCCTGTGGAAGGAGATAAGCCGCACCTTGGACCTCTAGTCAATGGTTGAGCCAAGGATTTATGTTTGGTGTGAATAAGCGGCTCAATTAACTTTGGAGATCATCAAAGTCATTAAGTCGCTTTCCACTACATCCCTGCACATTGCACAGAGAAAAGCATTTATCATTCCAGTCGCGAATGTTCCTGTGGTGGATACTTGCTGTGCCCACATAAGTTTGAGCACCATACGTGCGACCACATAAGTCTATGCAAGCGTGGAGCATAGAAATTTGCATTCTCGCCCAATTGGTTCAGCATATTGCCAATGGTACATTGGTGCTTAGTTTGGATACTGATTTTGATGGGTGTATGAGTTTGATTGGAGAGGTGACGATTGAGTTGCCTATCTATTGCGACAACTTTGATGCATGGCCAGCTTGCATTTTAGATACTGCAGCCTCTCTTCCCACGCCTCTCTCCACTTAACACGCCACTTATATAGTGATTTATTGCCATTGGCCTCCCCCTCACTTGCAATGGCCTCCCTCATAAGCGTAAACTGCACTACTAGCCTCTCTTTGGCCAGTTCATCGTTGATCCGGATATGGCTTATTTACAACACCCCATCTTAAGCCACATACTGTCTTTGGGGTTCCTAGTCTGGCTCTGATATAACTTGTAGAGCTACAACTCATATAGACCAGGTAGGACTCGAACCTAGGACCTTCCATTTGAGTATTCCTTGTAACCCTCCTCATAAATGGAATATCAAATATGGATATTATGTAAAAAAAAGGCATACAATAGAAGAACGTAAATTTTGTCAAACTGAGAAACTAAAGCAAATTCTTCTTAATCATAGTATTTCCTTGCCTGATCTTCTAGTTCCAACACATGCAAAAACATCATCCAGTCTCATTCAAACATCTTGTGAGACATCATTATTTGGGGATGAACAATTTAGCTCGATGACTTACATTGATATCTCATCACCCACATCATTTGTCGCTACATCTAAATCTGGTATTAACTCATTCATGAGTTCCAACGATTCTTTGCATCAGATTATTTTTATCATCATTCCAAATCCACCACATTGCGATGTATATCTACAAGACATAACATCTTTGTTTGTAGAATCCCACCTTGCAGATTTGGATGACAGCATTGAGGACATTCGTCTTTTATCTGATGAAAGCTTTGATAAAGTTGCATCATCAGTTTCATCTTTGGATATTGCTATTGCCTCGCCTACATCAGCTTCTATCATGACAAATTGTGCAGACATTCATGAGTTATCATCATTTAGAGAAATATCAGATTCACATCAATAGAAACATAACCATACATCCATAGTCCATGTTCTAGAATCACCTATGGTACCTAATCCATCTTATCAGCTTCCGTCATGCATCAACATTGACTTGGAGATCTTTGAGAATCATTCGAAGACATCATTGGCATCATTTAAGTCTTTGAATTATGTGTATTATTCAAAGATTTTCATTTTACTTCCCACATATTCCTATTCAGAATGGGAAGTTATCTTGCACACATTTATGGTGTTGCTTCTTCCCAAGGGGAGAAATGTTGTTCAACGATCGTGGATAATCTTCTGCATTTAGTGTCGAGCATCCACCAGTACTATAGGCATCATTATGAGGGGAGGCTGCATGATTTCTCTTCTATTATCAGTTTTGGGAGGAAGCATCTCCTCAAATGGAGAACTCATCACTTAATAGTTTTTGGGGGGTCACATAGACCTCCTCCCTTCTCTCCTATGGGAAAATTTCTTGTACTTTATGCTAAAAGTATTCCTTTAGGGGGTCATGAGGTGTCCTCCCTCTATCACTTATCTTCTTCACTTCTACATTTCATTTCATTACATCATCTCTTTTAGAGAGGGTTTTTTATTTTCCACTAGGTTTTTCTTTTTTACTCCACTGTATGAGATATTTGTACATGAGTACTTAACATGGCCTAGCAGCTAGGACTAGTCATTAGTGTATACATTACTCCCTAAGTTGCACTTAAGGGGGGTTTTAATATAAATAGACTCTTTATCCATCTAGATAGGATATCATCTATCTAGGATTGACCTATTCACACCTAGCTTAAGTTTACTTAGATTTCTTTTGCTTTGTCTCACGTCATAGCATTGAGACGTGTCCTCATGACCTGAGAAACCTATTGACACTTGCTCACACACTTGTCAAGTGAGTTTACAAGTGTTCCACCTATAGAGGGGTAGTCATAGTTTCACTCCTACCTTTTGACCTCCTCATCCTTGTCTATATATATTCCAGGCTTGATCATTGTATTATATACTCTTCATTTTCATATTTTACAGACATACTATAATGCATATTTTATTCACTTGTGGAAGTTGTTTCATGCTCTTTGATCTTGGCATTCTCCGACACAAATGACTAGATCTCTAAGTGAGCTGCAAGTACTCATTGGATTTAAATTGTAAGTGTCACCAATCTTACTTTGTTACAACTACCTGCAATTGTGGTGCATGGGTTACAAGTAACTTTGGTAGGAAATAGTATATTCTATAGCACCTTGCAAGTACTTGAAGACTTTCTTCATTTCTTCTAGTGCTCTCATCCAAGATTAACCATAAACTAGATCAAGACTCCTACTACTTAAAAAATATTTGGTCTAATAGACACCTTAGGAAACATCATACTATCAACTAAACTAGCATAAGGAACATGAGACATATCGTTCATCTCCATACATGAAGACAAACCCTATTCAATTGATAACTTAGTCTCCTTTAAAATATAAACATTCATTGGTCTGCAATCTGCTATATTGAAACATAAACTTAACATACCTACTATATCCAAACTATAAGTTTCTACAGCTTTATCACTAACAATCTTTATAGCTAAGATGAAATTAGTAGCCCCAATGTTCTTCATATCAAACAATAATCAGTGTTTATCACTTTAGATCCCCTATCATCCCCCTACTATTACAAAATGTCAACATATCATCCGTATATAAAGTGAAAAGAAGTAAACAATCATCACCCTAATTATATTATACACAGTGATATGATTTGCACCTTACATATTCATATTTAAGAGCATATGAATCAAACTTATGATCCTACATTCTAGGAGACTGTTTAAGACCATACAAAGATTTATCAATCTTCAAATAAATGACTCCTTACCTTTTACCATTTAGTTTTTGGGCTATGCCATGTAGATTTCTTTCTTCAAATCACCAGGCAGGAGAGTCGTCATAACTTTTATCTACTCAATTTGAAGAGAAAAAATTATTCCAATATATAATTTAAGAACCAAATGGATGTCAGCTTAGTAAATAGAAAAAAATCTCACCATAAACAATTCCCTTAACATAGGAGCATTATTTCACAATTAGCTTGACCTTGTACTTCTTAAACTTGTCATATGAATTGTATTTCTTCTTAAACACCCATTTGCAACCAATAAATTTGCAACCTTTTGATAACTTAATGAAATCCCAAGTGTCATTCTTCTTCAAAGTAGCCATATCATCATGCATGGCCAATTTCAAGGATCGCTATCATTCATCTTCATTGCCATAGTCACAGTTAAAGCCTCGTCATTGTTATTAATCAAAGCAATAGTACATTTGAAATCAAGTGGGCTATTTCTCTAGTTTCCTCCTCTTTTGAATAGACCCTAAAAATTGTGGTGGACATTCTTCTTCTTCCAAACCCTCTAAGCTCTATATACTATCCCCCTTATCAAGTAAATCTTGAACCTCTAGCTCAATAATTGTCTAAGCCTTTGGTTGTAACTACACTATAGACTTTGTGCATAAATCCCATTTAGTTGCTCAACCAAAAGAGGACTAATCTCTTTGAATATTATAGTCTAGTTTTGTAGTGCCTTCTTGATCATAGGATCCCAAAGCTTATACACTTTCACATTTTCACCATGGATGATTAAGATAAACTTCACTACCTTATAATCTAACTTTGACCTCTTCTCCTTAGGTGCATGGATAGATGCCTCAATACTAAAAAGTTAAAGATGTCAAAGTGAGGGAATTCTATGGAGGTTTTATCCACAAATGTTGATGTAGGAGACCTCTTAATCAAATAGCATGTGGTGCAAATAACCTTTTCCCATAATTTTATTCAAAACTCACCCCACTAAGTATAATCCTAGTCCTACTAAGTATACTCATAGGCCTCTCCATCAACGATCTATTTTTCCTCTTTGCAACTCCATTTTGTTGAGTTGTATGGAAATATATTATACCATGCAATACTATTCTCTTTGAATAATCTTTCCAATGCAATTGAACAATATGCTTCACAACTATCTATTCTCAACTCTTTAATCAGTCTAGATGCCTCATTTTCAACAAGATCTATAAACTCCTTTAACCAACTAAGTCCTCATATGTATTCTTAAGAAAATAAACCCAAGTCCTCTCAAATATCATCAATAAAGGAATATTAATAAAAAGATTTCACCAGTGAAATCACATCTACAAGACCAAACACGCCATTATGAATAAGATCCAAACCCTAAGAGACTTATGCAAGCCCATGTAAAACCAATTTCCAAATAAAATTCTAGAGTTTCTTGCACTTTAGATCAAAAAAGTTTGCACTAAGAAATTTCTCCCAAAACTTCTTCGCACCTATGTGGCCCAAAAACTTTGGACAAAACTCTTTCAATAAAAATATTAAATTGGTATAATTTGAGATTTGGATTCAAACTAAATTCATTTTATATAGCAAGGTTTCAACCAAACTATTTCCGAAGTTCTTTTGAATGAAATTTTCTTTGCCAACCTATATGTCAAACTAACCCCTCTTTTGGGGAAAACTTAATAAAAATTACACTTTAAATCCAAATTTCTCCAACCAAGGATATTTTCATGAAAATTTGATAATACCCTTTAGTGGGATTTAAAGTCTAAAATTTCACAGCATACTTTACAATATTCTGATTAGTCTTGTATTTTTTAACTCCCTACAAGTAGGTTATTCAATCAAACATGAGGTTGATTAGAAATTTCAAATATATATATTTTGAAACCCAATAAAATATATATATATATATATATATATATATATATATATATTGAAACTAGAAAAATATAGCATACTAGAAAAGAGAATACTCAATAAAAGGGTTTATTTTGTATTTTTATATGACAATTTTTTAAAACAAAGGTTACGTCTCATCAAAACTATGACAATTTAAGAAAATTGGCTCGAAAAAATTATTTGAAAAACACAGTCCTCTAAATTTCAAAAAAATTCTCTATGCACTATATATTCAAGTTAGCTAATCAGAAAAAAAACCAAAGAATTTTTTTTAATTTACTATGCTTTTTGCTATGTCCCATTAATCTCGCATTAAAAAAAAAGCTTGATAAGTAAATATTCACTTAAATTTATAAAAAAAATTGTATCCAGTTAATTTTAAAAATATTATAAACACAAATGACACTAAGATTTTAACATTTCATTAGTTTTATATCATTTAAATTCTTATAACACGTCACTTTTAGGTGCTCCAAGTTAAAAAACTGAATTTGTGTTGACCATTTCCATTATAAAAGTGGGACACAATTCTAATCTTTCACCCCATGATTCTATTTACCATTAATACAATTATCACAATAGTCAAATTCAAGAGTACAATCAACCAATCCATCTACAAAATTTTATTTTAAAGGTATTAAGACCCTTCTCACCCATGTGGTCAATGCATTCATGGCACAACATAGTCTTCTCAACTGGTAGCTTGCTCTCAGAGATGCAAACATGTTTAGGAACCCACGCTACATTTCTAGGTGTTGTAAGTCCTCTTAGTGCAAGTCCAAGTGTTGAAGTGGCTTTGCTGAAGTCTTGGTGCTACTAGTCCCTTTCTTGTAAGAATCCATTCTATACATGTAGATGTTACAAATACCAAAGTTTTAGGCTCATAACTGTAAGTCCCTTTGCTACAAGTAATACTAAATCATAACATTGAAATCCTTTTGCTAATTTTGTAGTTCTATAAACCTTCTAACACCCAACATTGCTTAAGACTACATGCACATCCACATTATTTGTTATGCTATCAAGCAATAGGTTTTATGTAAAATATATAATGTGTAGAACTTCAAAATTAACTTTGATCCTTCCATTAAAGAATCTAATCTTAACTCAACCATACCTAACAATACTCAAAAAAGGATGTTAAAAACTTTAAATGTTCCAAGTTATCAAAATTCTCATAGTAGAAAAACCACTCCCTATGGAGATTTATATGGAAAGAAGC